>CM037855.1:80824817-81414538 GCA_021234595.1 Delia radicum | reverse complement strand
GTTTTTTTTTTGTTCTAAAGATAAGGTTTTATTAAATTTAACTGGTACAGTAGTAATTGTGCTAAAAATATGAATATATTCCTAAGGACTACACATTTTCTACAAAGTAGTCTGAAGTATCAAAAGTTAAAAGGTCGTTTATATGCATAGATTCAGAATCTTCCTTTTCAATGTCTATGCTTATTTTTGGTAACCATTTTGTTCTTATGGAGTAAAGTACTGGATCCGATGATATTAATAAAAATTCCATCAAATCGGAATTTTGAGCTATTCTGGAGCACTTACGTGTGTTAAAAAGCCTAAAATGTTTGACGTCTCTATTTCTGGCCTCCTGGGCTTCTTCAGTCAGTTCGCCTAAAGGCAACATACTGTTTTCTATTATTTCTTTGGCATGAGCTAATACTTTATGTACTGTTGGTGTCATTGGCCTCCAAGAGTACATGGTGAGTATAATGTCTTTTGTTTCATTGGCAAAGAGTTTAAATTTAGCCACATTAATAGGTTTTTTACTGTTAATGACTGCTAATATAACTTTAAAACTCAATAACTACTGACATCTCCTTATTAAGCCAATCTTGACTCTTCTTCATAAATTTTTGTATAGAATAATCGCAATCTTTAATCCTTTTTTCATAAATTTTGTAAAAATTTTCAATTTCATCTGGCTTTATATTTAAGCCATACGAGTAGACAATGGTATCAATCAGTTTTCCTATTTTTTCCGATCGTATATCAGTATTGGCAAGAGTATCCCAAATTACTTTACAAAGGGAGCTATATTTTATTGTAACCTCCATGACTGCTTAACTCAAATAACCTCCTTTTAAAATTACTACGCTTATATATTACAAATATTTGTTTTTTTATAAACAAAAAATCGAGCAGGTACTGGATTTGTAAAAACAAAAAACTGAAATAGGTAAAATAAAAAAAAACGCATTATATTAGCCCATTAAAACCATATGTTATGCAAATGTTACATCATAAAACGCATTTTCTACCTGCATTTATATCTTATTAGGTTTTTGAAATAGTATTAAAAAAATAAAAAAACCCGTAACCCTTTTAGAGAAATATAATGCAACACGCTCTGTATACCTGAATATATAAATTTGTTAAATACTGCAATTTGACCTGAAATGCCTGATTTAAGCGCAATAGTTTGAATTCATTTATTACACTAGATAAACGATTTATGCATCGTTGAATTGATAACTAAGTCTAATTTAATAATATGTAAAAAAATTTCTGAAATTATTTAAATTTTTTAACATTACCGAAAGCAAAAGCCAATAAATGTACAATTAATTATAGTTAGATATACTACATTGAACTTTGATGTTTTATGTAAAAATAACCATAAGCAATATCGAAAAGATTTTTGGAATGTAGGACAATTATTTACGTTTTATTAAAAATAAAATAAAATCTTGCTGAAATTGATAATATAAGTACGCTTTTTTTATAAATCAAAAAAAGGCTTTTGAAAAAAATGACTTTTTCCACAAAATTTGCTCTCCAGGCTACGTTTTTGAGCGGGCGGCGGCAAATGAAGTGGCAAACTCATTAGAATAAATCTCTTACAGTATAAAAATTTCAAATCGTCTCTAAGTGGCGTGACTTTTTTTTATCACGGTCATAAACATAGAATTCCGTTCAAAAATTCATCATTTTCGACCAATGCTGGACGTAGGGTGCATATCCAAAAATGCTTTAAACTATACCATTAAGCATTTTTGAAGTCTACTCTATCAAACTATGTAAAAAACTAATCCAAAAAATATCAGCAAAATATATATAAAGGTGTGTGAAGTTACCCCTTATCTGACCAAAAAACCCCATTTTTCAGAACACACTTTTAATTTTTGAGTTTAAAATAGTATCACTGCGAAACGGCTTAAGATAATTCAAAAAAGTTTTCTTTAGGAGTTTAAGAAAGGTCATTAGAATGACTTGAAAAAATTTTGAGCATTTTCTTTGAAAAATGAATAATCTATTGGCAAAACTATTAAAAAAGTCAAGGCGAAAAATGAAGATTTTGAAATTCAAAGTGAAATATTTTTTTAACTGTAAGAGTTACTATGGTACATGAAGCATGTTTTTGCTTTGTCTCGTAACCTAGATTTAAAAAAGTCCAAAAAACACTAAAATCGATGCATGGTTATAGAAGTTATACCCCTTTAAAGCTCTTTCATACTCGAGATGGTCAACTTTGACACCCTGTAGCACACCCTGTGTTAAAACAGGGTGACCACAGAAACATTTTCCTTAAAGGTTAGCTCCCGCTTTTCAATTTTTGGGAACACCATTTCCCGATTGGACCAGTAGTTTAAAACATCTATATTTATTACCATGTTTTTTGTGTTTGGAACCACTGTGCGATGTTCGTTATAACCGTAACATTTTTTATGAAATATCGTTTGTTATAACTCGACTGTATTTTAAACAAATAATTTTTTTATTACAGAGTTAAATTTAAAATACTGTTCATTTATTAGGAAAAAAGGGTAAAGGATTAAAACACAAAGTCGTTTCCTTTTTGAATTGTTTTCCTGTTTAGTTCTATTGGATGTTCTAAAACTTTTAGCAAATTAATTTTAAATTGCAGTTTAGAGAAATTTTACTAAAATTTAGTAGCGGCTACAAATTTGTTCTATTAATTTCATTTTACTACAGTTCAGCAGACATGTGTTGATAAATTTAGCAAGCAGTACCGCAAGGATTAAAATAGCTAAATTTCGCATAATAACAGCAAAAATTTCAGTAGCCGTTTTATAAATGCATATTTTTTCATCTTTTGTTGCATATTTTTAATTTAATTGCATATTTCTTCATATTTTTCAAAAAATTAAATTAAGTTTTAAATAAAAATAAACAAAAGAAAACATTTGTATGACTATTTTCATTTGTTAAGACATTTATATTGCATTTCATTTCTTAACCCACAATCTCGAGTTATAAATTAAATTTTAAAAATACAAAAGTTTCACGTGCATATTTTATTTATTTTTAGAGCATATTTTTTTTTGAGATTTAGTGCATGTTATTTTGTTTTTTGTGCATATTTCTATTTAAGTGCATATTTTGAGCGTATATTTCAGATTATTTACTGCATAATTTAAGCGCTGATTTTCCTTTTTTAGTTGCATGAAATTCCTTCAACTACTCATTAGCTTTAAAATCTTAAATTTTAGTTAATAATTTGTTTCAATTTTACTTATCCACATAAATATTGGGTAACGATTTAAGTTACACATAAAAGATTTTTTGTTAGTGATTTGCAAAATACTTAAGAGTTTTTTTATTTGGTTTGATAAAACATAAAATTTAAAAGATATAAAAACAAAACTTAGAACATAATAAGCTCTTTATCCCATTCCATTTTACAACATAACATGTACAGTAGTCCCCGCCTAAATGCGAAATCAAAAGTGCAGAGTTTTCTGCGCATATAAACGGGGAATCACTTATCCGAAAACTGGTATAAATGCTTTGTAACGCATTTAGGAAAATATCACATAAATGCGTAAAATGTGGTCGTAATGGTTAGTGTAATGGTTAGCTATGTGTGATTTTTATACCCTCCATACGTATCGCAGCGTAAACCTCACGTGTTCCCATAGCACTTAAATGCAACAACTGTTCTAAGACTTACCCTCTCGCGTAATTACAGTGTTGCCATACTTGAAGCCCTTCATCGTACCACACCTTTCATCTCTCCTTTATCCCCTTTCCAAAGGAAGCAAAACATTAACAAATAGGAAGAATTTCCTGAGTGTTGCTTCTCTTTCACAAAAAAAAAAAAAAGTACGCATTAAATACAATCATTTTTCTTTAAGTAAAAATGTTTTTCTAACTTTTTGCTTAAAAAAATTGATTTCTTTCCTTCAAAGGAAATTTTTGCTTCGTTCTTCGAGTTTTAGTTAAAAATAAGTAAAATTATGTTGAGTTTAACAAAAAATTTAGAAAAAACCTATGTACGCAGAAAAAATACACTTTTTAACATGTTTGCAGGTAATTATATATATGTTTACAGTGATTCAAATTTTCAAACCTAAACAAAGTTATATTTGCAATTTGGAAATTTTTTAGATATTATGTTGGGGACGTGCAAACATACTTATAATAACCTCGAATATATATTTGTAGCCAAACATATATATGTTTGCCGGTAAACGTTATTCACTAGTTCCAAACATATACATTTTACAGGCAAACATAATTATATTTGAAAGCCAACGTGTTATATTAGGGACATAAGAAACGGAAATGTTTCCAAAACAAACGAATATTACCAGCATTTACATTTCCAGCAGAGCGTTTTATTTCAGCGTATGTGTTTTAGAATTGTTTTTCAGGCAAAAGAAAACTCATATTTTCAAAAACGCATTTACGCAATAAATTTTGTTCCTACTTTACTAATTTAACTCAGCCTAAGAGAATCGTTTAGCGGGACGCATTTAAACGAAATTATTTCCATGTATTTTGTATGAAATATATTTTTGCCAGCAGTTTTTGCGCATTTAAGCGGGTAACGCACTAAGCCCGACGCATTTAAGAGGGAACTGCTGTATTTGTTAAGTTTTTTGTTTGTGTGCCTATTATTTTTTTGTTTTTGTTTAAAAGGGAGTGATTGGAAAGGATCTTATATGTTTGTTAAAAAACTTTTTATTTTCTAAAGGCTTTTCTATTAAGATTTACAATGACTTTTGAAAATGTCTTAAAGGAAGTAAAAAATAGGATGTGGAAAGAAAGTGAATTGCCCCAAAAACAATCCACATAAAAACAAATCAATGTTTTTTTGATAATGATGTCTAACACGCGTACAATTGCCTAAGGGTGATTTTTTGTTTTTCATTGTTCCCCAACTTTCGATATTTGTATTTCAAATGTATTGTGTGCAAACATATAAATACAACAACTATTACATGGTACAACAAACATACTAACAATAAGATATTTTTAAAATTTAAGCAATTAAAGTTGGGCGAAGTTTTGGAAAGTTTTTTGGGGTTGCGCTTTGATTATAAATAGTTTACAAATGTTTTACTTTTAAATTTTCAAAAATTAAAACCAAAAGTTTATTTTTCGATCTTTTATCAAAAATTACGATGTGAGCAAGATTATTCAAGTTCAAGATCATTTGTGTTTTGTTACGCAAAATACCGTGCAATGTTTATTTTTGTTAAAAAATCGAAAAATAAACTTTTGGTTTTCATTTTTTAAAATCTAAAAGTAAAACATTTGAAAATTGTAGAGTATGGCAAAACTGACTTATGGCCCTAATGCTATAGGCAGAAAGTGTTATTGTTTATTAAATAAACACTAACAAAACAGTGTATTTATGACACAATGTCTTACACGAACAATGTTTATTAGTTAAAAATGTTTTGGTTTTGATTTGAATAAGTTATTCCAATTTTGTCTTTTACTTCTCATGAAGTAAATAAAACAATATGGGTAAATCTTCTACACTAGAGTTGTGTAGTTCGTGAACGACCTAGTTCAATTGAACTAGTCTTTTCTTTGAACTAGTGAGCTGGATCACAATCATCAGCTCTTTTTGTCTTTTGAGTAATATTTCTTTTCTTTATGTTGCTTTTGAGTTTTTTAATGTTGCCAGCTCAATTTTTTTTAATTTTTTTTTTAAATAATCTAAAATTTTTATAATTACGTACCATTTTATGATTTAACAATCATTTTAAATATATTTTAAAGTGTTGAATTATTCTTCAATAGTAAATTTAATAGAAAGTTACACATTTCGTTTACACATTTTGTTTCGCATCACCTGATTCAATTCACTTCAAATAGTTCGTGTCGCACAGCTCAATTTAGGATAAAGAGCTGTTGAACTAGTAGAGCGAACTAGTTCATTGAAAGGAGCTGAACTGTAAAGAGCGATCTTTAGAAAGACCTAAAATGAACAAGCCTATTCTACACCTTCTACATTGGATTTTCGGTGAATCAAAATGAAACATGTAAGGAGCTGTCAGTAGATAAAGTCTGCATTAAATTAGCGGACGAAGACATATTTAATTAATAAACATTGCACGCACGGTTTTTTTGCTTAACAAAATGCAAATGATCTTGAACTTGAATAATCTTGCTCACATCAAAATAATTAGTTTATGTTAATGTTAAACTGGATCTACTACACGCAGAGAAAAATTTTGCTATTTGTTAACTGACATTTGGTTACTAGGACTCAAATTCGGTTATTACGAATATCAGTAGTTTGGCACAACTGAACATTAATTTTCACAACAAAGTTTGGTTTATTAAACTGAATTTTAGTTCCAACACCCAAAATATTCAGAAATCTAATGTAAATATCGTTGTACTAACTGCATTTATAAGTTGTTACTATTAAAATACACTTTTCAATTCGGTTGGCACTTTATTTCTCTATGTGTAGATACAATCGTAATCGGGTAAAGAAAACGTTTGAAAATCTCTAAGATACAAAACACTTTTCTGAAATTTAAAATTTAATGCTCTTTTATTTAAAGAAAAATTATTTAATACCCCTCTGTCCACTATAACGGTCTATCTGTTAAGATACAAAAAGAAAATCAAATCCGACTTCAGTGGCGGTGTTCTATAAATACACGACAAGTTTTCTCACCGGAAAGTACAACATTGCAATTTTAAGAAGAGGGTGTGTTACATGATTTCAAATTTATTTACAATTAAGGTATTCCGACCCATACCCACTGATGTTAATGATCTTTTTAGTTGCTGTAGAGAATACTAATTTAATTGTTAGGTATTATTTTTTAGCAGCCCAATCGTAAAATTGAGACATGTTTTCATCATGGATTGCAGGGAATACCGCTAAAATACTGATATCAATTCAAAACACTTTCAGCTGACTATCGTTATCACTAAAATACCGTTACAGATATAATTGAAATACCGTTATCCGTAAAATACCGTTACCGATACCACAGACTAGAAAGTCATTAGAACTCGGGCATAATAGTGCTAAAAATATCGGTGTGCATTGACATTACCTGCATAACTTAAATAACGTTACCCTTAAAATACCGTTACCGAAATAACTAGAAAACCGTTATCCCTAAAAAAAACGTTACCGAAATAACTGAAATACCGTTACCGCTAAAATTTTGTTACCGAAATAAGTGAAATACCGTTAACGCTAAAAAAAAACGCTTCCGAAATAACTGAAATATCGATTCCCATAAAATACCGTTACCGATACCCGCATCGAATCGGTTACCAACCATGGTTTTCATACAAAAACTTTTTAATTTTCCACCCACTAACATTTAAACGTGAGATTTGGCTGCTAAAAATAATACGTTACTCTTTGTTTTACTCCTCGGCTACATATTTCCAGCTTATTAAAATATACGGGTTCAGGTCGGGATACTTCCCTTGTTAGTTGCATGTAAAAATTTACCTATGTATGTACAAAATTATTGTTATGTGACTCGCTCTGTTCTTAACATGCTAGAGTTGATATTTTCGAATGAAAATGAAACTTTTAATAAACAAAATAATATTTTACATATTATTTTGTAAAACCTTGCATTAGTTTAATGAAATGGACGAGTTCCAGTGCAAATTCATTGCATCTAATCTAAAACTCATTAATATCATGCACATAATTCTCCGTACATAAAAATAATGAAAATACGACACCAAAAATATGGATTGCTCATAGTGAAAAAAATTTATTAAGAAACAAGACACAGAACAGTAAGAAATTCTGAAAGTGCATTAGTATGAGAAAAAATGCAAAGTCCAAAATTACACCACGTCCCGAATTACCCTACAATCCAATATTAATGTTTATTCAAATTCAGGAAGACTAAACTGACAAGGGAGGTAACCCGACCCGAACTCGCAGATTTTAGTGAGCTTTGATATGTTGTAAAGGATAAAAAAGGGACACGTTTAAACGTTAAAAAGTGGGGTTAAAAATAAAATTGTTTTGTATGAAAACTTGTCTATAATTTACGAATAATTGATACCCATATTGCTGATATAGTGGACGCAGAGTTGTCACATTTTTGAATTATTTGAAATATTGGTTAAAAGGACTCTTCTGGAAGATTCGCATAAAAACTGAAAGATTTCAGATAAAAGACACCTCAGACACACCCTCGATTAAATTAATAAGATATTACTATGCATAATTTTTAGCTAAATACTCCTTCATTGAGACTATTTTAATGTTATTTTTAATTTATAACGAGCTTTTGACCTCCGTGTATTTCCAAAAAAAAATAAAGCAAATCAAACATATTAGCTAGGTTGATACTAGTATTTCCATCTATCTAAAGATCTCATCAGAACCCAAAGTTTTAGAACAGCTCGAGCCTCCATAATATGCAGAGCTTTAATAAAAAAGCTCCATTCTTGTCTACTTAGTAATCAAAAACGTGGCTACGGTCTATTTCTTAACAAGCATCATGTCGTCAGTAACGTCTTTGAAGACGAAAAATGTTTATATAAAAAAATAATATTTTTTACAGTTTTATTAGTTTTATTTTTTGTTTTCATATACTGCATTATCATATTTTTTTACTGCATTATCACATTTTTCAAAAATGTGTACACTGTAGTACAAGGATAGTGAAATTGTTAATATCTGTTGATGATTTCTAAATTTTAACGGATATAATGAAACTTTTTTATGCAACTCTTCATAATATCTATGAAAACTACATAAATATGACGAATAATTAATGACAAACGGTTTATGAAACAGTTGAAACATTTTCCCCTGAGTGTAGAGACCTATGATGATTAGACCTGGCGTTAAAAACTTTTTTTTGAAACTTGATTGTGGGTAGCGATGAAAATATGCGATTTGATACTCAAACTGATGTAGCAAATTTTCAGGCTGATCGGATGGTGTCAACCCGTGCCATAATGAGGTCAAAGGTCAAAATTTTGAAAAACCACCAAAATACTCTTTTTTTGCATTAAAAAAAATTTTTTAATAAGAAATATTAAATATTTAATATTAATATTTAATAGGCTTATTATTTTTATTTTAAATCAATGAAGATTTTGTATAGGCTGGGAAGTCCTTCCGGTAGCCCTCTACAATGTGTAACAAGTACTATTTATCTTCTTCGTTGTGTGTTAAGCATCTGTTAAAGTTAGTTATTAGTTTGATTTTTCTTTCAGCGGCATTATTCACAACAGTAATGCATTTGACGATCTGTTCCCCTTTACAAAATACTCCGCTCTTAGGCCAATTTGACGGATTAAAGCGTAAGAAATCCATAGAAATATCCAAACGAGAAAACAAGTTTTTGTTTTTGTAGTCACAAAAGAGCTTAAATCCTTGGATGCTTTCGCCTTCCTCGACAGATATGACACTCAGAACTTGTTCATCCTGCATACAAGTGCTGTATCTCTTTGAATTAACTGTACTAAATTCCCATGCAAAACGTTCAAAAATCGCCACCTTTGGGCCATTTAATTTCCGAAATTAATCTCAAATACAGCTCTTAAGAGAATTTCTGCAATATGGTGGCGACATGGTAACCACAATAAGCTGCGTTCCAGTTTCCGTTCCAATAAAGGTCCAGCACCACTATGAGGGCCAGTATTTGCAGTAGTTGTATCAAAACATATAATTTCTAACGAATTCAGCATATTAATTTTTAGCAAATAGTCGTAAACTGATTGAGCGACTGCAGCACTAGTTCCATCTTCAATTATGTGGATAGCTATCAATTTGTCAACGTTCTCTGACATGCGATCAACTTTATCTTTTCCAGCAATTGCGGGAAGTAGCTTTCCGTCCCAATGCAAAACCAATGTTTCAGGGATCTAAAAAACTTAAGCTCAAAGAAAAACTTTTAACTTGGTTAAAATAAAAATATTTAACTTAAAATTTTCAATAATTTCTTTGATATTTTTTACGTTGTTCACGCAAACTTGTGCAATTCAGAACAAGATCCTCAATATTGTAACCAAACGCTTTGGCAGTTGCACTGATGAAATATGTAATGGAGATGACATATTTCCAGCAACCATACAAGCTAGCATTCTGTCGTCTATAAAATTCTTCTTTCCACATTTTCTAATCGGCTTATTGGAGCAACTAAGAATGTTATCAGTCTGGTTTACATCCATCGCCTGCACATCATCTCCCGATTCATCACTCTCAAATTCAACATGTTCCATAGACAAGTCTGTACATGAAATACTACATAATAATTACCTGAAGTACCCTTTTTCTCTCCAATCTTTGTGCCTTTTCATCTTATGCCTTCCTTTTTTCTTTATTTGTGACATTTTGATCGACACAAGTCATGCTACCAACACGCCCATTTTCTCGCTGCTTCGTTAAAAAGGATCTATCTTCCTGTTTACTTATAAGTTTGAGGGCTTCAACTTGAGCAATGTCAAATAAATTGTTTAAATTCTCCTTAAAGTCATTTTCTTGTTTGCGATGACTTGGGAACGGAGATTTGCATACTTTTTGGCCTGTTCTCTACTCTTCATAAAGTTTAATGAATTTTGCAGCACATGTTCTTCGATCTGGTGTTGGTATTCGAACTCTTTCCCAAAAAGGCAATATTTCATCCAACACCAATTTTGCACTTGCTGTTTTGATGGCAATTTCACACCAACTATTTTGGGTTCACATTTACCAATCAAGTACACATTTGTGTCAGCAGATCGAAGCCCTTTCAACGATGAATTTGTCTTCTGAGCCATTTAATTACGAAAATTAACAAACTATTTTATTTTACAATAAGCTTAACCTTTCTCAACAATATTCAAATTTGCAATGACACAACTTTACATATTCGTATCCACAGCAGTGCTATGTGCTCAGTAGCAGAACTGGACAAACGATACTTTTAGACAAATATGCTGTTGTCAACAGCTCAAAGCATAGGAATTTTAAAGCAGTTTAAAAATAGCGACCCACAAAAAATCTTACAGTTTTTTTCAATAATAGTTGTTGGTACAAATATTGTTAGGATTTTTTATTTTCTATAAATATTCTTTTTTCTTACTATAATAGCAGATACACCATACATTTTTACAACTTAGAGCCCAATTACAAATTATAATATAAATGCATTTGATTCTGGTGGAATTGTATACTACAGCGTTAATACAACTAATAACTAATTTACAAGTTATAAATGATGTTCTAATTTATAGTAGTTTTATTTATAGTATTTCTAATTAAAAAAATTGATAAAATGCAAAAAAATAGTATTTTGGTGGTTTTTCAAAATTTTGACCTTTGACCTCATTATGGCACGGGTTGGCACCATCCGATCAGCCTGAAAATTGGCTACATCAATTTTGGCATCAAATCGCATATTTTCATCGCTACCCACATTCAAAATTCCAAAAAATAAAAAAACCCATATAAGCTACGCCAGGTCTAATGATGATATACAGTTTCGAAACGGCTCTATGCAATAAGTCCCAGGTGCAAAAAGTCCCAGAGCAAAAAAGTTAACAATGAAATAAATTCTAAAAAAATGAAATAAGTCCCGTCTCGAAAAAGTGAAATAAATTCTAAAAAAATTAAATAATTTCCAAAATAAACATGAAAAAAATCCTTGGTTTTGGTTGTTATTTCATCATGAAATAATTTCCAAAGTATAAAAACTCCCAAAAATAATCCACGCAACACACATGAAGTAAGGGCGTACCGTTATATTCCCCAAAGTCGTATTGCACAAAATCCAAAATGACATATTGGCCAAATGTCCGCATATCCCCCAAAATTGTGTATGTTAATATGTTATAACGACCAAATCAATGACAGAAAATCCAAAACTTTTTTTGGGTATATGGCATTTTATTTTGAAAAAACATTGACATGACATTAAAAAAAAATAAATAAATTCTTTTTCTTACCGTCAAAGCACCCAAATTTATTTTGGACGAACAAAAGACCGTCATAGCGCCCAATAAAAAATGTTATTTCGTCCAAATCTATGTCGTATTGCCCAAAAACAAGAACATTTTTACAACAAAAATTTACATATAATTTTTTTTAGGCGCTATGTCGTTTTTTCTTGGGCAATATGACTTTGGGGAATATAACATTACGCCTTCAAAATTTGTTAAAGAACAGATTAAGTTAGGTAAATTTAAGAAGATCATCAAAATATTTTGATCATCAAAATATTCTGTTGGGACTTATTTCATTTCGGAATTACTGCATTATGAAATAACACCTAATAACAAAAATTAAATAACTTCTAAAAAAATGAAATAACTGCAAAAGAACTGGGTATTATTTCATTTGAAATTACTCCCAAATTTGTATGAAACATTTTTGGGACTTATTTAATTTTTTTTGGGACTTTTTTCACCTGGGAGTTATTGCACAGAGCCTTTCGAAACTGGCTACTTCAAAAATTAAAAAAAGATTCTGAAAGCTGCCAAAAAATAAAATACTCTTTCTAAACATGCATTTTTACAATTTTGGAATGCAACAAATGAATATCTCGTTAACCCTAAAATACGCTAACGATATGTTCACAAAATATTATTTTCCAATACCGATAACCGAATGACACTAAATGCTGAATTAGACAGACGTATACATATCTCGGTATATAAAATTTGCACTATGAAAATCTAATCAAAACAGATTGAATGAAACAACAGGCTCTGCACAAAATTTTCTACTCTTATTTAACTTATTAAATTTTCTATATCGATATACGTTTACGTCTGGCTAATTCAGCCTTAATCAATAGCTGTGACTGAAACCGTTGATACCATCCTTGTTAATTTCTTTTTAAATGAACTTTCAATTGATATTAATTTTGCATGCAATGAAGCACCTAAACATAAATGAATAAGTTGCAATGCATAGACTTTGTATTCATTTAGTATTTGTATGCATTTAATTGTTTCCTTTTGAAAACAATAATGGATCCTGTTAAGTTCTTTATGGAAATTAAATTGTTAAAAAATCTCGCACATTAGCACTTGTTTTAAGCTTAAATTGCCACCATTAAAATCAAAACTATTTCCGTTGCCGCCGAAACAAAAAAAAAACCTCTCATACACTCACATAAAACCATTATGTGCTTGAATGTATTTCCGTGCCAACTGGAAAACACAACATACATACACTCGCGATTGTACATTAGGGGCATTCTATAAAACCAAAATACGATTTATGAAGAAGGATGGGTTGGGTTTGTTTCTTTTCCATATAAAAATAATATATATGGAATTTGGTGCCAATCGGATAAATAAAAGTTGTGCGGGAAATCGATTGAAAATTAAAAATTTGTTTAATATGGGGAAAATCTAAACTTTTTTTCAGTTTTTGGAAAATTTTGTAAATGTCTTAATAGTTTTTCTTCTAGATGATAAATTAATTAATATGAACGCAAAATTCTATTTTCAAAAGGTGCGTCAAGGACTTTCAAAAGATTTGGGATGTTTTGAAATTTCCAATTTCAAATTTAAAAATTATTCTTCAACAAAATCAAAAAATTAGATTTGAACTTCATGGAATTGTTAAATAAATTTTACAGTAGGAAAATAAAAAAAAAATAAAAATATTCCCCGGTACACTTGGGTCCGGCAGTGAAATTGAATTTTGTGGATTTCAATTAAATTGTGTTTTTGGCTAACAAGGACAATTTGCTGTCATAAGTTAGCTACTTTTGTACCGTTTGCTATTTTTGTTTTCATCATTAATCAATGTTGGAATTTTTGGTTTTGGACTTCATTAAACCATGTGGACCTGAGACCCAATATGACCCCAGACAGTTTATTTGAATTTACAAAAAACCTAAAAGATTTGTATACTACTATTGAATTTAAAGAAAACACAAAGTGTGAAGCTGCTGGTCCAAACATTTTGTCCAAATTGAAGAACGTTAATAAGTGCCGTACCGCATTAATATTAGTGGAGATACTGCGAACTTTATATAAGGTGATTTAGTCCCGACCCGCCGAATTTCTCCAGAGTATTCTTTGGCTTATTTCATGAAAATATGTCCACTAAGACCATCACCGAAAATGAAAGTGTGCGAAATGGTAGCGGTTTGAAAATTTTCGGATTGGTGGTCGTAGGGTAAAATTGCTAACTTCTGAACCAGTGGTCGGATTTTTTTGTTTGTTGGAAAGGGTTTGGGAGATTAAAAAAAGATCAAAAACAGTGAAATCGCCGAGATACAGACCTTTAAAAAATTAATTTTAAAAAAAGACAAAAGAAGGTGCACATAACCTCAATTCGCTCAGCCAGTTGGCGGGTAACTTATGGTTTTTCTTTCTTAAAATATAGCCCTACCTCTTACCTTTCCAAAAAGGAAGCCCATAAGTCTTACCGTTCCAATGTTATGACCATTTGACCATTTTGTTTTTGGCAGCGAAATAACTGCACACATTCATTTGTTTACTATTGTTTTAAAATTTCGTTTCCAAAAACAAAAAAAACAAAAAATGTTTGCATCTCAGTCCAATGGTCATAACTTTGGAATGGTAAGGCCTCTGGGTTCGTTAAGGACATTTTGGAAAGGTAAGAGGTAGGGCTAAATTATTTATCTTTAATTTTTTTTTTATATTTTTTTTAAAAAGAATAAATGTCATATGATATAAGTAAATCCAATTTAATCACAAAATATCTCATTCTATGCACCAAAAATTACTTAGCTTCCTGGATGTAATAGGATCCATGTAGATCTAAATTCATTCCACGGGATATTATGGGATCCATCAGGATCCTAAATTAGATATTTTTCCACCTCCTAATTTTGATTTAACTTAATCCGGTAATATATAATCGGATATTACTTGATACCACAATTGTGTGATAAACTTATGTAAAAGTAAATTTGAGAAATAATATGAGATCTGATATTGTAGTTGAGATGAAACGTCTTTTTTTATCAGGAGCATAAAATTGTTGCCCTACCCAAGTGCACCGGGCTATATTTTTATTTTCGTTATCTAAAGTGCATTTAACAATTCCACGAAGTTCAATTAGTATTTTTTTAAGATTTTTTTTTTTTTAATTTGAAATTGGAGATTCGAAAAATATCCCAAAATATTGTCCGTTTTTGACGTCACCTTAGGACATGTTAACTACATACTAAAAAACTATTTCATATCTCACAATTAAAAAAAAATAATTGTGAGATATAAAAAATTGTATAGCAGTAATTAATTTCAAAAATGTGTGCTCGAATTTCGTGGTCAAGTGGTATTTGGAACACTATTGATCTGGGGCACTTTTTATTACTGGGCTAGTTCTTAGCCGATTTCGGATTTTTATACCTTTTTGAATACCAGATTTTATCTATATATCGATTAATTTCTCATATAGAATAAAAGCTATTACGGCAAAAAAAATGTTTGCAAAGTCTGAAAGAAAGATTAAGATATAGTATTTAATGTGGCCACTACGACCTGGCATCATAAATGCTACTAAATCGATCAGTTTTAGCTAAATGAATAAGATAAAAACTTATAATAATAAAATATCTTATCTAATAAGACTCAAATTAGGACAAATGGTTTCGATTTTAAGGCCGAAAAACTATTTTTTTTTTCGTGAAAACTATCTATTTTTCTAAACATTAACCTCAAAGAAGATTGATCGGAAACTTAGCCAAACACATTTTCAAGCCTAGTGGTACATTTAGGGGGATGGAAAATAAAAACTTTATTTCTTGTGACGACCCTATTGTTCATGCATGGAAAACAATATAAAATTTCAAATCCGCTTTTACGGAATTCTATGAACAACAACTTAATGTGTTTTAGAGTATTATTTTGTATTTTATTTTTTTGTTTATGGCGGTTTTTATTGTCTAGCTTCATTGTTACCACTTAATCCTCGCTAAAGGCAATCGTCGTGGTATGTTTGAGAATATTTTACATTATGGTGGAACTTATTATGCCAAGATTCTCTTATCAATGTAATTAGCCTATATCCAGTGATTAATATTTGAAATTGTTTTGAACTTAGTGACGAAGTTTCTTTACGTAAAAGTCTTTGATCAAATGTCCCTTTTTTGATTACTGTTCCTCGAAATTCGGTAGATCTTAAGTAAATCTTACCCTAATGTACATAAAATAAATGTACTTTTCAAAACTTTTATGTACGAGTAAGTTATACAAGTTTGAATATGCGTTTACCATGCGTGGAAAGTGAAAGATGGAGAAAAATAAAAGTTTGGAATTTTTATTTGATTGCTGGTTGTGTTAAGCAAAACCAATAAATTGACAAAGTTTGACAGTTCAATTTAGGCTGTTGTTATCCGAAGCAACTCTATGTGAGTTTGTGTTCACTTCATGTGAGAATTGAAGTTAGAAGATGACGATGATGATAATGTCGTTCTCTTAATAAAATTTTAATAGAAGTTTAAAATAAGCATATTTTACTTATTTTAAGTACCAAACAATTCTCAGCCATGTCAGCCAATATTGTATATTATTTTCTGTTACCAATTGCAATAAATTATGACTTTTCATTAAAAGATTTTACTTACACATAAATTTTAGAAATTGTTTTTTGTTAAACCAATTTAAATTTAATAAATCAAAGAATTAAAGAATAATATGTTTAATGTTAGATAAATTCCAGAGATTGAATAAATTCCAGACATACACACAGAGACAAATTTCGTCATTTGCCAACTGAAATGCGGTTGCTACGACAAAAATTGGTGGGTACAGCTAAATATTCGTTATGACAACAAATTTCGGTTAATACAACAGAATTTTAGTTGCTTCAACCTAAATATTCTGAAATCACATATGAATATGGTTGTATTAATCAAAATTATTGGATGTATCCACCAAAATACATTTTTAATTTGGTTGGTAATTTATTTTTCTGTGTGTAATAATAAAGTGTATACACACAGAGAAAATTTTAGCTATTTCCCAACATAAATTCGGCTACTATGACTCACATTCGGTTATTACGAATTTCAGACGGTTTGCACAACTTAACTTTAGTTTTCACAACAATATTCGGTTAATTCAACTGAATTCTAGTTGCAACACCAAAAATATTCAGAAATGTAATGTTAATATCGTTGATCTAACTAAAATAATAAGTTGTTATCATTAATATACACTTTTCAATTCGGTTGGCACTTTATTTCTCTGTGTGTATATTTGTATATAAATATGATAAAACGAATTATCATGTACACCTTTTTAGATTGAAAATTTCCTTCACACACAGATTAGGAGTGGATAAATCAGACTTGTGTCTGATGGATTGGGTTACCATTTAAAACCCAATACCAATTATGTCTGGGCTAATTTTATGTGGGAGTAATAAGTAGTTGCAAGTGAAATGTCAGTAGCTTAATTATTCTAACTTCAGATAGGCATTTTCTCGAAAATATGGTTACCCAGAAATCTTAATTCAAGAGCAGCAAGTACGAGTTAGTGATACAGAATATGGAAAATCGTGTGCCTGTCGTCAGAAATCTCAAAAATCCTGTAGCTGTACTCGTAAGCCGCTCTATTCTTTTGGCAGCAATTCTGGATGTTTGAAAATAAATAACAAAAGTACCACTACCCTAGCAATCAGACTCCTAAGTCGGATAAACTTTTTTTTAGTACATTGCAGCTTTGATTCTTACTTCTATCTTTGAACTATCTTTATATGAAGATGTATATATTATTCCGTACTGAATTTGCAAATGCTTTTTTTATTAGGTGCATGGCAGCACCCACACAGAGAGAATTTCTTGGACGAATTTTAATGAAATTTTTTCACTAAACTAATGTAGTATTCCTCACAATGTGAATGAAAAATTTCTTAGAATTTATGAAAACGCTTCTTAGTTTCAATTTAAGTGTTTTTAACGAAATTTTTAATAAATAATGTGAAATTTTTCATTAAACTTTTTGAAAACCGGCATTAATTTAGTGAAAAGTTTCAATGAAAGAGTTCCAATGACAAATCATAGATCTACTGCAAACATTCATTGATATCTTGCAGATAATTCTCTCAGTGCGATTGCGGACATATTTGTAACTTCCAAGTATAAAAGCGTTAATGACACTAATAATAACTTGTTAGCTTGCCCATTATTTTAATACAAAAATAATGCGTTAACCATAACTACTTATTTTTATCATTATTTTAAATAATCTCAAAATTGTTTGGTCTCAAATTTTTTTTAACATCTATTTTTAGACTCATTGTTTTTCCAACTATAGTAAGTGTATATATATCTACTTACTTCTTATAAGCTGGAAAGTAATGACATTTTGTACAAGCAAGACATTTATGTTTTTATCTATAAAGTGTAAGTTGTAATGACAAATGTAAGAAGTTGCCATTAACAAATATGTACTTATATAACCACTTATATGGTAATGCTTTTATACACTGGGTTAAGTTTGTTTTTGTTGAATATTTAGATATTTAAAAATTCGGCTCTTTTGCTCCAAAATTTTTTTATAGTTTCGATATATATATGTGGCACCCTGTCACTACGAACCTGCGATAACAACTCTGCAAAAAAGAAAATGACACATGTCACGATCGATTTTAACAAATGTCATAAGAATGACAAGTGCTGTTTCCTGTCGTCATCGAAGCAATTAACACGTATTTTTATAAAAACACATTTTCCGAAATTTTAATTAATTAATATTAAATAAATAGATTTTAAAGTTCACGTTAATTAAAAGTGTTTTTATTTAAATAGATTGGTAACAAAACATAAATACCAAATTGGTGACCCCGACTAACAAAATAATGGCAAATAAGGATTTATCAACAGCATCCACTGTGGGTGTACAAAATAGTGACGACGATGAGTCATCAATGACCCTGAACGCCAACAATAGCAACGCTGCTGCAACAACCAACCGTAATGTGTCTGCCATCTACGCTCGATTGCCTTTTCCTGAAATGTGCAACACAAATATTGAAGCTTGGTTCATTTCTATGGATTTTTGGTTTAGCGCATCCGGCATAACCTCTGACAGGCAAAAGGCCGCCACCGTTTTTGCAGCATTGAAGCCTGAGACAATCGCACAGCTTACAGACGTCATATCATCCATGCCATCATCCGATCGCTTCAATTACGTAAAACAACGAATAATCGATCATTTTGCCGACAGCGAGCAACGACGGCTTAACCGGCTTTTATCAGAAATGCCTCTAGGGGACAAAAAGCCCTCAGAGCTGTTCTTCGAAATGAAGCGAGTTGCAGGTAATTCTGTAGGGGAAGCAGCGCTTAAAGGTCTGTGGACAAAACGACTTCCAACGTTTGCTCAGCCAGTAGTGGCAGCGTCTACGAGTACAGCAGCAGAATTTACAAAAATAGCTGACTCTGTAGTAGATGCTATATCCCCGTCTCAGGTATGTAGAGTAGCTAAAGAACCTGATAGTGAAATTAAAGAACTGCGATCAGCTATAATGGAGTTAAGTAAAAAGTTTGAGCAATTTACAACGCGCTCACGTTCTCGATCCCGTAGACCTACTGTTTCTCGTCATCAGTCGCAGCATCGTCAATCTGCCAACAACAACAACAACAACGCGAATTCTGAAGAATGTTGGTACCACAAAAGGTATGGTCGTAACGCAAGAAAATGTCGTAGCCCCTGTATACACACGCAGCGACAGGTGCATACCGTTACAGCTCAATCTTCAAACTGACTTTTTAGGCCGGTGGAGGATGCTAGCGAAAAATGCTCCACCAAATGCCAAATTTTTCGCCTTCATGTAACCGACAAATACACACAGCAAGAGTTTTTAGTTGATAGTGGTGCCGACGTCTCGGTGCTTCCTCTTGCTACTAAAACTCATAATATCCGTCCGACGGCAGTAGAGCTGTTCGCTGCTAACGATACGCCGATTAAGGTCATTGGTGAAAGTCGTATTAATTTAGACCTTGGGCTGAAACGAAAATTTGTTTGGTCATTTGTAATTGCCGACTTGAAGACGCCAATAATAGGTTCAGACTTTATCAAGTACTACGATTTGTTAATCGACTTGCGGCGGAACCGATTAATCGACAACATCACCGGCCACGTTTCTCAGCTAAGGTTACCATCCACTATAGAAATTGCTGCTATCGAGACATTCAGTTCTTGCAACCCATTTTCAGAACTTTTACACGAGTTCAACGACATCACGGTACTTTCGCCATACGGTTCAAAAACGAAATCGACAATTTATCACCGAATTGAGACGACAGGGCAGCCTACCTTTTGCCGGCCTCGGCGACTGCCACCAGAAAAGCTTGCTGCAGCGAAAGCTGAATTTGCTTTTCTGATTGAAGCTGGAATATGCCAGGCCTCAAAAAGTAATTGGTGCAGTCCATTGCACATGGTAAAGAAAAGTGATGGAACGTGGAGACCATGCGGCGACTATCGGGCGTTAAATGCGCAAACTTTACCGGACCGGTACCCCTTGCCGTATTTAACTGACTTTACCAGCAATTTACAAGGTAAGAAAGTTTTTTCGAAAATCGACCTGCAAAAGGCATTTCACCAGGTCCCAATACACGCCGACGATGTTCCAAAAACGGCCATAAGTACACCTTTTGGGTTATACGAATTTAATTGTATGACATTCGGTCTACGCAACGCTGCGCAGACTTTTCAGCGACTCATCAACGAGGTGTTTAGAGGTGTTGATTGTGTGTTTCCCTACATCGACGACATTTTTGTTGCCTCTGCCACGTTAGACCAACATCGCCAAGACCTTCGCTTGGTTTTTCAACGGCTTCGAGAAAACCGCCTGGCCATTAACGTCAAAAAGTGCGAATTTGGAAAATCCGAGATTACTTTTCTAGGACATCTCGTCACCCCGGAAGGCATTCGACCGTCCCCCGAGAAGGTTGCCGTGATAAAAGAGTACCAGAAACCCATTGACGCACAAGGACTCAAACGATTTATCGGTATGATGAACTTTTACAGGAAGTTTTTGCCGAACACTATAACTTACCAAGGGGTTTTACAAAGTATGATAAGAGGTAACAAAAAGAACGACACCACATCTTTAGTATGGACTCCAGATACCGTATATGCATTTGAACGTTGTAAAACCGAATTGGCGAACGCTGCGTTACTAGCTCATCCAGTCCCCGGTGCCAAATTAGCGATTTACGTCGACGCGTCAGACACTGCCGTGGGAGCAGCGCTGCATCAAGAAGTTGACGGCAATATGCAGCCTTTAGCGTTTTATTCTAAAAAGCTGACAGCGACGCAGCAGAAATATTCTACTTACGACAGAGAGTTAGCTGCCGTCTATCAGGCTGTCTGCCATTTTCGGTACGCAATAGAAGGACGACCTTGTTACATAATCACCGATCATCGCCCATTAATTTTCGCCTATAAACAAAAGATGGAAAAAGCGTCGCCACGTAGGTTAAGACAACTTGATTTTATCAGCCAGTTTACGACCGACATACGTCACACCCCTGGAAAAGAAAATGCAACAGCTGATGCACTCTCTAGGATAATGACATTGTTCAACAACAACGACACTGTTCTGAAAACTATTGATTTAAACGATTTGGCAACAACACAAAAGAGTGACAAGGAGCTGCAAGACTTGCTACGCAGTCAAGGTACGTCAACTAATTCACTAATATTAAAACGTTTAAATGTTTTAGGTTGTGATGAAGAAATTGTGTGCGATACATCTACTTCGCGTATTCGCCCTTACGTTCCTAAAAACTTTCGACGCCAAATCCTAAACTCGTTACACAGCCTAGCTCATCCCGGTACACGCGCTACAACTTTACTAGTGACTTCAAGGTTTTGCTGGCCCGGTATGAAAAAAGACGTCGCAAATTTTGTCAAAACTTGTTTGCCCTGCCAGCGGTCAAAAACGCAACGCCACACTAAAACGACGCCCGATAGGTACGAGCCGCCTCACGAACGATTTTCGCATATTAACATCGATATCGTCGGACCATTTCCCTTGTGTGAAGGACAGCGATACTGTCTCACTATCATCGACAGATTTACCCGATGGCCGGAGGCTGTCCCGATACCCGACATGTTAGCTGAAACGGTGGCTAAAGCCCTGGTAACCCATTGGATTTCTAGGTTTGGAGTGCCTCACCGTATTACATCTGATAAAGGCAGACAGTTCGAATCTTCAGTTTTTTCTGAACTTATGCAAACTATTGGAGCCACTCATTTACGAACCACGCCTTACCACCCTCAATCGAATGGCCTCATAGAGAGGTGGCACCGGACATTAAAGTCCGCCATATTATGTCACGATTCATCAAGATGGCTTTATCATCTACCGACAATTCTACTTGGTCTGCGTGTAGTGTTTAAACCTGACATAAACGCATCGCCCGCTGAGCTCGTGTATGGTACAACTTTAAGAATCCCAGGAGAATTTTTCTTTAAAAGCAAATTTGCAGAACCCTCTAGCAATTTTGTAACAGAATTTCGAACATCAATGAAAAATCTTCAGCCTACACAAACTTCGCATCACTCTACTAATTCAACATTTATTTCAAAAGACCTGCAGTCATCAACACACGTTTTGTTCGAAACGACTCAATTCGTCCCTCGCTCACACATCCGTACGATGGCCCGTACTTAGTTTTAAAACGTTTTGCAAAATATTTTACCATAGTTAAACATGGTCGAAAAACAAATATAAGTGTTGACCGCCTAAAACCCTGTTTTCTGCCAGCGTCAGAGTTTTTAAACCAAACTGAAACAACAACAATTGTTCCTGCCTCAAATGATCTCATGACCAGCACTTCCAACGTCGCCGAAGATATTTCTGATCATATTTCGTTTTCGGAACTACCAACTCAAAGTGATCTCAGCTATCCCACGTATACGTCCAGTACTTTAAGCAACGAGCTACCCGAACCAATTCTGAAAACAACTTGTGGCAGGCGTATAAAGCTCCCGGTTAGATTCCGGTGACCTTGTTCCAGCGAGGGGAGTAATGTGGCACCCTGTCACTACGAACCTGCGATAACAACTCTGCAAAAAAGAAAATGACACATGTCACGATCGATTTTAACAAATGTCATAAGAATGACAAGTGCTGTTTCCTGTCGTCATCGAAGCAATTAACACGTATTTTTATAAAAACACATTTTCCGAAATTTTAATTAATTAATATTAAATAAATAGATTTAAAGTTCACGTTAATTAAAAGTGTTTTTATTTAAATAGATTGGTAACAAAACATTAATACCAAATATATATAAACTAACCTTTTACAATATCTTTAGAAATTGGAAAAAAGTGATATTTTGGGCATTGTAAAGTTTTTTCTCCAAAATGGCTAGAGAAAAATATTTTTTTTATTAGAACAGTGTTTCCTATATTGAAGTGACATGTAAAAATGTTGTACCTCTACTAAGCAAATAGGGTAACTTGCCCAATAGTCGACACTTTAACGATTGCTTTTTTTTAACTGATGTCCTTGGGGTTAAAACTAGATATTCCACTTTAATAATGGTCATTGTTTAAGATGAAATTAAGTGTTTTAAAAAAAGTATTTATTAAATATGACTAATTTTTTTTTTGTAAAAAGCATCGTATTTTCCAGTTGTCGGCATACATTTTCCAATGATCCAATAGTCGGCATTACTTTTTTGTGAAAGAAAAATAAATTCGTACGGAAATTAAATTTTTTATTTATTTAAATTAAATTAGTTTTCATCCTCATATGCAGACGAGATCTTTAATTTTTATATATGCAGACGAGATCTTTAAAATTTAATTCCGTGTTTAAGCGCTTTGATTATATAAAATAAATACTAATACGAAAAAAAACTAATTAATAATATTTAGTACAAGCAGAAAAAATACGCTTTTTCATATGGTTGCAGGTAATTATTATGTGTATATGTTATTATTTATATGTTTACAATATATATTGGCAATTTTAAAAATTTTATATACTATTTTTGGGACATGCAAATGTGATAATTTATTTTAATGTCTATTTGTTTTTGCTTTTGGTACCACGCCCATTTATCCCATTCCGCCCATTTTCAGTTCGACTACTTATATTTGTAATTGATGGACTCGTACAAAATTTGAAGGCTATATAGCTAATATAGAACCCTAGATATTTAATATTAATATTAATTTTCTATATGAGCTAAATAATCACTTTGTATGGGAGCTGCCACGCCCACTGGCAATTTTCCCATGACTATTCATAATATAATCAATGTGCACAAATTTCTAAGACTCTGGCTATTATAGAACTGTAGATATATGATATTAAATATTTACTTTATATGGGAGCTGACACGCCCACTGGTCCGATCACGCCCATTTTTCCCATGACTACTCACATTAACAACTAATCAACGTGCACAAATTTATAAGACTCTGGCTATTATAGAACTGTAGATATATGATATTAAATATTTACTTTGTGTGGGAGCTGACACGCCCACTCTTCCGATCACGCCCATTTTTCCCATGACTACGCACATTAACAACTAATCAACGTGCACAAATTTCTAAGACTCTGGCTATTATAGAACTGTAGATATATGATATTAAATATTTACTTTGTGTGGGAGCTGACACGCCCACTGGTCCGATCTCGCCCATTTTTAGATGTTGGCCGATTCTCAGACCTACTCAATATGCTCACAAAATTTCATGAGAATCGGTCAAGCCGTTTCGGAGGAGTACGGGAACGAACATTGTGACACGAGTGGGCGTTGTGGTGTAATGGTTAGCGCGTTGGACTCTTACACAGAAGGTCCCGGGTTCGATCCCCGGTGCCGGCAACATCAAATTAATATGTATGAGTTTTTTTCTATCCCTCATACTTATCGCAATGTCCACCTTCGGTGTTCCCATAGCAATTCACCCCACCGAAGTAAAATAATGAATCAGTGCTATGAACCAAAAAGCTTCAATAAGTTCGCCAACTCTCCATCAAGTGGCGAGCAACAACTGTTCTAAGACTTATCATCTCGCGCAATTACAGTGTTGCCATGTCTGAAGCCCTTCATCTTTCCCCACCTTTCATCTCTATACTATCCCTTTCCAAAGAAAGCAACACACTAAATATAGGAAGTATTTCCTGAGTGTTGCCTCTCTTTTTTAAAAAAAAAAAAAAAAAAAAAAAAAAAAAAAACCACACATTACCAAATCATGGGTAAAGTAGTGTATCGCCATAGGGCTTCACGCATTACATTACACTTTACTTCACTGATGAATTTCACAGGCGGTGAGCCTAAAAGTAAAGGGTGGACTCATTACCTTGTAGGGGGTAAAGTAACTGGATACTTATATGGTGGGAAAAAGTAATGTGTCTAAAAATAGATTTTCATAAAAAAAATGTATAAAAAATTTTTTTACAGATTTTTTTTTTAATTAAATAAATAACTTGTGAAAGGCGTGGTAGAGAAGAATGAGTGTATTTTCTAAAAATCATAACTACATTGTAAATTTTTCTGAATCAGACTGCGCAGTTTCTGGTATTGAACCTTCGTCAGTGACCCTGTTTTTTTTTTGAATAATGTAATATTTGTTATGTTTTTATTTGTTCGATTGCGTCTATATGATTTTTTTTTTTATTAAATAAATTACGTGGTCATGTATTTAACAATAAGTTAGGTGAGAACTATACCAACTGAGCTATCGACACATATAATATTTTATTGATTACACCTTACCCTCATGCTTACAAAAAAATCACAAAGTAATGTGTCGATAAATAGATTTTCAAATATATATATTAATAATTACTTTACGTTTATAGTTCATGCATTATGTAATTGATGATCGGTAAGTCATTATTTTATGTTTTGAAGTAATGTAAATGTAATGAGGTATCATTACAAGGTACTCCATGAGTGTTCAATTATCGGTAACTCATTACTTCTTGTTGGAAAATAATAATACAGGTAAGGAGTACACATTACAAGGTAATGGATTTCTTTATCGCACCCATTACCAAAGTTTTGCTGGGTAATTATATTGCAAGCAAACATGTTATATTAAAAATGTTTTCCAAACAAAAGCATATTAAAAGCATTTATATCTCCATCGGGTCGTTTTTTCAGCGTGTAGTAATTTTCAGGAAAACTATCTTCATAGTGTTCTCTCAGATCTTAAATTTATTTAAGCTGATATAACGTGTACAAGTTCTTTGTTTAAAAAAAACAAAAACCATTTTTTAAATTCAATGATTTTTTGAACAATCTAGATTAAACTTTTTTATAAATAAAAAAAAAATTTTTTTTTTGCTGAATTTCAGATTAACAGAGTTTTCCATTTCACTAAAACTTCAGAACTAGTTCCGAATTGACAAAAGAAATTTAATTAAAATTTTCAATAAAAAGTTATACTTAGTCAAATATCTCGCATTTTCCAAATTCAGCTAAATTACACGTAAGCACAAAATCTTAACTTTTCAAAATTAATAAGCTTATGACCATTAATTCCAAATATTTCAGGTACGCGGATTTCGACTGCGTACTTTATTTTGTGATCTATTTTACAGTTCTTCCAAGACATGACTTTAAAATTTGCAGTTTTTTGCATAAAAAGTTTCCTGTAGTCTTATTTAAGGAACATATTTGATTCACAAAACTTGAAATTATACACACAGTTTAACGGGCTTGCTCAGTTTTAAAAGTTTTAGCTCACTTTTTTGTTAAACTAGCAATTGAGAAAATCGCGAGAAAGAAAATCTTTTTTTCGTACAGATATAAATCTTCCTTAATGACCCTTTGCACTATATGAACATTTGGCTGTGTCGATGGATAATTTATCGATCGAATTCGCGAAAACCGGGTTTAATTTAAAGCTTTTTGAAAGAGATGTTTATCATAAATATTGCAAGTGGTATTGCCCTTATTTTTTTTCATGTCAAAAATTATCATTATAAATAATATACAAAAATTGAAAGCAAAATTTGTAAACATTTCACCACGCCAGTTCGCATAATTGTTGAAAATATTTTAAAAGTTATTATATTTTTAATTCGCATTATACCAGCAAAAAATAGGGCTTACCCAGAAGCGCTTCCAAAGGAAATCCTGAATGCATGATTTTTGTTCGCGATGTTACACTTGGTATCCCAGCAATAAATCGTGATTACCCGGAAGCGCTTCCGGAAGGCATTATTTAATTACGAAGCTCTTTCAAAGTAAATCCAGAAGGCAGGCTTTTTGTTCCCACTTCGTATGTCTCTTTTATGCGGGTGTAAAGCGCTTCTTTCCTTTGCTCTTATAAGCACTTTTTTTGTATATCGACAATATTATTGCTTCATTGTAAGCATTATTCACTGCTTCAAAGAAGGCATTTTTGGAAGCACAACAGAATGCCTTCCCTAATTGTTTTATTGTAAGCAAGGCGGTGAAGCGCTATTTTGGAAGCATAAAAATGTAATTACTGCTTACCAAATCTAGGTTATGTTTCGCTCGAATATATGATAACAAATAGTTTTTGTATTTGAAAATTAATCAAAATTGTTGTTTCCAATGGTCGGCACCTCAATGCAAGGCATTCGAATTTTATCAAAATTTTTGTGCCTAGTAAAATAAGAAAAACTAAATGTTTTTGTTAAATTACCCTCACACAGAACAATATTTTAAGTAATATCTACCTTTATAAACTTCGGTGGTTAAAGTAAAACGTATATTAATATGGTGACTTACGTTTTTAAATTATGCTATTCAATACAAATATCACAGGAGTTGAAAAATTTGTTAGAGAAAAAGTATAAAACGACGCCAAAATACTTATCTCAGTCCAATTTAATAAGTACAAAGCGAAGAGAGAATATGTTTTAAATGCAAACTTGATCTTTTTGAAATACTCAACTACCGTTATTCTTATTTATTCATGTTTGAAGTAAAAACATGCCGACTACTACTGAACTTAGGCATGTAATGTGTAAATTAAAACGTTAAATGACATATTGATTTATATTTTATAGAAAAAGATCTGGGGCCGAATTACGGCATTTGTAATCGAATGGAATCGTTCGAAAACTGTTTTTTAATGAAATACAAAAATACAAAGTTTTGCATATATTTCGAATCAAGGACCGAACTTGAACATCCAAGATAAAAAAAATTTCGTTAACATTTTTTATTTTCGGATTACGATGATGAATGCCGTAATTCGGCCCTGTTTAAAATATGCGAAATAATTTTTTCATAGGATATGAACCAACATAGAACACATTTTGATTTACTCGATTAATCTACCAAAATTGATCGAGTTACTCGAAATTAGCTATTTTAATTTACTCGAACAATTGCTTGATCAAAATTCATCGCTTTATCGAGTAAAGGCTCCATTAGTCTTGCCGTTCCGTGCCGTGACGAATCAGCTGATTCGTTCATAGTTTATGTGAGGTGAGTTTTTGAAAAACGCACTATCCATAAACCAAAAACAACACAGCTGATTCGTTACGGCTCGGAACGGCAAGACTAACTGAGCCTTAACTGTTAACCGATAAGAGATTGTAATAGAAATCTAGTAAAGGACGCACAAGGCTCTTTTTCAAGCTTTGAGCAGGTGATAAACCCAACAACTCCGCGATTGGAGATTCTGCACCCGAAACGCTAATCAATGATGAAGGCACCGACATACCGCCGCCCTACTATAAAGAAGTAAAAGCAGCGGTTAAAGAATAATGAAGCCGCTGGCTCTGATGGCTTGACCGCTAAGCTGGGTTGGCAAGGTGCATGCACCAACTCTTATGCAAACTATTGTCTGAAGAATGCATGCCCGATGATTGGAATTTATTTGTACTTCACGCTATCCACAAAAAAGGAGACCCACTATTTGCACTAACTATATACAAAACTATATGGTTTTATAGAAAATTATATTAAATACCCGAGTATAAAAATGTATATATACAAATATATTCTTTAATATAAAAATATATGCTAATATAAAATATCATATTTATCGATATGTATTTTTATATAACAATATTTTCAAAATGTTTTTTAAAGAAATTGTATGTATAAGCATATCCAATCATATATCAAAAAATACTATTCTGAAATTTATATATGATAATACATGGTTGATAAATTTTATTGAAATTTTATACAAAATGATATATAGCGCAATACATATTTATATAACACACAAAAAAGAAATCGTTTTCTGTCATTATATATAGAGCAATTCCATATGAAAACGATCAAAATTGGCAAATTTTTGGACGACCCCTCTCCGATTTTAAAATAAATAGTCTCAATCGATTGCCCAGCAAAAAATAATGTACCTACATATTTTTTTTTTTTTATAGTGACTGGTTTAGTGGTGGTGTGCACCACTGTCATGTGACAAAATTGGAGAATTCTTCATAAGGGACCTAAATTTGCAAGAAATGTTGAATGTATGTATGTGAATTTATTGTAAAAACTTGGTTTTAAATATTTTGTATAGTACGGATAAATCAAAAAACATTTTTAAAATTAAGATAGGTATGCTGATATTTCCTTAAATTTAATTAAAATTAACAATTGAACGCCTCGCTCGAACGCGGATTTATTTTTGAAAAGTGGTTTTTTATAATAAGACATTTTAGCCATAAATACAACATCTTGTAAAGGAATATTGCTGAAATTTTTCATTCGTTTTTGACGTGAATTTTTATATAAGTTCATTTTTGTGGTTCGCAAAACTTAAAAAATTGAATCATTGAAATGTTTTTTTTTCTTTGCATATGAGTAATTACAATAGTTTAACTAATATCCTTTGAAATTGCAAATAATTCATTAAAATATTTAATAATCAATAAAAAAAATATTTAAAAATTTGTGCAGTTTTGTCACATTTAAATGCAAAATTAAACCACTTGCGTGTACAATATTTGAATGAAATTTTCTACACGGACTTAATTTATCGAACTGTGATCAAAAACAATAAAAAAATTTAAGAGTTTCCCACGTTTTTCTCTTCTATAAAGTTCCGAAAATGGATTATATATCCTTATTCGAGCGAGGCATTAAATTTACAAATTTTAGTGAAATTTACTGTCTGCTTATCTATTACGAACGAAAATAAATTTTCGTAAAAATAATGAAAATTTGTTTTGACAATAGTAATTTTTTCTATCGCTTCGTTATAGATAAACAAGCCCTAGGTTATTTACAAATTTAAAGCATACATTTTTTGTTTTAAACACGACTTATGGAGATCAAATAAATTAATATCTTTAATTTCAAGATATTTGAATTGTTATGTATCTCTTTGTATCTAATTATATCAAATGAAATATAATTGGATGTAATCAGATCGGGACAAAACTCGGATAAAATTGGATACATTTTTATTAAATTGTATGTAATTAAATCTAATTATATCCAAAGTGATACAATTTAATAGAACCATTTTTCAAATCAAACTATATCACATTATATATGAGGAAAATATCTTCTCATATATAATTTTATATAAACTTTTTTACTCCGGTAAGCTAAAATTGTATAGGAACATTTCTACTCGGGAAGCTATTTCGTTAGAAATACGAATTAACGAATTTTTTTCTTAAGAAATTTTTGGTGGAGGAACTTTTTTTTTATTTTTTGTGCTGAATTTTTTGTATGAATTTCCTTGCATAAAAACTAAGACCGATGATCATTAATCATATAGAATTGATATTATGCACTTGTGTGTTCTAAAAGTTTATTTAAATTATAATTTCTATATTATTATTAAATTTTTAGAATTTAACTTTTGTCTATTCGAAATGATGTCTAAAAACTTTTGTACGTTACTTAAATAATTAAACATACACTCACAATATTTTATCCGTAAAGACTACTGAATATACACATTAAATCAACTGAAAATCAGTTAAAAACAGGACTACTTACTTTTCGTTTAAAACAATTGTATTTTTTAGTTTATTTTCAACTGTTGAAAAATTAACTGACAAAATCCATAAAAACAATAGATTGTTTTCGTTTATTTCAATACTCAATATAATATAACAACTTTTTGTTTTAAATAGAAAATTTTAACTGAATATTTTAACTATTACCGAAAGTCCGTTTTTTTGTTTATTTTGTTTATTGAATAACAGACAGAATTGTTAAAAATATATTTCTTTGTTAATTTAACTGTATATTCCATTGAAACAACTTTACCGAATAAACTTTTAAATAACTGTTGATTTTTTATGGAAAAGTTCTTGTGAGTGTATGTATCCACCAAAACCAAATTTAAAAGTTTAGTAGCTCGAGTTGAGAAGATCTCATCTTTCACCACGTATGTCTGTACTTTAAATATAAACTTTACCGGCAACACTTTAAATTATTAATGTCAACACCGCCACAAAAAGGATAAAGTGTTGATGTGGCATATACATCCATGATGACTAAAGAGGTATATTGACATGTTTTATTGCTTGCTATAAGAAAAAACCAAACATCATTCACTCAGTGTCTATAGGACAAACGTTCAAAATTTCCACAGATCTGTGTGTATGTGTGTGTGTGTGTGAAACCTATCCAGGAAGAAAAAGTAAGAAGTTTGTTAAATATGTATGCAGTATTTCAATTCTATGATAAATTCACAACACGTTAATGTAGAATGTTGAAAACGAAATGATACACTGAAGAAGACAATCAACTCCGGTTGAAGACCACAAAAGCATGAGCAGCAGCAGCAGCATAGAAATCATGTCAAACAGGAGCAACTAAATATTTTATTAGGCAGAATGCAGTAAAATAAACAAAATGTTTGTGGTTGTGATTCCATGGAAAATATAAAAAAAGTGTCCTTAAGGAAGAAAAAAAAAAAAAAAAATAAAACGATATAAAAAGGTGGAAAACATGCGGAAATTGTATTTAACATGTTGTCATCATTCAAGAGAATGATGGTTGTGTTGACGATGCTGATGATGGTCCATAACAATAAGTATGATGAGCTATCTCTAGGGCCTTTCCTTTTGCTAAAGGGGCATTCGAATGTGGGCTTTACTTCCGTGTACTTTGTTAAGTAAACTATTACTGTTGGTTTTTTTCTCTTCGAAGGATACTTTATACATTGAACGTACGTGATACTGTTCAAAATGTTAGAAAATATAGTATGTATGTTTAGGTGTTTTATTTTTGTATAGATTCAATTTAAAAACATATGTTTTCAATTTATTCTAAATAACCAAAATCTGTTTTTGAATACAAAGTAATTTGAAAGGCAAAATACAGTAAAGACATTAAAAATTACCAAAAAAAAAAAAAAAACAACTACATTTTTAACTTCACCTATTTTGATTTGAGTAAAACTTCTCAATAAAATAGTAAAATCAAAATAACAGATTAACGAACAACTTGTAATGTACTATAATAATATGTTCTACTTTATGTTCTATAGCTTTTCCTATTCGCAATATGGTATTTATCTCCAGACAAGAACATGGTGTTGATGGATTGGTATAAATGTCTTCCTAGTTAATATAAAGGGTGTTTTTTTTATAGAGGTATAGAACTTTGAAATGGAATAAAACAAAGATGAGTTTTTTAAATTGACATGAAATTTACTTTTTTCGAAAGATAATCTTCTGACATTATAATTTAAGAATGACTTCTGGCATATGACCGCCACGGCTGGCTCGGCGTAGTCTACTCTGGAGGTCCAATTTTCGGACTTTGTCCAACATTTGTGGCCGTATATTGGCAATTACTCGGCGAATGTTGTCCTCCAAGTGGTCAATCGTTTCGGGCTTATCGGCGTAGACTAGCGACTTCACATATCCCCACCGAAAGTAGTCCAGCGGCGTTAAATCGCACGATCTTGGAAGACAATTCATGGGTCCGAAACGTGAAACTATGCTGTTACCAAACGTTTCCTTAAATAAATCAATTGTGGCACGAGCTGTAGGACATGTTGCGCCGTTTTTTTGAAACCACAGCTCTTGCACATCATGGTTGTTCAATTGATGAACGAAAAAGTCAGTAATCATGGCTCTATAGAGGTCACCATTGACAGTAACGTTCTAACCAACATAGTTTTTAAAGAGCCCATAAAGCACACCAAAGATTCAGTTTTTCTGAATGTAACGGTGTCTCAACATACACTTGAGGATTATCATCACTCCAAATACGGCAGTTTGGTTTATTGAGGTATCCATTTAAACAAAAGTGAGCTTAATCGCTAAACAAAATTCGGAAAATTCGTGCGCGATACGTATTGCGAAGAGAACCATGATTTTCAAAATAAATTTACACAATTTGGAAGCGTTGTTCAGGCGTCAGTCTATTCATGTTGAAATGCCAAATCTAACTGAACATAAATCACTTGACCGCCGCCAGTTAAAAAGTGTTGCGAACTTAAAGTTCTATACCTGTATAAAAAACACCCTTTAGTATTTATGTATCTTTTTCTTTTTCAAAATTCTTTTAAGCTTGCATTTAGTTGCTGCTCTAACTTCACTGGTAGAATTTTAATTCGTACTATTAATGAATGTCTTTCATTAAGTTGTATTCATTGGTTTAATGACTAATTTTCATTAAATTAATGAAAAACTCATGAATTAAATGGAATTTGCCTAAAACGTTTTTGGTTGATCCTTATAATATATAAGGTGGCGCAAAAATAACCTTCCGATGTTTTTTTTTTTATTATGTATTTATAATGTATAGCAATAATTTTTATAAACATTTTTTTTTGTACACCAAACATTTGGATAACTCATATTTCCACAGGGGGCGCTTCAAATATTGGAAAAAATAATGTTCACAAGAGTTCATATGTGATCACATATATAAATAGTACCTCAATTTTCGTGAATGTGCACATATGACCATGTATGGAAATGTATAGACATGTATGATTATATATGTAAATATAACCTCAATTTTTGTTAATGCACACAGATGAACATATATGATTCCTCGTATAAACATATTAGAATGGTTTATGAACATATATGAATCATATATTTACATGCATGTGGGCATTTATGAAGCATGTGTGTTCAAGTATGTATCCATATATGTCGATTTTTAACAGGGAGGAAAAAATTATTTTTTCTACTATAATCTATTTAATGAAAAAGATTTTATTAATTCAATGAAAGTTTCTTTGGGGACTTTTCAATGAAAAATTCATTGTATTAATGATTGATTTCATTAATAGAACGCAGAAAACTCTTTAAGTGTTGGGGGTTGTTTAGCGAATGTATAAAAATTAGACAATATTTGAATTATCATAAATTTTAAACGCGTCAACAGACAATTGAAATGTTGTTTGTCATTTCAAAAATCAACCCCTTTTCTTTTAACATTGTTAAACAAAAATAAATATTTTATGTGGAAAAAATAACCAAATTGAAAGAAATATCCTTAATTCGCGAATATGTCAAAGAGTCATAATTAATTTTTCTCTAATTTATTTGGACTTGACTTCAAGTATCACTTACTACATATAAAAATTTCAAGTTGAGAATCAGAGGAGTTAAAAAATATAAAATTTTGTATATCCACATTAGAATGGTCAAAAAAATAATGAAAGTTGGATTTTGGGATCTTCACAATGTTGTCCCTATTCCGTGATATCTGTATTCTCGATGTGTCAAGTTTCAGCTAAATTCTTTAACATTTCTTCAACTTATTATCGGTTTGACCTATACACCAAAAAGTCACATTCGAGAAATAAGATGAAGAAAGTTTATACTAACTTTTCTTAAAATCTACAGGATAAATATTTGATGTTGATTTCCCTATTAATCGCGGCATATATTCTAAACTAAACTAAAAGTTCTTACTCTTTTACATAAGTTAAATCAAAAGTTGTTAAGTTTTTTCGAAAAATTAATGTTCTTGTTTTGTGCTCCACATTAGCTTTTATTTTTAATGCGACATTTTGACGTCTTAAAGCAGTTCTCTTTTTTGTTTTAATTTTACGTTCATTGTTTCGGTCATGTAGCCAATAAATAATGAAAAAAATTTTAATCTTTCCTATGCAGTATGTCAATTGCAGCAAAACAATGAAGTATTTTTTTATACAAAATTTACACCATATGCCACACAGTGGTCTATGCATCATCCAGATGTTTATTAATCGTTAAAATTGCGGATATAATGCAAAATCGATTGTGAATATCTCAAATATAATACAAGATATCATGAAACTGGTTTCGGAATAAGAAAGATGATATTTGCAATATATATGTATAATCCATTACTAACAAAATTTTTAAAATTGGTCAATAGTAAACTGAAGATGTAGAGGTCGCAGAAAACTCGTAACTGGTAAGCCTAATTTACAAAATGTCCCGGTAGCTACTAACTGGGACTTTAACTGGCAAATTTGTTGTTGTTTCCCATATCAATTTTCAATTTAACGGCTTGTTTTTACAAGACGTGTATACTACCACACGAACGTGTGGCACCCGAACGAATACGTAATGAAATGAGTATTTATAATTCGTTCGTCTGACTTACGTTTGATTACGTAAAGCTTTATGTTTTGTCAAACAGTAAGATTGCCAACATAATGTTTTCGCATTTTGTTTACTTTTTTTCATATACAAATAACTCATTTTTCGTTGGTAGATGGCAACCCAACACTGTAAATGTAATATAAACAAAACAGCTGATTTTTGCTTGAAAAAAAACTTTATTTATTTTGTTTAGAAAACAATAAAAGTGGTGAAAAAAAATATAATTTGTATAAAAAAAACAAAAACATTTACAAATAAAAATGATCGTGTCAATTGCCATGGGTTTTGATATAGTGATTTTTATACCATCCATCCCATAGTGCAGGAGGGTATATATCACTTTGTCAAATGTTTGTAATTCTTTTAAAAAAATTCTGGGACCCCATAAACTATATATATTCTTGATCAGCATGAATAGAGAAGTCGATATAGCCATGTCCGTCTATCCGTCTGTCTGTTTCAATACAAAATTCTCCGCCAATACAGAAGAGGTGTTGCTAATTTTCAGTCAAATTGTTTGTTGATATCATGAGCAGTTTCTTAGTGAAAACGATCAAAATCGGTTAATGCGTTCAAAAGTTATGAGTGAAATGTGGGAATACCTCTTAAAATTTTGAATCAAATTTTAAAATATTCTATTTATTTCATCATGCATACGTACATTCAATGCTTATACACAAGAATATACGCAATCAGGGATGGCAATCAATATCGCTAAAATACTGTCTACGATTCAAACCCCTTATAACTGACTATCGTTATCCCAAAAATACCGTTACCGAAATAATTGAAATACCGTTATCCGTAAAATACCGTTACCGATATAATTAAAAAATCAATATCTTAAAATACCGTTACCGAAATAATTGAAATACCATTATTCGTAAAATACCGTTACCGATATAATTAAAATATCAATACCATAAAAATACCGTTACCGAAATAATCTACCAATATCTGAAAAAAAACTTCTTTAAATATATATATTTTCCCAAAGTATGATCATAAACTAAAAAGTCATTAAAACTCGGGCATAATGGGGCTAAAAATTCTGGTGTGCATTAACATTACCTGAATAACTTAAATAACGTTACCCTTAAAATGCCGTTACCAAAATAACTGAAAAATCTTTTCCCTAAAATAAAGTTACCGAAATAACTAAAATGTAACGTTATTTTATATCTAACATATCGTTAGCGAAATAAATAAAATACCGTTAACGCTAAAAGCCCGCAACCGAAATAACTGAAATATAGTTACCCCTAAAATAACGTTACCGAAATAAAAGAAAATAGCGTTAACCAGACCAATAACCATATAGAATTGGTTACCATCCGTGGTCATAATCAACACGCACAAAAACAAAAAAACCCACAAAATATTGTTGTTGTTTTTTTCTTTTGTAATACAGGGTGGTTGATAAATGCCACTACAAAACAAAAACGTAATAACTTTTTTTCTGAGTTATTAATCGGTTCCATTTTTTTATTTTTGTTTCATTGCTTCGTCTTTCAATTTAAGGAAAACGAACGATTGGGGTAAAGAATAAAAAGAATAAAATAATATTTATATGTATTGAAATAAAGTTATTTGATTTTCTTAATATCCCAGTGTGCCAAACGGATCCGTTTGGATTCGTAACGGATCCGCATCTTCGTATTTTCTATCCGTGACGGAATCCGTTACTGATCCGTTACGGATCCGCAAGCGGGAGAAATTCCTCTCGAAAAAACGGATTCAAAAACGGATTTTATGTCCGTTTTTTGGATCCGTTACGGACTCGTTACGGACATCATATTAGGATCCGTTACGGACCCGTTTGTTTTCATAAAACGGATCCGTAGCGGAATCCGTTACGGATCAGTTTTGGATCCGTATAATATAAATAAGCTATTTAAAATAAAAGTAGGCAAAGAACTCTATTTTGTGCCCCTTATCCACTGAAGAAATAAACTTGCAAAGAATTGATTACCAAACATATGAGTCCTATCTTAGTTACCATAAACCAATCACTGACTGTACGGACGAGAGGAGTTTTTAGTGGATAAAAGTCCTACACTGACATTTGGCTTTTAATGCTTTTCTCCTATTAAAAAAAAAAAAAAAAAAAAAATCATTTCAATGGAGTTGTGTTAGATAACTTAGAAAAAAAAGTTATTACAAATTCATTTTGCTAGGTCCACACAAGGACCTTTTCATAAAAAAAAACTCAATTATTAAAAACTGATTTTGCTGGGTCCACACAATGACCTTTTCTTAAAAAAAACTCAATTAGCGTTTACACTGTCAAATCGCGATTACACTGATTCCGTTTTTTAACTCTATTACGGATCCGCATCCGTTTTTGTGCGCATTGGGAAAGCACTATTTATCAGCCACCCTCTATCTATGTAGGTTTTATAAATGGTATGTATGTTTAGTAGCAATCACATGTAGTGTTGCCAGGTTTGACGATTTATCGTCATTTTGACGATATTTAATACCCAAAATAACTAAATGATGATTCTATGATTTTTGCTGCCAACAAAATTACGAATTTTTGCCAAAAGTTTAATATATCAGCAAAACATATTTATTTGTCATTGGATCTATTTTTTTATTTATATTATTATCGATTAATATTATTTGAAAAAATACCAGTTTCTTTCTTTTTTGTGTCTCGAAAACACTCTAAACACATAAAATATTTTCTTTTTTAATTTTTTGACAAACTTAATTTTATTATACTTTTTGTTTGATTTATGTGATGTATAGTATAAACATATGTGTCGTAATGTAAATGGGTATTTAATAATTATTTCATTCATATCAGCAATCGTGTTTGCAAAAAAAATTCTCCATCCCATAGTGCGGAGGGTATACAGTGTACTATACACACTTTGTAAAATGTTTGTAATTCTTTTAAAAAAAATCTGGGAAACACCCACAAAATATTATTGTTGTTTTTTATTGTTTTGTTTTGTAATACAGGGTGGCTGATAAATGCCACTACAAAAAAAAAGTAATAACTTTTTTTCTGAGTTATTAATCGGTTAATTTTTTTTTTTGGTTTCATTGATTCGTCTTTCAATTTAAGGAAAATGAACGAATGGGGTAATGAAACTATTATTTTTGATTGTGCGCGACTACAATGCTTTGGAGCTGGCGTTTCCGCATAAACAAACTTAACGGGCACATTAGGCGGCACTCCTTTGAGCAGATTGGGCTCGTAAATTATTTTGTCAATCGTGGGACAATCATTAGGACGCCTTTTAATCAAAATTTCTCAGTTCGAATGTAAGAATCAATTGTTGCCATAGTTGCCGCAATACAAGTCAATTCTAGAGTTTCGACATGGAATATTTTTGCTCATATATGTATCACCAGACAGGCAATACGGACAGTTCTGCTTAAGGATTTTCATTTCTCTCCTTTAAAAAAATCAAATAACAAGTAATTGAACTCAGTAGACTTGCCCCTTAGCTTGGAATTTTCTCTGTAATTTTCACGGAATTTCGCTTGCATTTGATGTCATCAGGCGTGTTAGTCATTTTAATTAAATTGTTTCTTAAAAGCCATTAAAAATACTTAATAAAAATGTATGGCTTTTCAAATGTAAAAACAAAGAAATATTTGTATGTATTGAAAAAAAACGTTATTTGAATTTCTTATTGTAGCAATATGCATCAGCCACCCTGTATGTATGTATGTATGTATGAAGGTTTTTATAACTGGTATGTGTGTATGTATGCATTAGAAGCAATCACATGCAGTGTTGCCAGGTTTACGATTTTTAGTCATTTTGACGATATTTAATACCCAAAATAACTAAATGACTATTGGACGATTTTTGCTTCCAAAAAATTTACGAATTTTTGACAGAAGTTTAATATGTCAGCAAAACATATTAATTTGTGTCCGGATCTATTTTTTGATTTATATAATTTGAAAAAATACCAGTTTAGTTTTAGTTTTGTGTCTCGAAAACACTCTAAACATACAAAATATTTTCTTTTTTAATTTTTTGACAAACTTAATATTATCACACTTTCCGTTTGACTTATGTGATGTATAGTATAAACACGTGTGTTGTAATGTAAACGTGTATTGTTTCATTATGTATGTCTCAGCAAGCGCATTTTTTTTAAATCTTTTTTTTAATTCGCGTATGCTTTTTAAACCCTAAATTCACTAAAACACTAATTTCCCTCTGAAATTCAATAAAAATAAAATTTGCAAAATTGATCTTTGTTATAAAGAATTCATTTTATTTAAATTGTTTGTCTCGTCAACAAGCCTCCATATAAATGATGTCTGATATAACGAACTTCTTATATCCACAGCTTTCATAAATACTTCAATTTGCATTTCCCTTTAATCCTGTCCAATTCGACTCAATATATGTAACTGAAACGATTGCCACTTAAGCTATGTTAATGTAGTATTTACAAAACAGTTCAAAAGTTTCTACGTAATCACCTTCTTGGACCCCTAAATGTTTTTTTAAAAGTCCATGTGAAAAAAGCATAACTTTGCTTAAAATGTAATATTAAATTCCTGTCAGTGCATGCAAACGATTTCTCAACTCTTTCTACAGTTTTTATCAATTCTGTAAATTGTCACTACTGATTTCAAAACCAATTATTATCCCAAAAAAAAACTTCCTTCATTGAGAACAAACCTGCAGAATAACTTGAACATTAATTTGTGTTTCAGTGAAAAATAAGATTTTTTTTTTTTTTTTTTTTATAACATGTATATATTGTTTATTGAATCTTTCTTTTTTTAGAAAATGACAATAAGTATTAAAATCTTAAAAACTAAATAAATATTATGGTCCTATTGCCATTGCAATAGTAACTCATAATGAGCAGGTGGATTGCTAAGTTTGAACAATAGCCAAGGTATCGATCCTTTTTAGACGCCTGTGGCCTCTATAAGAGAGTAGATCCTGAGCTAGAGGATTAGGGTGAGATGCTAACTTCCGCACGTAATTGGAGCAGAATTTCTTGATTTCATCGCGGACTGTGGGTATATTAAGATCCTTGTGGATGTTGTCGTTGCGAATAAACCATGGGTCGCCAGTTATCAGTCGCAATATTTTAGATTGTCTTCTTTGCAATTTTTCTATGTTGGATGTTGAAGCTGTTCCCCAGAGTTGGATTCCATATGTCCAAATTGGCTTGAGTATAGCTTTATATAGTAAGACTTTATAGTCTAGATTTAGAGTAGAGTGCGAATTTAACAGCCAAAGAAGTTGAGCTGTTTTAAGTTTCATTTGGATTGATTTAGATTCGATATGGTGGGACCAGGTGAGACGTCTGTCGAGGTGAACTCCAAGATATTTAATGTGAGACTGCTCAGGCACGTGAGTGCCGTTAATTGTAAGGTGAGGGCAGGTTTCCCTTCTAAGAGTAAATGTTACGTGTGCACATTTCGACGGATTTACTTTTATTTTCCAGTAGTTAAGCCATTTTTCCACATCATATATATGAGTTTGTAAAGTTTGTGAAGCAATTGTAGGATTTTTATTAATGCTCACGAACGCTGTGTCGTCTGCAAAAGTTGACGTTTGGATGAGGGAGTTTTTTGGCATGTCTGAAGTGTATAGGATATACATTAGAGGTCCTAGTATACTGCCCTGGGGGACGCCAGCAGAGATGCTTCTAGGACTTGTGATAAATTCTTTGTACTTAACTACAAAAGTTCTATCCGTTAGATAATTTCTAAGGAATTTGTGACAATTTTGAGGTAACAATGAAACAATTTTGTATAATAAACCTTTGTGCCACACTTTATCGAATGCTTGGGAAATATCGATAAACAATGCAGAACAATATAGTTTTTCTTTAAAAGCCTTCCTAATAAGAGTAACTATACGATGAACTTGCTCTATAGTATTATGATCTTTTCGAAATCCAAACTGATGAGCGGGAATAATTTGATGTTCGTTCAGGAATGGCGTAAGCGTATTTAAAAAGAGTTTTTCAAATAATTTAGAAATTATAGAGAGAAGACTTATTGGCCTGTACGAGGAGACTTGACTGACATCTTTACCAGGCTTGGCGATCATTATAATTTCGGATATTTTCCAAGAGGAAGGATAAAAGCCGATGCGCAGAATGGCATTAAAAATAAAAAGTAGTTGTCTTAGAGCAACATTGGGCAGTTCGCAAATCATTTTTGGAGTAATTTTATCTTTACCAGGTGATTTTTTTTTGTGTTAAGGGATTTAACAGCTTTTGTTAAGTTACAAAATCGAAGTTTCATTGGAGATTCAACAAAATCATTTATTTGAGGAATAATAACATCAGAGTCAGTAATGTTGGGAGTGAATACGTTTTGCAAATGATCGGCAAAAACATTTGCTTTTTCACTTGGAATAAGATGAAAAACATTTATTAAAATATAATATTCCTAGTATGTTAAGATCAAATCGGTATGTTTTTCGCTAAAATTAAAGTGTTTTTGTATTTTATACAATTCATTTTCGTTACATTGCTAAGAGCCTATTTTGTGGCTTTTTTCTACTAAAATCCCGGGGATTTGTTTTAAAGAAAACTAATTATTTCAGTGCTACATTATATGTAAATATTTCATGTACGGATAATATTATTTTCTACAAATATTGATTACTTTGAGACATCGATTTGTGCTTTTCCCCTATTTCAAGTGTTATAAGCAAACTGCATTTAATTATTGCAATAAACTGAGTTTATTTTTGACCACATAACCCTCGTTAATCGAGTGTTAGATTTTTTTCTACTAAAATCGTTTCATTTACAAAACAAAAGTTTTTTTCCTAAGAATATTTTTTTCTATTATTTTTTTTTTATAAACTTCCCTTCACAATTTAAAAGGTGGAGCCAATTATTATTCAAATTTGATCCTTTCTCAATTACAATTTTGTAGATATTAAATTAAATTACTAATTCACAATATATTTATTATTTTTATAACTATTTTTTTTCTTATTACTGTCCCTTTAAACCTATCCCTTTATAACTTAATAGATGGAGCTATTGACAATTTTCCCAACTGGACGTTTCCATCAATTGCAATTGGATTCTTAAAAGAATATTAATTGGATTTTAACTCCCAATTCAAATATATATTTAATATCATAAAAATTAAACGTAGCGATTTCAGCGCCTGAATATCGAGGATTTTTTAATAGGAAAGACACAAACCATATGTATTGAATTGTGTAAATATTTATCTGTATTTATATACAGTGCAATTCGCTTTTAATGATAATTGATACAACTTTTTTTTCAATACATTATTGTTAGTTTTACAAATACATTATTGTTAGTTTTACAAAGAATATAGATATATATATATATTGTTTGCACTTTCACTGGCTAATTCAAACAATGAGATGGAGGGTATGATAAAATTCGGCACAGCCGAATTTAATCTTTTTTATAACAAATTCGGCACATCGGAATTTAATGCTTCCACTTGTTTTTTTTTAAATGATAAAATTTTCTGAAAAGTTATAATAAAAAGTCCAACTTATTTACATCTTATATAAACAAATTTCGTAAAACTGAGCTTTTAATTTTAATGAAGATTAAGAATCTTCAATCGAAATTTAAAAAAAAAAATGTGAATTTTTAACTATTCGAGTTTTTCAAAGATTTATAAAAATCGATTTACAGAGGTTTCAGTAACATTGTTTGCTGAAACAAAGTATATTCGATTATACTTTTATTTCTATCGAAAGTGAAATTCATTGCATACCCCATTATGTTACATTTGTTATGTTTGATTTTGCTTTTAAAGGGATAATTCAAATGTTTGTTATGCTAAACTAATAAAACTTGAAGGCTGAAATTTGAGAATGTTGTACAGTACACTCAAAGATTATTTCTTTTGACGAACTTATTTAAAACAATCAAGGGTATTGAATGATGCCATTTTTAAACGGACTTTTGTAGAATTTTGGATCTTGAAATATTAATAATATTATTAATATTATATTTAACTACATGTGTTCTAGTTTGACGTGCGTGTAGATTTTTCCATGCGTGACAAAAAATATTTGGGGTATTCATAATATGATCGTATATTTAGTTCATAATGCTTATTTGCAGGTTCGTACATTTACAATGAATGATATTCGTTTCTATTTTCTTGAATACAATGCTCATTCCTAACAAACAATTTAAAAAATACTTCGCCAACGTACCGTAGACTCTAATTTTCAAAAAATACTGCGTTTAAACTCCGTTTTTCATATCCGTTTCTGTACCGTAAGAAACGGGTCGGATTTTCATACGTTATAATTGGTGTTTGTTTTATTGTCATTTTAACATAATTTTTTTTAAATTAATTTGTAAAGCCGATCACAGACGGTTATATAATTGATTTGCATTTTACTGATCTTTGCACATCATCTTTTAATGTTATTAGAATATTGTTAATGAAATTAAAATTTATCAATATATTCCATTTGTAAAAAAAATGGCAAAATAAAGCCACGTTTATAGTGATTGCTTTTTACCATGTGAGCCTTACTTTTTGAGGTTATGGAAATTTATTTTGCTTTATAAAATTTAAAGACCTTAAAATTTGTTGAAATATTTTATTTGATCTACATTTTGGAGGAATTTATGCAACGTTTTAATGAGTGAATTTAATGAAATGAATGAAAAAAACTAAAATTTTTTGAACTTTATGAAGTTAGTTCGTCGTAATGATTCACTATACATACCTACCTATGTTCTCAAGCTATATTTTATTATAAAAAAATGTAAAGCAAAATAATTAAATTTCGCAAAATTTTTATAAGTTCATAACATTTTTAAAATGCACTTTTGCCTAGGAGGTGCTGTTTACAGAGTAACTCATGTCAGTGCTCGCAATACACTATACTGATAAAATTTTCCTTCGTACTATTCTTTCATTAAGTTGGATTCATTGATTTAATGAATATTTTTCATCACATTAATGAAAAATTCATTAAGTAAATGAAATGTTCATAAAATGTTTTTGGTTGATCCTTAAAATATCCAATAATTTTTTGCACAGCAAACATTAGTTCTTTCAGATATCAAAAGGAGGCGGTTGAACTATTGAAAAAAGCTATTTGAATATACAAGTCTAAATAAGCACATCATTTTGTTTGGGTTATTTAAGTCAATCGGTCAAAAAAAAAAAAAAAAAAACAGAAAAGTAAAATAAATATAAAAATGTAAATAAATATGAAACAGGGAATAAATAATTTTTTTCATTATATTTCATTTAATGAAAATAGTTCAGTAATACAATGAAACTTTCTTTGCTAACTTATTAATGAAAAAAATTAGTTTTAATGATGGATTTCATTAATACTGTGAAACGGGTTAGAGGGGTAAGGGTATAGTGTTAGGGTCAGTGTACTGTACCGTATATATAAAGTCTAAAGAACAAAATATATATGTTCTAAAAACGTTATAAAAGGGAGTTTTATTTATATATAATTTTTCAGGTTTAAATATATAGTACACTCAAAAAAATAAGTTAGTAGAAAAGTTAGTAAAACGTATTGTAAATCAGGTATACTACTTTTTAGCAAATTTTTTTCTAAAATCGTGTTTTCAGCTAAAATTTTTGTTATACTTATTCAGCACTTAACTGTTTTATACTAATGCTTTACTAATATTATACTAATGTTTTAGTAATTAATTTTGCTAAAAAAAATTGTGCTGATATGCACATTAATAGGGTGGACGACAACCAGATTGAAAGATATGCGCAGAATGAAGCAGATGTCGAGGCATGCCAAGATGTAGTAGAGAAGAGGAAAATGATACTAAAAAGTACAACTCTAATAAGACATATAAAAAAATCAACCATGGAAGATTTTTGTATCTGTTTTCATACATAAAACAAAATTGAGGATTAAAACTACTTAAATTTTGCGTTGTCACCGGCTTGTGAAAATAATTGTCTATTAATTAAATAAAAGACAAACTAAAATATTTAAATTTAATATGTACAGTACTTTTCGTTTACAGTCACATCGCTTATAGTCCATTTAGCGATATAGTCCATTTTTACACTTTTACTGTCATCTAAAATCAAATTGCATACAAAATATTTAGGATATAGTCCATTCACCATATAATCACATTTGGCTTATATGCCACTAAACTCTGGCTACTAAAAGTAAATTTATATGCAAATAATTTAAGTTATAGTCACAATACAGAAAATTTCTAATATAATTGTGAAATCTTGAATTTTTTTCGGTTTAAAATTATTTAAAAATTTAAGAGGCTAAAACGAAAATTGGAACAAGGAAACTGAGCTGAATCGTTTCAAACATCGTTTTTATGTTCCAAATTTTCCACCTGTTTAATAATAAATACATTGCATATAGTAACATTTTATGATGACTATATCACAATTTATTTATAGGCAACAAAATGGCATATAAAAAATTAGCGATATAGTCACATTAGCGATATAGTCCACAACTTGTGTGCAACTAAGAGATGTGACTATAAGCGAAAAGTACTGTATTTCTAAACTAAATGTTTATAGATTAATAATCTAGTGTAGTCAAATTGCAAACAAACATATACAGACATGTAGACAGAGTAAAGCGAAAGAGAAAGACACACATCCTAGGTAGATTTTTATGGTTCCTTTTTCTTATTGGAAAAAAAGAGTTGTTTTTTTCGTTTCTTTTGTTTTTGTTTATTTTTTCGTTTCGTTTCTATAATTATCTTCGGCAGTTGCGTCCTTTAAAAGATAGCATCATTTAGGGCCATTATTACAACTTGCCTTTAAAGTAAATGTTAGTAAAAGGTAACTTTAGCTAAAGTGATTAATAAATTGAGCTATAATGTTTTTCGTTATTACAACTACCCAACAAAATAAAATTAATATTTTTGATAATGTGGCAGCACCAAACTAAAACCCGATTATTGGTTTATGAATTGGTTTATAAAAATACGTATTGGCAACGTACTTTTATTTATTTGTTTACAAACAAACAATAATTTGTGAAATTCGGTTATTTTCTTCTTCTTTATAGAGCAGAAAATGTGGCAACTTTAAACACATAAACCTTACGTTAAAAGCTAAAGGTAACAATATCTTTCCTTTAGCTTATCGGTCACTCTTAGCTTAAAGTATACTTATAATAACGAAAAACTAATAATCTGTCAGATAACATCCGAACTTTAGATATTGGCAAGTTGTAATAATGGCCCTTAGACAACCATTAATGTAAGTAGTTGAAAGAAAATTTTTGTTATGTTATATATATTTATTTCTATATATTTTCAGATATTTAATTAATTCATGTCGTCAATGTGGGAAATTGAAAATTTTTATATTTCGTAATTATTGTAAATTATTTTTAAATGAATCACAAAAATATGTTTTATGATTTTCAGCAAATAAATTAACTAAATTACAATTTTTCTGCAAATTTTTTGCGTTTTTTTTCAATCTACTAAAACTCAGCAAAAAATTTATTACTTTTTAGCAAGAATTTTTTATTACTAATCCACTAAGTGTTAGCAAAACTTTTGCTGAATCTACTTATTTTGTTTCTAAAAATCAGCTCGCTGATTTTCAGCAAAAGATTTTGCTGACATTAGCAATTTTTTTGCAAGCACCCTCCTGACTAAAATTTTGTTGACTCAGCAAAATTTTTTGCTGACTTTACAAACTTTTTTTTTGAGTACATTTATTTTAGGTTATGAGTTCGATTACATAATTTTAGTTAGATTTTAGGTTGGGTTTAATTTCATTAACTTCAATTGTTTAGAATTACGATAATTGAAATCAAGTTTTAATTCCTTTACTTTAAAATGTATGTATTTAATGACACTGTTTAATTTATTAAGTAGAAACTTTGTTGTAATTATAGGTTAACGCGCAAGGTGTTGTTACTTCGGCTGTTAGAGAGCAAGTCAGTGTACAAGATTAAGGTGCAACTGCCGACAGCTTATGCTGACATTGCAGTTGAGGCTTTAATTGGCACTTGAGGGAGTTAGTGTATACACAGTAGGGCCTATGTTTGATGATCTGTTCACTAAAGTGAACAAATACAAAGCACAAAATTCTATCAGTGTAAAAACCTTACTGCAGCAACTGTGAAAGTTTAAAAACCTAAAGATTTTAATTTCACTGGAAAGCCACCATACAACTTTTCACCTATTAGCGATATAGAAATTACTTTTTGGGTGAATGTATCTCCCAAGTCTAGTGAGTCCATTTTGTATGGGTTTAGATATGAAAGTTAAGAGCTATGAGCAGAAAAATAAAATGAGCGAAAAAAACTTCTTCAAGTAATTTTTTAAAATTTTTCAACTTTTAAATGACCATTAATTCTTTTGCTGAACGCATTTCCTTGTGTAGCTCATACGTCATAGCTCTGAAGTAAAGCCAACCTAACCCTGTCCATCGTTCCTCTCAGTTGATAAAACCTTGCGAAATAAGAGACATATAAAGTCAGATTCAACTGGTTTCGATAAATTTTAAAGTAGGTCATATATACCAAGTTCAATGCAATTCTAAAGGCCTTTATGTGAAAGGTTTGTCGAAAGTTTTTCAAACCTTTCTATCGTACATCAAAAAATGTTCTATACATTATTTACAGTATTTCTTTACTTTTAATTCTCAGCAATTAGATTTTTTCCTTCATAAAGTCGCTTTTGTTTATGGGCTCGAGCGAGATCAAGTACAATGTCTGAGAAATCAAATGCAATAATCAGAAAAAACTTTAAGAATGTTAATCAAAACTTTAGTTTTTATTCCTTTTTCCAAAATTAATATAAATTTCTTTGTATTTAAAAACGTAAAAGTTTTCTTTTGTTTTCAATATTGCTAAATACATATTAAACTGATTCATACATGGGAATTTTCCATTACAACTGAAATTTCATTACATTCATTAGTTAGCAGTCATTAGTTGATACTAATGAAAAAATGTCATTACCATTTAATGATAATGAAATATTTTCCATTAGAAAAATCATTATTAACGTTAATGAAATCACACTAATGCATATAAAAACTAAAAGCAATTGTTAAAAAACCATTTGTTTAAAAAAAATTCTGGATTGGCAGTAGGGTTGGAATATACATATTTTTTTAAGATTTTTTTTTTTTTTTTTGGAAATGGAATAAAACAAGGAATGAGTGGACTTGGTGTGCTTCATATTGGGAACGAAATTTAAAGGAACGGAGAATAAGCGGAATTTAAAACTAAACATGAAGAACGATATGAAAGAAGGAACGAGTTTAATTGGAACATTAATTACAGGAAATTGGTATTGAACTGGGAACGAACTTTGTTTAAACGGAGTATCCAAATTTATATTAAAAAAAAAAAAACACCACTGTGGCCGCTTTGTAAAAGATGGAATCTTCGGTATCTGTTGCGAACATAGCCTATTTGTATCAGTAGTATAAATAATACTCCTGTGGATCGAACAGGTTGTCCGTTTTGCCCTATCTCCTTTAATTTCGGAGATACCGGCCATTTAAAAAAAATTAATTTTATAAAAATTGGCCTAAGTAACACATACCAATAATGCATATGTGTTAAGTGTTCCGATTCCACTCGTTCCCTGTTCCATTCCATTAGACCAATGTTCCATTCTATTATCAGAGTGTTTAAATTTGTAATTTCATGTAAGGATATCGGTAAACAAATAACTAAGACACCCTGTGGTTGTTTCATAAAATAAAAAATAAAATATTTATGTCTCTGGATCTCTACCGGACCTTGCATATTTTATTAGCTGGGTGTACTAATACTCCTGTAGAACAAAAATTTTGTCCGGTTTGCTCTATCTCGCTTAGTTTCAGAGATATCTGATATTTAAATAAACGTAATTTTATAAAATAGGATGTAGCCGATTCCACTCGTCCTCCGTTGCATTGTATATCGTTCCATTTTGGACCAAAGTTCCGTTATATTATCGGAGTGTGAAATTTTCACTTAAGTAAATGGGTAAACAAATAATTCAGACACCTTGTTTTCTTTTCATAAAAAATTAATACTTCGGGATCCTTCCTAGTCCTTGCCTATTTGTATTATCAGGGCTAATTAATACAGCTGAGGAGCAACCATTTTGTCCGTTTTGTGTTTAGTGTTCCAATTTCACTCGTTCCACTTCATTCCACTTTAGGTTACAAACTAGGCTGAAATTTTATATCTTATTTTAAATTAGCATGAGTCTGAGCGAGGGCTTTCCATTGCTGATTAAAGCGATTTTTCACAAATTTAGAAGTCTATTTTTCAATGGTAGTTATTTACTTTAATTCATTCTTTATGGCAATGATTAAAACCATTTTCATTAATCAATGAAATTGAATCCTCAAATTATCATCATTAATTAAAAGAAATGATAATGAAAATAATTTCATTACAATTTATTTCAATGTAAAGGTAATAAAATCACCATTTCATTAGTCCACTCATTGCATTAGTTCCATTCAGATATGGGCGGCGTCAATTACATTTCCCAATCATTGAACATTTTCAATATCATTAATAATTGCAGACCTACGCTCAGACTTGGGAGCTTAAACGCTTGTGAAATTTTTAAAATTTTTAATAGCAAACATGGGGATTAGTAACAACATCTGGGTACTTAATTACAGGAAATTTACTCTTTTACACCCAATTACATGTAACTAGACATAAAAAAGTAATTGGCCTGTAATTAAGTACACAAATATTGGTATGAAATCCCATGTCTGGTATTGACAAAATTGAAAATTTTACAAGTAAGCGTTTAAGCCAACAAGTGTGAGCGTAGATCTGAAACTATTATTTATATGACAAGTTTCACAAAAGAATGATTGTTAAATGTAATTGAAGGAGTCCATGTCTGGATCCATGTATGAACTGATTGAACATCAACTTTGTGCCATATGTTTAAGAGTTTAAAAATAAGGTAAATAAAAATCCAACACTTTCACACATGGTTCTTTTTATATATTTATGTATTTGTAAGTTAAAGGATATTTAAACTTTCTAATGTGCATGTAGACGAGCATAAAATAAACGTCGATTAATGTCTCATCAAGTGTTTCATTTTACGACTACTTAAAATGTCATAAAAATTCACCCAAAAATATAAAAAATAGAATCAAGCAAAGAAACGACTGTAAAATAAAACAATTTTTTCTTTATATTGTATTTATGTTCTTATATAAGAATGAGTAAAAGATTTAATAGTAAATAGTAGAGTGAAAAGCATGAGTATTTTCCTTTTATTTTCATGGAAAAAGTACAAGCACACAGTGGGAAACCAAATAAAAAAAAGTTTTAGTAGATCGTAAAGTGTACACTCAGAGAAAAATTTAGCTACTCGCCAACTTAAGTTCGGTTATTGGGGCTTTTTGAATTTTTTATTCATCGTCTTTTTAGACAGTGTGCAATTAATACTATAATTAATATGCACATATTTTTCAATTGTTTGAGATAGGCGTGGTAGAGAAGATTAAGCATATTTTTCTAAAAATCATAACTACATTGTAAATTTTTTATTGAATTAGACTGCGCAGTTTCTGGTAACACAACCTTCATCAGTAATCCTTTTTGACAATACTGTAATTATTTGTTATGGTTTTTATTGTTTGATTGCATCTATATGAAATGTTTATTTATTAAATGCAATCCTGACCGTGGTTTGAACCTGCTTTCTTTGCCACATGCACTTCGCACTACACTTAGACATAGGCTCTAACCAATTGATCTAAGTAAGGTCGATTTTTGCTGTGGCTTAAAACCAGTTTCAATTACACGGGGTCGATTTTACATTTAATTGTAATTGCAGAAGATAGCTAAGACAAACACCACAACAATTCACAATTGTTAGAAAATCATATGTAATCTAATTTCCACTATTTCCCACATTTTGTGAGTTGGCGCAACTATGATGTATTTTTTGTACATACGGTAGTTTGGCTATTCACGTAGGTAGGGAAGAGTTGCCAGGGAGCAAATTTTTGATATATTTTATTGGGGCTTTTTGAATTTTTTATTCATCGTCTTTTTAGACAGTGTGCAATTAATACTATAATTAATATGCACATATTTTATGTCAACTGAATTTTATTTGCAGCACCAAACATATTCAGAATTCTAATGTAAATATCGCTGTACTAACTGAATTTATAAGTTGCTACCATTAAAATACACTTTTCAATTCGGTTGGCATTTTATTTCTCTGGGTGTATATGTTGAAAAATACCTCACTGTGGGGTGAATTCGATAAACTATGGGATAAGAATTCTATAATATTTTCGAAAAATAGTTTTTAACATGGAATCAAAAGCTTTAGTTGCTAGTAGATACTCCATTAATTTCTTAGTTACAACAAATGTATTTTTGTATTTATGCTTAAATAATTAAAAAATACAATTTTTTACTAAATTGATACAATTTAAAAAGATTTTAATTTACACTTGGTTCTATATTGAAAAAGAGACTCCAAGACCTTGCCTTCTTTGGACACGATTCTCCCTTTGTATTCATGGTTACGAGTCGACCCAAAAACATGGGTTTATTGTCCCATTCATGGTTATGAATCGACTCAAAAACATTGGTTTTATTGTATTGAAACATCGCCAAACACTCTATTGAATCATCTTCACTACACTGTTTTTGTTCTTATGTGAGCAAATGCGGCACCCATCTTGCGTACAGCATTCTCATCTCCAAATTTACGATCAATATACGATGTCTAGCAATTTTTGAAATGCCTATCATTTCAGCCAGCTCATGCACCTTTAGCCGACCAACACAATACGGCGTTCGTCTTGGCAGCTCGTACGGCCTCGTTTAAACTCTGCCACCCATTATTTTATAGTCGCAATCGAAGGAGCAGACTCCTCCACAGCAGCATCTAATATTGGTTGTACCTTCCAAATAAAGATATTGTATTAAAAAACGGTGATCAATTTTTACAATGGTTACAAATTCACTGAGATCGTTTATTTTTGATAGCTCCAAAAAAAAAAAAAAAAAATACTAAACACCGTGGCGCCTTGAAACTTAAAACATATGTTTTAAAGGGTTGCTACTTTTCACCGAAGTAATTTTTTCAAACTACTGCTGCAATCTATACGTCAGGTTGGTTTATTTTTGGACCGCCCTCGTATATCTCAAAAATAGCTATCGTTGCTTAAAATTTTATGTTAATTATTATTAATTAAAATTTTAATATAATTATCGATGGTCGGAAGATAATACCTCCTAAATAGTTTTTGTTTGCATCTTGAAATAAGAACTTCATATAACAGGGATGGGTACATAAATGGCTTGAAGGGACAAATATCGGATTTCACAATCATACGGAGTAACGCTCTATATTAACATAATCAACAAAAATGCTCACTGAAAAGGGCCAACATTTCTTTTAAGAATAAATTTTTGTAAATAAAATATGTTTTTGAGCTGAAAAAACAAAAATTGTGGTGCAAATAAAATATTATTCACCTCTGGGCCTCTCTTGAAGAAATAATAAAAAATATTTTATACAATAGACGCTAATATGAGATTTTATTATCATACACCAATTTGTATTAAACAGATGTACATTCGAAATTTCCGCCTCATAGTGCCATGGGTTGACTGAATTTAAGGATGTAAAGTTAATGTGTATGTGTTTTTGTGCAAACACGTAAAGAAATCTGTATGGGTGTGTAAGTGTACATTTGTTAACCCAACTGGCTAAAGTCTGATAAAGTATAGAAATCTATTTTTTATTATATATTTTTAGCTTTCAATTTTATGATGGTTGAATAAACTTTTTTTGGGATATTGCTGGCTCACTGACTGACTGAATGAATGAACTGACTGAATGAATGAACTGAACTGGTGGTTCATCATTCTTATATCATCCGTCCATACTGTAAATGCATTTTATTGACAGTTTATTTAGGTGTAAAACAAAAAATATAAAAATTTTACATTCAAATTAGTGTTTCCAACTCGGTTAATCGATTAACCGATTCCTCGCTTAATCGCCTCTATTTCGGTTAATGTCGAAACAAAAAATTTTAAACTCAAATAACTAATCAACCAGAATAATCGGTTAAAATTCGTCGATTAATCGGTAAAATTTGTCAACTTCCTTACTTTGGATAAAAAGACGGCAAGAAAAGCTTAAAATAAATGCTTCATAAATTCTTTTAAAGTGAAAGCAATCCTTAAGGCGAAATAACTTGAACGAATTCGAAACGTAACTCGATTATGAAACATTTTATAAGATAAAATAAAATAGAAGATAATGTTGTTGTTTTTTCTCTACACTAATAGAAATAAACCTGTAAAAATAGTAAAAAAAGCTACTAAAAATTAGTTAAAAATTACATTGTAGGAAAAACTGCTAAAATTGGAAAATTTTTTTTTAATAAATATTAGTAATATAAGAATAGAAAAAATAAATTTGTTGAATTTACAAATATTAAGTTATATTTAAGCTAAATTTTAGTTAATTGAAAGTAACAAAATAATATGTAAATACCAGCAAAAATATTTGCCAAATATTAGTAGACAAAAAAAAAATATTAAAAAATTTGAAATTCTTAAAGTTTTTTTTAATGCGAATGAAAATCTGATGTTAGTGCTTACTACTATCTTAAACTGAGAAGCAGCAAAAGAAGCGAATACTTTTCGTATAAAAATAAACAAAAAAAAAATTGTTGAGCTTACTGTTTTCCCTTACAAGGATGCTGGTTGCAAGCAGCTTACCTACCCTTATCATTTCAGTTTCATATCGTGGATTATAAAATATCTGCACCAATTTTCCAGAGTGATTCCGATTATGTTTGGTGTTTTTGAGTTTATTAGAAAAAAATAAATATTTCTAAAGAGCTAGCACGTGGTTCGATAAAAACTAAAACAAAATTATTATATTAATATGTCTAAAAATTTAACAACAAAAAATTAATATATGTACACTTGAATCTAAAATAAATTATTTAATATTCATGTTATTACTTTTAATCGTAATAATGTATGTAGATATGAAATATGATTTTACTGAAAGCCATGAAGCCACAGCTTTTTATAAGCTCTAAAATCCGCTTTTATTTTGCCCAAAAGTAATGCTTCCAAGTGGGAATTCGCCATATAAAAATCAAGAGATATGTAAGCCTGCTTGCAGATAAGCAGCGTTTTTTTACTGGGATGTTAAAATGCGATCATATATTTGATGTATGTACTATTTTTACACAATATATGGAGTTACAGTCCGTTTACAAAACGTATCCGCTCGAGAAATGAAGCCCTTAATCCCCTATAAAACATATTTTTGCCGGCCTTAGGAAATTGGATAGACAATTTTGTATGTATTTCAATAAAAGGTTCAATTTGTTTTAAGTAAATGACTTCTTCCAGCTCCCAAGAACATTTTTTTATAATTTCTAACAATTTTTTATGCTTTTAGAGAGTTGACTTAAGCTTTTATGTACAATATTTTCCAGAAAAACAATATCTAATGAAGAAATTTGCAATTAAAACATTACAAAATGTATGTAGTTAAATCGTTAAAGTTAAAAGTTTTCGTTTCTTTAAAACAAAAAATATTTCGAAATTTAAATGCTTCCTGAAACTTATGTACAAAAATTGGATTTTAACTATATTTTACAGAATTTTTTAGCAAAAAGCCAAAATCATTTTCAAAAATCGTTTTTTATGGTAAGGCTCCAAAAATATTTTAAAAATAAAAGTAATTGGAAAGAGGATTGATCTGGCAACACCGTGATGTCAGAATAAGTTTTTTCTACACAACAAAGTTATCGTCAAATGAATTTTAATTAAAATAAGAAAAAATACATAGATCATTATTAACTGTATAAACAATTAACGAACAAACTATCTTCTAGTGGAGAATTGTGTTGGATTAATATTTTATGCTTGTTAAAATACAAAACAAGTAATTTTTATTAGCAGCTGCAAACATAACCTCAGAATATTTTTATTTTGCTAAAGTGATCTTGCTTGTCCTATCAAAGCGTTTTATTTGTGGAAGTTAATTGATTTCTCTGTAACATTATTTGTTTATTTAAATTGCCAACTACACCTTTTAATATGTCGCATAATGATACAGCTACTTGTGGACTTTCTTCGTGTGGCAAAAATGTTACGAAAAAGACTGGTAGTGTTGCTTGTGGCCGATGTAACAAATGGTTCCACACAAATTGTGCTAAAATTTCAACCGATGAACTGAATTTGTTGTCTAAATCAAAGGGAAATTTGTTTTTTGAGTGCAATGATTGCTCCTCTTCTGGTTCCGAAGTGGCCCAACTAAGGACGGAAGTTCGTAACCTTAGTACCAGTATTCAGCAGAATTTTGATGCTCTGCTGTCAAAAATTGCAATTATGATGTACAAATAAAAAGCATCAGTGAGGATGTAGTTAATTGCAACAAGTTAATTAAACATGTTGATAAAACGAGCTCGTACAAAATAAAGCAGCTTGAGGACAAAAATGAAATCCTACAAAAATCCTCTTAATCGACCTGATATTGTCATAAATGGATTGCCAAGAAAAGATATCAAACTTAGAGAGGTAGTCTTTAAAATTTTTAAGTTCCTTGGTGTAAATGTAACGGATCACGACCTCAACATCTGCTGCTACATAAATAACAGAAAATGTGTTTTGTTAAAGTTTAACTCCCTCGTTAAAAGAGATGCAGTCATGCAAAGATACTTCAAAAAGCGTAAACTTTTTGAAGCTGATTATATGAACAACGATAAGCAAACACGCATTTATTTGAATGACCATCTAACTGAAAAGGGTGGTAAATTGTGTCGATTGTGTCGTGATTTAAGAAAGGATGACGTAATTGCCAAATTCAGAATACTAAACTCTGATCTACCAAGAGTTAAAATACATTTAAAAGATTCGTCTGAGAAAATATTCGAATATAAGGAATGCTTTTCGTTTTTCGAGGAGCTGATGGGACAAAAATCTAATGGGAATATTCAAGTTTCTGATGTACCTTTAAATCCAAATGATGCCAATGACGTTTTTAATAATACCTCAATTGCTTCCAACAATTCTTCGGAGGACAGTGACTGATAAGCTAACTTTTATAAATATCTTATTATCTAATATTATTTTTAATTAAGCTCTTTTATAAATAGATACCAACCCAGCCTGCTTCCGTTGTCATAATTTTTGTCTTTGGTATTTTCCATTTTCTACAGAGACCCTTAATAACTATTAGTCGTTAATTTTAGTTTACAAAAAATCGCTTAACTGATGCTTCTTTTCATTATGTTATATACACATGTTGACTTTCAAATATGTATTCTTCAAATATCCTTATTAAGTTTTGTCTAAGGAAAAACAACAGTGCTTTTGTAGGTGCTATAAAATGGCTGTTATTTGTATGAATCCAATTTAAAGGCTAAGTAAGGAATCCTTTATTAATTAATGAAATATTATTGTTGGCCTCTGGCTACTTTTTTATGCTTTTAGCGGTCCTTGTTAGTTTTCTTAACAACTAAATTTATTTAGAGTTTTAGAATGCTATAGGGATTGTTTTTCTGATTGATCTCACAATTGTTAGTATTCATATCTTATATGGTATATATTGTAGATAAATGGTTTCTTATATACATATATGGTTCTTTTGAGTAACTTTGTTGTTTAAATGGTAACTTAACTGATATTTATACGTAATTTTTTTTTCTAATCAAAATGTTTTCATCGTTATTCTATAATTTGTACACTTTTTTTTTTGATTTGGAAGCTGATTTTGGAACTACATCATTATGATGTTCCATAATGGAAATATGGGTCCAATTATTGGTGACGGTTTGGCTCTAAGACAGGTTTTCTCAAATTATGAGAATAATATTAATATTGCTCATGCAAATTGCCCTCAGGCACAGTTTGCTAAACTAAGTGAGCTTAGCGACATAGTACGTGACTCGGGCATTCATATTATGGGCCTCTCAGAAACATGGCTTAAGCCGGCTATGTCTGATGCATCTGTCCAGATACCGGGCTATTCACTATGTAGAAGTGATCGCCCTCCTACATGTAGAGCTGGTAGTGTTGGCATTTTAGTTGCCAAAGGCATTAGATACAAAAAGGTATTTTTCTCTCGTAATTATAATATTTGTGAATCGGTTTTAATTGAAGTTCTATGCCGTAATACCACAATATTGGTGGGTGTAGTATATCTTCCCTCGGGTGACTTGGACATAATGGAGGAGTTATTGGGTGTGATTTTTACACAGTATGATAATGTGATTGTAATGGGGGATTTTAATTGTAATTTATTCAACTCTAATAGAGCATCCGAACTGAGATCTTTGTGCAATAGACTAAGTCTATCCTATGTGCATAATTCATTGCCAACACATTGGGATATTGGTCGTAACACCACATCCTTAATTGACTTATTTCTTGTAAGTGCTTCATCTGGTATTCATATGTCAGGTCAGGGTCAACTACCGTTTCTTCACTCTCATCATGCATTAATTTATATGTCTTTGCCGTTCGTGGCTTTAAGTGATGAGGAATACATCGAATACAGGGATTTTGGAAATGTTGATCACGACATTGTTAGATCTCACGTAGATCAATTTGACTTCTCTTTGTTTTATAGTAATAACTGCGCTATTTTGAACACTCTTCTAACTGAACTGTTCGCTTTTGTGCCACTAGTTAGATTCAAGCCTAGGAACAAAAAAGATCCTTGAATGAATGAAAGGGAAATTATTGATTAGATTAGATTATATGGCACTATGCACCGCGACCAACTTAGGTCTTTTGTGCTGCCTAAAGTTATCCTAAAGATTCAAGCTACCTATAAAGCCAATAATCCTATTAGGCAAAATCTTCATAATGTCCGAAGGGGAGACAAAGCGATTGCCAAGAAACTTGGCACGCCTTTCACATAGCCTCGGACATTCGCAAAGAACATGCTCTGATGTCTCAGCTACCAGTTCGCAAAACCTACACTCATCCGTGTCCGAAAGACCCCTTTTGAGCAGGTGGTATCTGAGATTGCAGTGTCCAGTCAGGTAAGACACCAGGGTTCTCAAGTCACCCCTCCCGAGGGACAAGAGTCTCCTCGATCCTGCACTGGAAAAAGAAATCAATCTCTTAGCCTGTCGTTGGCCAAGAGAGTTTTCCCAATAGAGAGAGAATTCTGACTCCCTCCACGACCCGAGCTTCTCCCTAACATACCCCAAAGGTATACCACAGAATGGTTCAGGGCCAATAAAGGGCCTTCGGGCTCCGCAATTAGCAAGACAATCTGCCCTCTCGTTGCCCTCATGCCCCTCGTGACCAGGAACCCACCCTAAGGTAAGCGAGTTGCGCCTGCCAAGTCGGTTAAGAGCCAGAATGCATTCCATGACCAGACCAGATGACACCTCATAGGACATTAAAGCCCTTAATGCCGCCTGACTGTCGGAAAGAATGTAGATACGAGATCTAATAGTGCCCCTTCGTAGACACTCCTCCGCGCAGACACAGATAGCAAAAATCTCTGCCTGAAAAATGGAGGGGTATCTACCCATGGGTAAGGCCCGTTGGAAACCTGGTCCATAGACACCCGCACCAGTGTCACCATTCGCATGCTTTGAGCCATCTGTGAACCATATCTGAGAACCCCGCTCTGGCTCCCAGGATCTGTTGGTCCACATGGCCCTGTCGAACAGCATCACTTTAAAGTTCCTATCAAAGATGTACTCCGGTGACCTCCTATCCGTAACCTTTGTAATCGGGTCATCAATTAGGATTCTAGCGATCCTCATGTGACCCTTTAGATCACCTCCCCTCATGTCACCGAATTCTCTAAGTCTGGAGGATCCTATGCAGGCAGCCTCCATTACAGAAATATGCAATGGTGGTATCCCCAGCATAACCCCCATGGCATCCGTCGGGCAGGTTCCGCCTGCCCCCGTTATGCCAATACACATAAGACGGTAGATCCTCTTGAGAGCATCCCTTGCCCCTACCTGTTCAACCTTTGGCCACCATGCCAGGGCAGCATAGGTGATCATAGGTTTAACAATGGTGTTAAACGACCAGTAGACCATCTGCGGCCTTAGACCCCATGTCTTACCAAAAAGCCTTTGGCAGGCATAATATGCCCTTGTGGCCTTCTTGGAGACATAGTCAAGATGTTCATTCCAGGTAAGGGATCTGTCAAGAGTCACGCCGAGGTACTTAACACTACTGGAAAAGCCCACCGTGGCCCCATCAAGGACAGGCATTGTCAGGTTAAGTTTCCTCCTATTCGTAAATGGTACCAGGATTGTCTTCGACGGGTTGACAGACAAGCCCTTTTCCCGGCACCAAGAAAGAGTATAGTTCAGAGCCTGTTGCATACGTTCGGATATGGTCCTATCATCAAATCCCACTACAGAAATGACAAGATCATCCGCGTATCCATAAGTCCTGAAACCCAGGTCGTTCAAACCTTCGAGTAGTTCATCAATGACCAGCGTCCAGAGTAACGGCGACAAAACACCCCCCTGTGGACAGCCCCTAGTCGCATTTACGGTCCTACTAGTAGTCCCTATGCCGAACGTGATTATTCTAGAGCGTAGCATCTCCAAAGTCCAATTGATGATAATTGGAGAGATGTCCTTTCTAACCATGGACACCCTAATTGCCTCGTAGGACGTGTTGTCAAAGGCGCCCTGTATATCAATAAAGGCACAAAGGGCAATATTCTTTGCCTCTAGTGCCCGTTCTATTGTAGTGACAACATGATGGACAGCAGTCTCGGTAGATTTACCTCGTTGATACGCAAACTGTAATTTGTGTATCGGCTTTCGCCTTAGGTAAGTATCCCTAATGTACTGGTCCAAGACTTTCTCCATTGTTTTAAGGAGAAACGAACTCAGGCTAATTGGTCTAAAGGATTTGGGCAGTTGTTCAGACTTCTTCCCCGCCTTCGGTATAAAGACCACTCTAACCTCCCTCCACGGCGTCGGTACATGACCGAATAACAGACTAGATCTAAATAAATAATAAATTATTGATACTAGATATCTTAGAGATTGTGCTTACGCAACTTTTCAGGCTGATAAGAATGATCAGAATCGCAAAGTTTTTTGTAAATTAAGAAACAAACTAAAGTCTCTAATTTGAAAGTTTTGAAGACAATATCATACGAAAATGTTTGATAATGCTGGAAATAGGAAAATGTGGAGGATACTAAATGGCTCAGGGTCATCTGTTACAGATGATTTACGTCTTTCGAACTTAGACGTTAATACTTTGAACAAAGGATTTGTGTAATGCCTTGTTGAAAGTTAAGTCGAACGCTAATCTTATCAGGGACGTACAATATGCATATAGGGAAAATTACTTCGTCTATGCTTTTGGGTATTACCGAGACTGTTAGAAAACATTTAAATGAAAATAGGGATTGCATATTGGTATCTCTGGATCTTGCAAAGGCTTTTGACCGCCTTAATCATAACATTCTTATTGATAAACTGAAACAGCAATTTGGCTTTTCAGTTATGGCTTGTAGGTTAATATACTCGTATTTGCAAGGAAGATCACAATTTGTAAGTGTGCGTCGTATTAATTCTAGTATCGCCTCTGTCTTTTGCGGGACAAGGGTCCGTTATTGGGCCAATTTTGTTTTTGCTGTATTTAAATGATTGTGCTGATTCTTTGGATTTTCCAGGGACCGTAATCATTATGAGTTTTATAATAAAAATTACACAATAATGATTATGTTATGAGTTTTAAGGATTTTCTTCAATGGTAATGATTATTTTTGAGTAATAATAAAAAAAATCCGCAATAATCATTATTTTTGAGCAAAAAAAATAAAACTCAAATATAATCATTATTTATGATTTTTATTTTTTTCGCTCAAAATAAAACTCACTTTCATGTAGGTGTAAATATATATACATATTAGGGTGGGGCGATTAGTATGGAAGGAAAAAAATCTTAATGGGTGCTTCGCGTTTCTGATTCTTGGGATTGTACTGAGCAAAAAAGTCCACTAGACCATACGTCTACGGTGAAAATCGAGCTTCCAGATTTTGACTTTACGGCAAAAAAGCCCTATTTTGAAATTAATAATTAACCCCTTAAACCCCACCCACAAATATGATTGATGAATTAATCTGCTAGAGAATCTTCCAAAGAAGAGATTGATACCATAATCTTGGATAAGCTCCTCCTCCTTCCTGAGATATGTCCATCCCACACATTGTTACTTTCACAAAATACGGCAAAAAAAGCCCTATTTTGAAATTAAAAATTAACCCCTTAAACTTCACCCACAAATATGATTGATGCATTAGTCTGCTAGAGAATCTTCCACATAAGAGATTGATACCAAAATCTTCGATAAGCTCCTCCTACTTCCTGAGATATGTCCATCCCACACATTGAAAGTGAGTTTTATTTGAGCGAAAAAAATAAAAATCATAAATAATAATTATTTTTGAGTTTTATTTTTTTGCTCAAAAATAATGATTATTTCTGATTTTTTTTATTATTACTCAAAAATAATCATTACCATTGAAGAAAACTTTAAAAATCAAAAATTTAAAAATCATGACGGATATGCAAAGATTGTCAAAAATAATAATAATGGTGGAATAAATTTTTTTTTATGTCTCTTCTAAGTGATTAATTTTTTGATTCAAAAAAACGAGCAATAATCATTATTTACGGTCCCTGGGATTTTCACTTGGTAGAACCGTTTGTTTTTGCTGATGACATTCAGCTATTATTTGGCAATTGCAGGGATTTCCCTGCTGTTTTGGAGACGGTTGTGAATTTTACACTGGATAGACTGCATGATTGGATATTATTAAACGATTTTTCGATAAATGCTACTAAGACAAAGGCAATAATGTTTCGAACGGATTATCACAGAATTCCTTACCCTCGGATAGGAATTTGTGGAACCGATATAGAATATGTTGAATCGCTTAAATGTTTGGGTGTTGTAATTGACCAATATCTAAATTTTAGTGAACAAATTGATGTTGTTTCAACTAGGGTAACTTTGGGACTCAGAAAACTATACAATTGTGGCTTGTATTTGCCTGTAAGGGTGAAATATATTCTTGCTCACACCTTGTTGATGTCGCATGTTAATTACTGCCTTGAGGTTGATTCTGGTACTTTTGGGTATAATATAGTGCGGCTTGAGCTAATTGTGAAAAGAATTGTGCGGTTTGTATATGGAATTAGATTTCGTGATCACGTATCTAGTGCAGTTATTAACTTTCTCGATTGCCCGCTAATACAGTATATAGAATTTCGCAATTTATTGTTCTTTTATAAGGTCATTAGATCTGGTGTACCCAGTTACTTACGTTCTGAATTTATATTTTCTAGGTCTGAGAGAAACCCTCAGATAGTTGAACCACTTATAAATTATACAATCTTTGAACGATCTTTACTTATTAGAACTGCTAGAAGCTAGAATTTTTTGCCTTTGAATTTACGTACTTTTACATTATCGTATAATGTTTTTAGGAACAGAATTTTGTCACATTTCCGGGACACTGTATGAATAAGTGTTTTCAAAATGTTTTAGGTCAGGCTTTCTCCAGTATGTACTTTTGACATTTTCTTAGTGATGTTGAAACAGCTGAACCATATCCAAAAATAAAGTGTACAATTTTATAGCTATTGCTATCCTGTTCTGAGGATATTTTCGTATTTTTTTTATATATATATACTGTTTATTGAATTTAATCTAAGCTATTTGTAAATATATTCTTGAATTTATGTAGCACACTAGCAATACGTCTTTGGCCTTTAAGGCTTATTGTATTGCAAATGAATGAAATAAATAAATAAATAAAATAAATAAATTTAAAGTCAAATGCCAGAAAAATTACCTACTGTTAAATTGTTATTATTCTGTAAAATTAGCAAAAACGTTTACTAAATATCTGTGAAATAGCAAACAAAAATTTTAATATTAAACAATTTTTTCCTTAATTTACCACAAATTTAGTAGAATGTAAATAACAGTTTATTTTGGTAAAATCAACATAAATGTTTGTTGATTTCAGAAGAGCAAACTTTTATTCGCATTAAAAAAAAAAATTTTAAATTTCAGGGTTTTTAATGATGTTTATATCTACTAATATTTAGTAAATGTTTTTGCTGATTTTAGCCGATTATTTTGTTACTTTTAATTGACTAAAATTTAGCTCAAATATAACTAAATATTTGTAATTTGAACAAATTTATTTTTGCTATTCTTATACTTCTAATATTTAGTAAAAAATCTGCAAATTTTAGCAGTTTTTTCTGTAAGAATATTTTAACTAATTTTTAGCAGCTTTTTTGCTATTTTTAGAGGTGTATTTCTATGAGCGTAAAAATAAAGTAAATGAAATAATACCATTAAACATTTTAGCTGAAAAATCACCTCAAACCAATACAAAGTGCCGTGCTTGACAATTTAAGAAAATATATTATGTTGCAAACTTGATTTTTAAAAAAATTTTCAAAAATTTTTACATAAAAATACATGTTTTTGAGCAATTTTATTTTAACCGAATAGTTCTGCCGAATAGTGCTAGTATTCGGTATTTGGCCGAATATCCATAACATGTCGAAAATGCCGTATTCCAAATAGTATCCAAATATTCGTTACATCTCTATAAACCAATGAATAACCGGTTAATCCGTTTAGGCAATTTTTCTAATAATGCCTTAACCGGTTAATCGCCAGTGTTGAATAATTGGAAATACTAATTCAAATACACATTCCTAGATACACGTTGAATGAATGGATACATCTTCTCTTCTATGTATGTTCTTATCAGGGACAAGAACTGCATGTACTAAAATAGTGTGTTATAGCTTCCTAAAATATGAAAAAAAAATCTTAAAACATGCACTAAACATTTAAAAAATATGCACTTAATTTACTTTTTTTAATTTTATTGAAAAAAAAACATAACAAATAAACTAACGCTTTAACAACAGAGCAAAAACTTTCATTACCGTGTAAGTGGTTATACATTTCAAAACAAGTTAGTGGAGAACTAAGTAAAGCGTCTAGTAAATCAGGTATACAATTTGTAGCAAATTTATTGATGAAATTATGCTTTCAGCTAAAATTTAGTTACACTTATTCAGGACTTAACTGTTTTGAACTAATGCTTTACTATTATTTTACTAATGTTGTAGTAATTTATTTTGCTAAAAAAAATTGTGGTGATAAGCACATTAAAAGTGTGGACGACAACCAGATTGAAGGATATACGCAGAATAAAGTAGATGTCGCGGCATATCAAGATGTAATAGAGACGAGGAAAATAAAACTAAAAAGTACTAATGTAAGATATATTCAAAAATCAATTATGGAAGATTTTTCTATCTGTTTTTCATACATAATAAACAAAAGGATGCCAACAATATGTATCGTATACATGTAAATTGCGGATTAAAAATAAATTAAATTTTGTATTGTCATGGGTTTTTCAAAGAATTTTAAGATTTCCAGAATTAAATTAACTAAAATTTTAAGATTTCCAGAATTAAATTAACTAAAGTATAATTTTGTTACAAATTTTTTGAGTTTTTATCAGTCTACTAATATTCAGTACTAGTTTATTAACTTTTAGCAAGAATTTTTTAGTTTTGAATCAACTTAGTGTTAGCAAAACTTTTGCTTAATCTACTACTTTTGTTGTTAAAAATCACCTCGCTTATTTTCAGGAAAAGATTTTGCTGACATTAGCAATCTTTCTGCAAGCACCCTCCTGACTAAAATTTTGCTGACTCAGCATACGAATAAGTAATTATTTTGGTAACCACTTATTTTTTTGGAATGTGAGTACATCTTTTGTCCGGTTTTCATGAAGCAAATATGCTAAACTACTTACAAAAACGACCTCGTCAAAAAAAAATGTGTTTTGACGTCAAATTATATGCAGTTGGCCCCAGTTCTACTGCTTATTATTTAGTTATTGGTAATGGGAGTATATTACTGAGATTTCTCTGGGAACTAAAGAGGATAAAAGCTGCTCCACAGTGGGATAATATGGTTAATATGGGTATATGTGAAGCCATGTGTAATAAATAGTCTTAACTTGCGGTTAACTTAATTTGATTTTGAACTTTACTCAAATATGTATGAGATCATATATAATGCTATATAAAATTATAAGAAAAATATGTTCGGTATGACGTCACATATAGTATAATAAGAGTTAGCATGGGACCATATGTAACCATATCGATATTTGGATTATAATTATATGGCTCATGTAGTTTTGGAGACATATAATATGAAGAACCATACAAAAAATGTCTCAATAAAAATGATCAGATGTATTTGTATATGATGATATACGCCGTAGTGTGAATCCATACAGATATGACTTCATCATACTATATATGACTAGATAAAACTATTTTTACCCGGGTAATTAAAATGTTGTGTTAATTGTGCAAAACGTATGCAGAGAATATATTAAACAATATAAATTTACTCATCAAGAGGTGAGATTACGATGCATAGCTTGATGCTAAGACAGTGAGTTCAAATCCCAGTACGACACCAAAAAATAATAAGTTTTTCATATAGAGCAAATTAACAATATAAAATACTTTGTTCAATTGACACATAAATTAACCACTGACGAGTCCCAGGAGGGGGACGAAACTGCGGCAGTCTGGTGTATCCCTTGTGTCCGTAAAATTTTTCAATAAAAATGTTTTCTTCTTCTTCTTCCTGTAAAGAGACTAACTAAAGTAATATAAATTTACTTTTAAATTTAATTTAAATTTCTTAGAAACTGCATTTCATTTTGAACTGTCAGATTTGTGATCATAATTAAAATGTTAATATTACAAATAGAAAACACTAATTGTTAATAAATGTAAGAGAATATTAAAAAATATTGTGGGCATCTGCGTTAGAGGGAGTACTGCACTTTCTACGTAAGCGACTATGTCATCTTCAGCCTCATTGCAATCCACCACCCACAAGAAACTCAAGGTTTGATCAGGTATATCAACCATCCACAGAAGATCGGTTAATTGATTACACTCACAACATGAGTTGTTCCTTTTTTCTTATAAGTTTTAGCAAACCCCTTTAAATCTTAAAGCTAATAGGCAACGTTGCCAAACCAACTGCAACGTTGCCAGACCAACTGCTAATGTTACTATTACTGGGAATGAATTGGGAATCCGGCATGTATACTAATATTTAAACACAAAATATTCTATGTTGATTGTTTCTTATTAGATTTTACTTTCCTTGGTACCTTTATGTTTGCTTTGAAAATGTTGTATTGCATTTCATTTTGAATTTTCATTTTTGAGATTATAATTAAATATTACTATTACAAATAGAAAAAACTAATTGTTAATAAATGTAAGAGAAGAGGAAAAAATCTTGTGGGTATCAGTGCATGAAAAATACTTAATGTAAAGTACTTTTTGACGTTTTTTTTTTTTGTTAATGTTTTCGAAACAATCAAAAGTTAGAAAAAAATTAAGAAAGGTGTAATAAAATTATGTATTTAAATCATAATAAATAAAAATATGCATCTTTAGCTAAATATGCAAAAATATTTACTTTATAGCAAAATATGTAAAAATATCCACTAACAAATCGATGCCATTATGTTTATCCTGTTCTTAGACTTAAGGACAAAAACATGCATTTGCATAAACTTCCGGTCCCTGGTTATTATACAAGTTATTTTAAATAAACATAAATATTTATTTGTTTTAACGTTTCCATGATGTCGTTATTTACCCTTAAGGCTTTGTCTGTTATACAACATCATCTGTATAATTAAAAGTTTTTATTTTAAAGAACTTTTTTTTTTTTTAAATTCGTTAGGCATTCAATAATCAAAATATATATATGTATATTCATTCGTTTAGTATTATGCCTTATGTCATAACTTCTTAAAAATCCATTATTTGTTTTCATAGACTAAAGGCGATAACATATGTTTATATCCAAAAAAACATAGACTACCACTAATCAATTATTATTTCATACTTCAGCAACATCATTTATATTATTATCTATCGTCGTACACTGGGAACTATGGAAAGTTTATGTTAATGTTTTGCAACATCATTAAATTTCATCCAATTAGGCATTTCTTTTCTGTGGAACATAAATTTTTAATGATTACAAAACTGTATTTCATCTCAAGACGTTTTATTTTGAGAATAATCGATCAAGTGTAATTTTTAGCTAACTTTTTTTACAAGAAATGATGGATTTGTAATATTTTTAATAGAAAATAAACTTTTCGTCGATAACTGCTAACTTTTCTGCCTTATTGTAATAATATGTCATAGTTGATATTCCATATGCAGAAAAATAAAGTACCAACCGAATTGAAAAGTGTATTTTGGTAGCCAGCAGCAATAAATTCGATTAGTCAAACCATATTCAAATTTGATTTCTAAATAGTTTAGGTGTTGCAACTAAAATTTACTTGCCTTAACCGAATTTTGTTGTGAAAACCAATATTCAATTGTGTTAACCGATTTCAGGCGTAATCATCGAATTTCAGTTTGAAACTTACAAAGTTTTTCTCCGTGTGCATTATGATAAGGTGTATTTAAATATTTAGCAGTAAAAAATAATAAACCAAATTTTCCCTAATAATTATGTGAGTGTGTAGAGTTTGTTTAGACATTCTGTCAATTAAAATCTTGATTGATGATATTTTATGGTAGAATATATAATTTTGATCATAAAAAATTATATCAATCTTATGGATAAATTATTTTGGGATTTTCACATGACGTTTTTCGCAACACTAATAAGTGACAATGTGTACTTTGTTATTGTATTTTCGTTCTTCTGATGCAAACCATCTAAATGAATTCTTTAGAGTGTGCCTCCAAAAGGGTGTTATGTAGCACACAAACGATGCACGGTGTAAGATTTGGACAATCTAGCTGGACAAAAGTCGGTTTTTAGACTTTCAATTTAAATAATAATTTGGGTACCCACACACTACCCAATATTCATGTGCAGCTTTTGCTATTGTGCTAAATATTGCCAGTGTGTATGTCACATTGGAAAGTTGTACAATATATTGGAAAAAATCAAAATGGTTTTGAATGTTATTGCTCAAATAAGAAATGTGAAAAATATTTTATAGTGTGTTGGTCATATTATGCAATTTATATATCCCTCCACAACAGAACAAAAGTGTGTTGCCATATTTTTTGCAAACGTATTGTACATCTTATAGCTCTGTGTAGGGCAAACTGGCAATAATCTTTGGAATCATATTGCAAAGAACATGTGTACCTTTAGGATCAAATATGAAAAAGGACTCCTTTTTGATTAGGAAAATGGAAATAGTTTGCCAAATTTGTCAATAGTAACAAATTAACGGTACTGTGAACTTGAATATAACAATAACACTTACATCCAGAGAAAATATCATCATGTGAAAAACGTGACAATCATGTTATGTTCCTCATAATCATATTACGATCCTAGACGATGGTGAAATCGTGCTCAGTGATCATATTATGACCAGTCAGAGTTATGTTCATGATTGTTTGGATCATAATACATATTGTGGTGATACACTGGTCTAATTAAAATTTTTAAAAATTATATTTTTTATAACATTTATAAAAAATATAAAAAAAAACAAGTATAATTTTCAATTTAATTATTCTAATAATTTTTGTTTTTATATTTTTAATAAATGTTATAAAAAATATAATTTGATTCTCTGTCCAGTTAATTTGGCATTGTGTCGTGATCCATAAATTGGTGACCCCTAAACTGAACGAATTTAACAAACAATATGGCTATTTTTCACTCACCCATGCATGGGTGAAGAGTACCATATATACCTCAACCAACTCCTCCAAGAAGACCTACTCGTAATCTGATGGATGAGGAAACAATAGCCTTTCAAATCGATGCAGCTTCTTCATCAATCAAATTCTTTCCTTTTTGGCAAAAGAATCCAAAATTGTGGGTTTTTCAAGTGGATACAATTTTTAGTTTACAACGGATTACATCAGACGAAACAAAATTCCGTTACTTGGTAGCCAATATTGATCCATAATATGATACTTTCTTGTTCCCAATCATGTTCAATCATTTTTTTTTTCTCTGCGTGTACAATTAGTTAAAATTTAACATTTTCAAAAGCGTTTTAGTTTTTATTAAAAATGTCTTTTTAAACATTTCTTTTTTATTTAAAACTCAGGAAAGTGTTATTCAATTAAGGAACACTAAGAATACCATGTAGGTAAAGACCACTGCAAATGTAGTTAGTAACAAATGAAATTTCACTTAATGATGACGACTTACATTTCAGTAAATACAACTAACATTGTCATTTGTTTTTTAATTTTAAAAAAATTAACCACAATTGTAGTAGAACTGAACCATGTGGTAGTAAAAACTAAACAAACATGTATTTTTTTTATTTTTATAAATAACAAAAAACAACTGTAAAAAATGAATGTGAAATCATAAAATAGTCATTTGATGTGGTTTGTTTTTTTAAATGAACTACAAGGTTAGTAAAAGATTTAATTTGTTTTACAAATGACTGATATTTACATTAAAAATAAAGAAACTGTATTATAACCAAACCAACTACATATTTTTAAAGCAGAAGTTCCCTGAGTGAAGCAACTAATGGATCAGCACTTGTTTTAAACAAGTACCGAAAGTGTTTAGGGACAATTTAAATTGTCTGCCTAAATTTGCCGATCTTATTAAAAGTTGACAATGTGTGACAACACCTCATACCACGAAATTTTTGATATATGGCTAAACACACCCGAAAATAAAGGATAGCAAATTCTGGTTACTATATTTGTAAAAAAAATATGCGGCGGATCTTCTTCCTTTGTTGATTACAAACAAGTAAAAAGATTTCTCAATAATCTTTTTAGTCCTTTACTGCATGAAACTTCGGACTTAAAAGAAAATTATATATTTTAGTAGAAAATGAAAAAAAAGGATATTATAACTACACTCAAAAAAAAAAGTTTGTAAAGTCAGCAAAAAATTTTGCTGAGTCAGCAAAATTTTAGTCAGGAGGATGCTTGCAAAAAAATTGCTAATGTCAGCAAAATCTTTTGCTGAAAATCAGCGAGCTGATTTTTAGCAACAAAATTAGTAGATTCAGCAAAAGTTTTGCTAACACTTAGTAGATTAGAAATAAAAAAGCGTTGGTAAAAATTAATAAATTTTTTGCTGAATTTTAGTAGACTGAAAAAAACGCAAAAAAATTGTAAAAAAATTGTAATTTAGTTAATATATTTGCTGAAAATCATAAAACATATTTTTGTGATTCTTTTAAAAATAATTTACAATAATAACGAATTTTAAAAATTTTCATTTTCCCACATTGATGTCATGAAGTAATTTAATATCTGAAAATATATAGAAATAAATATATATAACAAAAATTTTCTTTCAACTACTTACATCAATGGTTGTCTAAATGATGCTATCTTTTAAGGACGCAACTGCCGAAGATAATTATAGAAACGAAACGAAGAAATAAACAAAAACAAACGAAACGAAAAAAACAACCTTTTTTTTCAATAAGAAAAAGGAACCATACTAAGATGTGTGTCTTTGTCTTTCGCTTTACTCTGTCTACATGTCTGTATATGTTTGTTTGTAATTTGACCACACTAGATTATTAATCTATTAACATTTATTATAGAAACACATATTAAATTTAAATATTTTCTTTTGTCTTTTATTTTATTAATAGACAATTATTTTCACAAGCCGGTGACAACGTAAATTTTAAGTTGTTTTAATCCTCAATTTTGTTTTATGTATGAAAAACAGATACAAAAGTCTTCCATGGTTGATTTTTTTATATGTCTTATTAGAGTTGTACTTTTTAGTATCATTTTCCTCTTCTCTACTACATCTTGACATGCCACGACATCTGCTTATCAGCACAATTTTTTTTAGCAAAATTAATTAGTACTACTCCAACTGTGATCTTAGCTATAAGAATAATTCAACTGTGATATTTTAATTTTTCGAGATTTATTTTTGCATTTATTTTTAATTAATTAAATCTGTTTTGTGTCGTTCATTAAATGTCGTATAAAACCTTTGATGTGTATTTTTTAAAAATGATGTAAATTTGACGAGAAGACTAATCATTTAATAAAAAACGAATCCCTGAGGATGTCGGAAAATACCGACGAAACGTAGGAATACGAAAAATGAAATAAAAAAGTCTTTTATTTACGTTTAGAAAATTCATGACCTTGAAAGCCTGATTAGAATAACTCTAAAAATAACACAAAACATTAGTATATTAGTAAAGCATTAGTATAAAACAGTTAAGTGCTGAATAAGTATAACAAAAATTTTAGCTGAAAACACGATTTTAGCAAAAAAATTTGCTAAAAATAGTATACCTGATGTAAGCATTCATTACATATATGTAACAAACTCGTATGAATTAAACAAATGTGCTTGAACAAGATAATTTCTTGTCGGCAATCAAAGTATCATATTATGATCGTAACAATCATAATCATGATTCTATCTGATCATATTATGATCACTGAGGACGATTAAGCCCTCATCTGGTATCATAATATGATTATGAGGATTATTCTATGATTGCCACGTGTTTCAATCATAACATGATGATCTTTCACTGGGTGTAAGTGTAAGTGTTATTGTTATTTTTATTTCACTCATAACACGATGCTCTTAAACTATTATAACATGATGCTATTTGTTCTGCGTGTAATATTGTGTGTCGCATTAATAGAGAAAATACCATTCAAATGAATTTGAATGGACTATTTCTCCCAGAAGGAATAAGACATTGGAAAGGGTAAACCTTAATTTGAAAAACAACAGATATGAATATTAGATTACATAATAAGGTCTGGAATATAGCGAAGAATAGGATTTATTAAAGCTTTTGCTTAAGAGGGTCAAGGTTTTTTAGTTTTTTTATTTTTTATTTTTTTAAATAAATGCTTAATATGTTAAGAATATTGTGTTAAAATTTCAAGTCGATTGGAGCAAAATTGACGAGTTACGAGTATTTTTATGTCAAGTATGTCAGTGTAGAGTATAAAATTTAGCGTAGCAGTAAATATTCTATCGTGCAGACGTACACGTGCGTCCCTATTTTCGTATCATTTTAGCTCCGTTTTCATTAGGTTTTGTGTTAAATTATTACTAAAATGCCTAAAAAAAAATACAAGATCTGATAGACAATCAGCTGGTTCGAGATTATATCGACCTAGAAAAATTGTACTTCCGCAAAAACTAAAACAAAAACTAAATTAAAGTGACCATTGAAAATCAAGTTACGGAGGATAAATATATCAATATACAAAATACGGAGGAATCAATAGTGGATCAAGAGCTCAGCGATCAACTGACTCCATAAGTATAAGCAAAGCAGAGCAGGAAGCTTAGAGACAAACTAAATAAGGCAGGATTCGTCGTAGACAACATCCTTTATGGACCTGGCATTGATGAGTCAGTGTGAGGTAAGCCGATGAATTTTGCTTAAAAACGTTTAATACCAGATTTTTTAGTGTTTAAAACTTTAAAGCGTTTTTCTCACAACTCACGTTTTCAAAGTCGGTGCCCCTCATAACTTCAAAACTACTGCACCGATCCTTTTGAAATTTTGAATACTATTTCTGTACATAATTTACGAGGTAACGCTGGAGAGTTTTTTCAAATTTGGTAATAATTTTTATTTTACAATAACAAATTAGGCGATTTTTTTCACTAAAAATTGCGTTTTCCATTTAAAGGGTTCCAAAAAAGTGAAAAATTAAAATTTCGAAAAACCCTCCCAGCGTTACCTGGGGAAAACTATTATCTACCAAATGAACTCTGATTTTTTCATTTCAGATGACCCAGCACCAAGTTATGAGGGGCACCGCAATTCTACTTTTTTTGAGACACGTACTAATAATTGCGGTCATTGCCGTGTTTTTTAATATTTCTTCAAATGTCATGATTTAATGTCTTATTAGTTTTAATAAAGAGATTTTAACTTTGTCGTCACACAAAATTCACAAAACATTGCTTTTTTCTTACGAATTAACCTTAATATAGGGCTCAACTACAACAGCCCTGACCGGAAAATTTCGATTAAATGTTTTTTTTTATAAATAGAAAATGGATCTCGATAGTGAAATGTCGATCATGAATGCCATAATTCGACCCCTGCCATTACGGAGAAATTCTGAGGTCAGATTCTTGATCTGGGCATATTTAACCTTCAGAAACGTATAATCAGAGTTAGGGTTCATAAACTTTTTGGTCTGTGTTATTATTTCCCATTAAGCAAAGTGTAACGCTACATTTTAATATTTGCTGAAAGTTTATCCATTATTTCCTGAAAACTCTCATTTCTTTCTCTGTTTTCAGCCACCTGGACGATATTTAAAAAAAAAAATCATTAAACGAAATAGTTTTAAAATAATTATTATTATTACAATTGCCACCTATTTAAACAAATAATAAAAAGATATGATTTGTACTCCAATTTGTTTCTTTGGACTACTTTGTAACATTTATGTAACGAATCGGATTTAAAAAAAAATATAATAATTTCGCGAACGAGAATTTTGTATTATTGTTGATCTTTTAAAATTGCATTTCATTTTGAATTGCCAGGTTTGAGATCATAATTTAAATCTTACTATTTATTACAAATAGAAAACACTAATTGTTTAAAAATGAAAGAGAAGATAATAAAAAATTCTTGGGGTATCAGCGCTAGAGGGAGTACGGCACAGTGTCGTGATTTCATATAACGAGTGGACAAGTGATTACTTGATTAAATTTGGCACACGTGCTTTGATTGATAAAATATACTCAAATCTAAAATGTTGTAGTTTTAAGTCCAATGATTCGTGTCCTTCTTATAAATCCTGAAGTTAAAAATTGACATAAGGGAGAGAAAAAAAATTATAACTCAATGAAATTTTGTACAGACATTAGTTTCAACATTTTTAATGCTGCGTCCAAATTTCGTTCAATTCAGAGCAAGGATACGCCTACCGCGAAAACAAATTTAATTTCCTTATTTAATATGGCACACGAATCACTTTTAATGGGTTAAATGTGTAACTATACGCATTTGACTTTTTATCCAATGCGGAGCAAGCTCTCGCTAACCTCCCATACATCCTTAAAAGCATTTAAAATCCAAAAATACCTCCTAAAGTCGAAAAACTATTCATACACTGAAAAAAGCATAATTTGAGTTAATAAAGTTAAATTAATAAAAACTGAAAAATACTGATTGCTGAAAAATATCACGAATCCGAGATTTCACACTAAATCTACCATGTTGCATGAAACCCCTATCTGTAGACTACAAACATTAAAAATAAAGAAACTGTATTACAATCCAAACAACTACAATTTTTTAAAGTAGAAATTCCCTGAGTGTAAGATTTACACATTCTGGCTTCTATTTAAATGCATAGAATTCCCATTATTATGCCTTATATTATATGTTTAATGTTTTTAGAGCAACCTAAAGCGGCTAAACTGCCCCATCTCATGGGGCACAATTCACAATTTGATTTACTCCAAAATTGCCAATTTGTATTCTGGCTTTGGGCATAATTGCGTCATAATTATGAGTCTACATAAATTTAGAACAGACAGCGGAAATGAGAGGCCATTTTAATCCAAGTTTGATTTGATGATTGTTCATTAAGGAGAGATTTAGGAGTGTTCATTATTGGTAGGTTTCACTATATTTATTGTTTAGGTCGAACGTTTACCATTTGTAAATCAACCCCATTGGAAATATTTCCAAAAAAAAAAATGTTATGGCGGCGGGATGGTGAATGTACCACAGGTGCAACCACTCAAACAAAACCATAATTTTTTACACTTGTCCATAACTTTTGGCGAAAAACCCTTGGGTTTTTTTTTTATTTAAGTCAACAGAACATCGTACTAAAAGATATATTTTTTAATAAACCAATTGAAACACTTATCAAATAATATATTTACTTTTATATATTTTTTAAACACCTATAAAAACACAAAAATGTGTCTGCCCGAGACTACCTGTATACTAAGCCCCCTAAACTTGATAGAAAACTGAGTAAATTGTCATTAAAGCTTCTCTATTTTCTCTCTCTGTCGAAAGCTCCCCCTTCTACCCTACAACTGTTGTTTTTTTTGTAATTATAATAAAAAATGTTGTTGTACCAATAAAACAATGACAGTCTGTTGGTTGATTTCCAACTGACTTATTCTATGTGCGTATCTCTGAAATTACCTAGCCAGAAATTGCCAACGGTACAAAAAATAAAGTACTGTCCTGGCGTTTAAATGGTAATAATGTCGATTGCCAGTACCTTTAAAATGCCATTTTTATTACTAGCTGTGCATTAAATAAAAATTATTTAATGAAATCAAATAAATTGTAATATTTCCTAAAAAAAAAATATTGATTGAATTTCTTAAGCATTATTGATTTAAGTTATGAATTGAGTATGAAATTTGAGTATGTATTATAGTACAGTAAAATCTTTATCATGATTTTTTTGCTTTGACGATCTTGTTTAAAACAATCAAGGACATCGAAGGATCAAATTTTGAAATAGACATTTTTGTAATTTTTGGTCCTGAAATATTTCGACAAAATTTTTTGTGGAATATCCGATATTATTATCTTTCATGTGATATCCATATTGGCATCATTTAATGAATGCAAATATTTAATTAATTTGGTTAAAAATTTATATTTAAATGTCCTTTTGAAAGGACATAGGATGTGATAACGAAAATTGTGATCTTTTATTTAACATATCGATTTTAACATGCGTGGCAAAAAATATTGTAATTTGCCCTAGATTATCATAAGAATTTACAAAATTTTATATAAAATAAGTTTATTTTTGAAACCTTCTGATATCCAACATGAAATTTTTATATGTTGTAAGTGATACTTTGAGTTAATTGCTAAATAAATTTCATAAAAATGAATTGTGGCATTTTTTTAATATAAGTGATCTAATTACATTTCTTTTAATTTCGTTATCCTTTTCGCCAATAGAATTAATTTTTGTGCAACTCTGTATAAGCAGAAGTATTTGGTCTTTAAAATTACACCAAAATTTTAATTTTCTGTTGACGCGTTCAAATATTGTATATTTCCTACACATCTGTTAAAAATCCCTCAAGTTTGAGCTACGATTAAACGCGAACTGTAAAGAATTTAGGAAATAGATAAATAACGTGAACTATGTATCTACTGGGGGAATATTGGTACCAATTTTTACTAAAATCAGAATAGGTAAAGTTGAAAATGTCGTTTTTTATGCTCATTGTTTTTATACTGCCCCATTAGAAACTAAATATTTTGTACTAATTAGGTAACATGTTACTGCCCAGCCAAAACACACGTTAAAATAATAAGTTTAATAATCTTAACTCGAAGGCTTGGACGTATTGCCCTTTATATTATAATTCTAACTTTTTTTATATAAAATGTATCAAAAGTAATGAGTTATGCATTGCTAGCAGCCTAACGTATATATGAATTATAATAGGTTACGCAGTTATATGCATACAAGGGTATGAATTATACGCCATTACGAGAAGGAAAACAATAATTAGCTTAAAAAAAGATTTTGAAAAAATTACGAACTTATATACATAAACCATGTAATGTAAAATCCAATAGGAAAACAATCAACTAGAATATGAAGTGTTTAAATATTAGTATTCATGCCGGATTCCCAATTCGTTGCCAATAATGCTAATATTATCAGTTCGACTGGCAACAATGCCAAATTAAAACCTTTAAGATTTAAAGCTGTTGGCTAAACTTGACGAAAAGACGGGTAACACTGTACAACACAAAAAAAAATTACAAGGTTCCACCTATAAATTTTGATACACACAGAAAATTTTTTAGCTATTTGCCAACTGAAAGTCGGTTACTATGACTCTAATTATAACGAATTTCAGACAGTTGGCACAACTTTATATTAGTTTTCACAACAAAGTTAGGTTAATTCAGCAGAATTTTAGTTGTAACACCCAAAATTTTCAGAAATCGAATGTAATTATCATTGTACTAACTGAATTTATAAGTTGTCACCATTAGTATACACTTTTCAATTCGGTTGGCACTTTATTTCTCTGTGTGTAGAAGAGACAAAAAAAAGACACGTGAATCGGCGTTTTAAAGGTTTCCATCTGGGTTTCATTTTAGGGGGAGGTAAAGTTTCCCCCAAAATTTTTGTAGAATGTTACGGAGAACATTTTTGAAGAATATGTTAAAAATCTAACTTTTCAAAGTAAGGGTCTTTTTTTTCCGTCTTTTAATAAGGGCAAAAAACACCATTAAAACAGGTATTTAAGGGGTTAAAATGATCCGCAAAAATATTCGCCGTGAAATTTTACTATAAGTCCCTGAATACACCAAAATTAAACATTTTTGTAGAATATGTTAACACTCTAACTCCTCAAGGTAAGGGTCTTTTTTGTCCTTGTTTTAAAAAAGAGAAAAAAAACACCATTAAAACAGGGATTTAAGGGGTGAAAATGTTCCGCAAAAATATTTGCCGTGAAATTTTACTATAAGTCCCTGAATAGACCAAAATCTGAATACACTCAAATCACAAAACATATTATGTACACAATATATGCACCGCAAATTGACACTTCGGTGTTCCCATAGCACTTAACCCCACCGAAGTAAAATAATGAATCAGGGCTATGCAACAAAAAGCTTCAATAAATTCGCCAACTCTCCATCAGGTGGCGAGCAACACCTGTTCTAAGACTTATCTACTCGCGCAATTGCAGTGTTGCCATGTTTGAAGCCCTTCATCTTTCACCACCTTTCATCTCTCCACTATCCCCTTTCCAAAGAAAGCAACACATTAATTAATAGGAAGAATTTCCTGAGTGTTGCTTCTCTTTTTTTAAAAAAAAAAAAAATAATAAATATAGCACTTGATTTTTGTTTTGACTATTTTTTGTTTTGTTGTAATGTAACGGATCTAATCAGCCAAAGAACAGTTGGAAATCTATCAGTATTTATATGTCGGACCTTGTAATTTTTTTTTGTGTTGTACACTGTAATGAAGTGGAATTGCGTAGAGCTAAAAAATGTAATTAATGAATACTTCCTATCCAAATTTGCTATCGAAGGTAAAATAATAGAGGTATTACTGACTTTTAGTTAAATTTGAAAAAAATTTTTAATGCTAAATTTTTGTAAAACAAAATTCTTAATAAATGCGAAATTAACCCTAAGCTCTCTTTTGTTGTGTGTTATTTCTGGCTTTCTGGTTGAATTTTCCGTTTTGGAGTATTCAGGGACTCATAGTAAAATTTCTCGACGAATATTTTTGCGGTCATTTTAACCCCTTGTTTCAAAGGTGTTTTCTACTCTTTTTAAAAAAAGGACAAAAAGACCCTTACCTTGAGGATTTAGAGGGTTAACATATTCCACAAAAATGTTTGATTTTGGTGTATTCAGCGACTTACAGTAAAATTTTAACATTTTAACCCCTTAAATCCCTGTTTTAAAAGTATTTTTTGCTCTTTTTTAAAAGAAGGACAAAAAGGACCCTTAGCTTGAGGAGTTAGAGGGTTAACACATTCTACAAAAATGTTCTCCATAATATTTGACAAAAATTTTCTGAAAACACCACATACGTCAAACGTAAGCTTTACTCGATTTTCTATGCCGATTGACAATACAAAAATTTGCATTTATTGGAAACTTTACCTCACCCTAAAATGAAGCAGAGATGTAAACTTTCAAAACGCCGATTCACGTGTATTTTTTTGTCTCTTCTATCAAAATTTATAGGTCGAACCTTGTATTTTTTTTTGTGTTGTACAGTGCAGTTAGTGTTTTCTATTTGTAAAAGTAGTAACATTTTAATTAAGATTTCAAACCAGACAATTCAAAATTAAATGATTTATTTATATTTTTATTTCAACGTTTTAATTGAACGGCAAAAATATATATATTTCTGATTAAAAACCACAAGTTGAACCTTGAAACAATTTTACGACCCCGCTTAGGTGTATATATATGATCATATATTCGTACATACTAGAAAAATTAACCTAAAGCTTATTATGGGAAAAATATTCATAATTTTCTTTAGAATACTTTTGGTCCACCATAGCGTTTTTTTTAGCTTTTAGCTGTATAATTTTTTTTATTTTTCTTATAAAAACACATGTATGACCCTAAACTAGCGTCAACATTTAAAACAAAAAATAATTGAAAATTTTTAAAAAAAATTCAATCCGCTATTTTGCGAAATAATTAAAAAATTTAGCACTTTAAAAAAATATCGCTTACAATTTTTGCAATGCAAAGCTTGGTTAGGAAAAAAGAATTAAAAAAAAAATCGTAAAGCTATTTCGCCCATAAATTTTTTTAGTATGAGATAATCAGTAAAAATACGTGTATAAGATTCATCAGTCACGGATCCAGGGTGAGGGAAATAGAACATTTCCTCCCCAAAATTTACATTTCATTACAAAAATGTGAAAAGGGTGCGAATAGTGAACTGTTACCAGAAGGAAAACAATAATGGGTCTAAAAATAAATTTTGAAAAAAATTTCGAATTAAAAAAAATTTGTTATTACTCTTTTTCAAAACATGGTCGTGTCGGGAATTGATCCCGGGTCGTCTGATTAAGAGGCGTCTGCTTTATCCCTGAGCCACCCATATAATATATCATAGTTTAAAACATAAAAGAATTTTTATTCTATGTAAATTTGTTCAAACTAGTACTTTGCCCTATAGCTCACAAGAATACGAGTTATAATGAGTTTAAAAAAGATTTTCTAAATATTGTTTTAATCATTATAGTTTGCTGGAAGTAATAAGATGAATAACCTATTATAGTTATTATATTGCATTATATTATAACATTATAAGATTCTTATTAGTAAAATATTATTTTATTATCTTAAGTAATGACTACTCATTACAAAGTAATGTAAAGTAACATAATAAGTAGTCGCTATCATGTTTTTGCTGGGTTTTCTATTACAAACTCTCTTATACTAATCGTGGTAACTACTTACCTCCTCACTTATGGGTAAAGAGTTATCAAAAGAGTTATTTAATTCTTAAATTTTTATATCGAATATTATTTTAAAATTGTGAAGTTTGTAGTTTAAATTTAATTATATTATATTTGATGTATAGACGAACTAATTATAACATAAAAACATTTAAACATGTAAATTTGGCGTTACTAATGGGCAGTCGGTAATACCAACTGTTGCGAAGTAATGCAAGGGTAAGGTGTTTAACTTTTTACCAAGTAACATGTTCCGTAATACCAACCTATTACCGAGCTTTTGCTGGGTACCTAAAGAAAAATTCGAAAAACTCAATTTTTAATTCAAACACAAATGATCACAGTATATAACATATTTCGCTTTATTTATTTGCATTTTTTGATTTGCTTGTTTTATTCTTAATTAAATAATTAATTATCCTTAAAAATATACAGACATATCTAAACTTATATTAAAAGTATAATAAACATATGATTAAATATGAAAAAATAATACGACACTAACTTTATAATACATAATATATATAAGAATAATTAAATATGTTTGTTAAAATATATACAAGAGACACTATTTAACAATATATTAGGGTGAAATTTATTTTGGCATATAATAAAAAAAGTCACACCCTAATTAATAGTCATTCATTGTGATCATATTATTGTATTAAATACATCATAAAAAATGAATAGATAATATGTGCGTTAGGATGTGTCTTAAATAACGATTTGTCGAATTTCGATCATTACACCCCCACAGTTTTATAGTAAATGGTTCCAAATTTAAGAAATCGATTTTTTTTTTTTTTGAAAACCGAAAATGGCCCATTTTGGAATAGAGTGTATTATTATTGAATATTCCCAACTTTCGAAAAAATTTACTTTTTTTCTCATTATTTATTAAGTATACACAAAATTAAACAGATATGGAATTCTGACTTCATCGTATAATATTAACCCACTCTAGCCTGGAATCTAAAATGACCCACAAATTTGTAAAAAATGCAAAAACATCTTTTTTTTAAAATAATTTTAAATATTTTTTAAAATGCCTGATTTTAAGATGTCGATTACTAATCTGAAAATATAATTGCTCTTATTAAAGAAAAAAAAAAAATTGGAAAAATGATAACTCGAATTTGTAGTTTGAGCGACTTCTTTCCAGGGCATTTTATGAATATAACAAAATTTAAATGTTTTTATTAAAGTTTGCATAAATTTCGGAAAAATATTACTTAAATTTATTAAGACTATATTTATCGTTACTGTTATTTAAAAAAATAGTTAACCCTTAGTTGCCTGGGCACAAAAAGGACACATGCAACTTAATTTTAATTATGACTACAAGACTGTAAAGCTTTTAAATTGATTTTAAAAAACATCAACTTGATAAAAAATAATTATTTTATGTAACAAAAAAAAAAAAATACCCACTAGGAAATTTACAGAATAACAACTTTTATAATTTTCGGAAAAATATTAAGTAAATTTTATAAGACTATAATTATATTTACTTTTTATTTAAAAAATGTTTTACGCTTAGTGGCCGGGGTACAAAAATTACCCATGAAACTTAATTTAAAACCACTAAATTGATAAAAAAAAAAAATTTCAATTTGATAAAAATTATGATTTTGTGTAACTTGATCCATATAGGGTTAATGTTTTCACTTTTGACCAATAAAAAAACCCACTAGAAAATTTACGGAATACCAGCTTTTAGATTTTTATTAAATTCGGATATGCGATAGAGAATACACAACTAACGAATAAGTGCGATTCTTTCCAGTCCCAATCTTACACCCAGAAAACAGACTCGGTAGTAGCGACTTTATTTGTAACCAATCGAATTTCCTAATGGGTAATTTATGATGAAGAGTGAAAACATTATCCCTATATGGATCAAATTATACAAAAAATAACAATTTTTTCCAAGTGGATTTTTTTTTATCCATTTAAAGGCTTCATATCTTTTTTTGTATTAAGCTTAATTAAGTTCCGTGGGTCTCTTTTATCACCCGGCCACTAAGGGTTTAAGATTTTTTGAATAAAAGTAACTATAATTATAGTCATATCAAATTCAAGTGATATTTTTCCGAAAACTATGAAATATGTTATTCTGTAAATTTCATAGTGGGTGTTTTTTTAGCCAAAACTATAAAATTAACCCTATATGGACAAGTTACATAAAATAAATACATTTTTATCAAGTTGAGATTTTTTTTTATCAATTTAAAAGCTCGTAGTTATAATTAAAATTAAGTCTAATGGGTCATTTTTGTACCCAATCCACTAAAGGTTAAACATTTTTTAATTAAACTAAAGAAAAATATAGTTTTAATAGCTTTAAGTGATAAAATACGCTATTTTCATAAAATGTCCTGGAAAGGAGTAGCTCCAAATAAAAACTCGAATTATCACATTTTCCAATTTATTTTTCTTCTTTTTTAATTAATTTTAAAGTTTTTTTAAAATACCTAATTTGCAGATGTCGATTGCTATTTTTATTTTATTATACGTTATAAATAACAATAGACATCTGCAAATTAGGTATTTTAAAAAAATTTAAAATTAATTTAAAAAAAAAAAAAAAGTTTTTGCATTTTCATTAAATTCGTGGGTCATTTTGGATTCCCGTCTAAAGTGTTTAATAATTTCCGATGAAGTCAGAATTCCATATTTGAATAACTTCGAGTATATTAAATGAATAAATTAAAAAAAAAAAAAAAAATTTTCGAATTTTTAAAATTTAGTAAAATACAACTTTTTCCAAAATGTGCCGTTTTTGGGCATCTGGCGGTTTTCCAAAAAGAAAACATTTAATTTCTTCTATTTGAAACCATTTGTAATAAAACTGGGGGGGGGGGATGTAATAACAAATCTATTTTTAAGGGACACCCTAATGTGCGTAGAAAACAGTTTCACTTTCATGTATAGAAAGTAGTCATTAACTTCGTTAACAATATGGAAGAACAAATAATATATTACGATACCGATTATACACCAAGAGGCTGATGCTGATGATGTCTATAGTTTTAACAAATTACATAAAACTTCAAAAACATAAAATAAAACAAAAGAATTTGCACAGACACAATCTTTAATTTACATGATATGATCGTAAACCAATAATAAAATAAATTTTCTTATAAAGAAACCATTCATTCATTATATAGATTTATTGTTTTCAGTGGAAGCAGGTTTATTGTTTGCGAAATAGTAGATATTTTAACCATTATTTTGCATAAAAGAACTTTCGTTTTTTATGGGTAAAAAAAAACACAAGATTTCGTTGTCTACTTTCTTTTGTATTTTTTTTTTTTTAATTTATTTAAAATATATTTTTTTTTTTTTAATATTTTTGATTTTGTTTGTTTGTTATTGTTCGTTGTTGTTTGGAAATTTCTTTGTTTTAAATATTTTGTTTTGTAAAATAAATATAATATGAGTATTTTGCTACTGTCTACAAAAATCATAGATAAATTTCTTAAATATATATTATAATTTTCAATATATCGTCCATTCCATGAGAGAACGTCTAAAACCGTAATTTTTTTACCTTCAGCCCTTTAAGTTTGTTAAAAATTGGCATACGTCTAGGATATCTATTACTCATTACCGGTTTCAGTTCCTTAAAGTTGTGTAAACTCGCGTTTTTATACGCGTTTTTAATTTTTTAAGAAATCAAAAAAAAAAAAACTGCTAAAAGTAGTAAAATTTGAAAAGCTATATTTCCCAAAGTATGTTGACTATTTCAAAGATTTAAAATGCATATAAAAGACGAAATTGTCTAATCTACAATTTGTAATTTCTTACGAAAATACATTAATAATGCGAATGCAATATTTTATTAAATTTTGCAATATTTCCCCCCTTTGATTTTTAAAAACGTTATAATATTTGAAAAATTTATAAGTTTCTTAATAAATAACAACTTTGACATTTTTGGGACCAGAATGCTAACTATTTATAATGATTTTTTAAAAAAAAAAACCTTTCTACATGTTTGCATATAAAAAAAAGTTTTTTTTTATTACTTTTAATTACATTATAAACATCGTAACAGCGTTGCATTTTGATCAGCATTTTCTTCTGAAGTATATCGAATATTTCAATAATTTAAAATCAATAAAATATAAAATGCATTCAAAAATTTCATTTGCATTATAAATGCATTTCCACAAAAAAGTGGTTATGTAATCGTAAAGTAGGCAATTGAAGCTTTCCTATGCATTTTAAATCTTTGAAATACGAGTATTCCACAGACTTTAGAAAATATGACTTTTCAAAATTCATTACTTTTAAAATTTTTTGGATTTTTTTAAAACTGAAAAACTGCAATAAAAACACGAGTTTACAAAATTTGTAAACCCTGAAACCGGTAGTTTTCATCCTAGGGACTACGTGTACAAAACATAAAGGAATTTAAATGACCCCGGTCAGATTTTTCCCGATCTATCATGGAATGGACGATATCTATTTATGTATATAATTTTTGTACAAATTTCATAATATTTTTTGTTGTATACAGTTTTTTAATGTAAAACTAACAATAATTAAATATATAAAATGCGATATGGAAGTTTCTTTTCACAAGTGTTTCACAATTTGTATTATTTACAATAATTGGATTTTATTATTTTCATTTTTGTATTTATACATTGGCAGGATTTAATTTATTGTAAATTAATTTTTTAATCTTTAAATTTCTCTTAAAGTTTATTTTAAGTGTATTTAATATATAAATATTTATTATGTCACCTTTAATAGTGAGTAAATTCATGAAAGAAGTTTTGACTGAAATCGAAATATTTTTAAATTAAAAAAAAAAATTCGAAAATACCAAATAATTGGTAAAATAATGCCAACTCAAATTTTGGAACGAATTTCTTTTTATATAACTTTATGTGTTACGGGAGCACGGTGCACAGTGCTTTATGCCCATATAGCGAATGGACAAAAATAGAAGTTCTGTCATAGATACATGAAACTTTGTACACTATTTCATTTGGGTCAAAGTTGTGAGAAAATCGGTGCAAGGACCCGCCTACCTCCCATATATTCTGAAATTTAAAAAAGTGTGAAAAAAACATTTTCAGGGCTGTAACTTCTACAATTATGTACAAATTTTAAAGATTTTTTCAGTAAAATAATGAATTCGGTAAGATAAATGAAAAATTTAAAACAGTTACTTTCTATCTTCGATTATTACAGTTATAGAGATAATTAATTTCGAAAATTTTAATTTTTTGACCAGACTTTTGTTTGCATTTTTGAAAACAGGACAAATTCTGTGAAAAAATATTTAAGTTTACCAATAAAAATGGACATAATATTGTGTTTACTTCATGTAATTATCTTAGACCGTTTTGGATTAAAAAAAAGCTCTCAAAATCAAAACCTTAAAAAAAAATTTAAACATTTAAAATTTTTGCAAACAATTACATTTTTAGTCTTTCACATTTTTTTAAAAAAATTTTTTTAAAAACTTTAACATTATTTTAATTTTTTTTAAAACAACAGTCTTTAGGAATTGCTATGACTGCAATTTTATAATTTTTTGGAACTGCATTGTTTGAACATGATATATTTTTTCAAAAAGTTTGGGAGTTTTTTGAGTTAAAATGATTGACTTATATATTCTTAGCATTTTGTTTTAAAAAAACATGATTTCCGACCATTAAATACGCTCACCAATGCAAATTTTTTTTAAAAATTTTGGATATAACATTTTCTATTTAAAAAAATAAATGAACAAAAATTGTATATTATTGATCAAAATTGTCATTGAGTTGCCATAAAGGAGACTTCAGATACTAAGATGTGAATCAAATACGTTTACTAATTGTTATTGAAATATATTTACATATATATATGTATATATACATATACATATGCCTATATATAGGCATTTGTATGAATGCAAAATAGGAATTTTTGCAAATGCATATTTTTTTAATATCCGGTGTAAACCCTTCACTTTTTTTATTATTGGTTAGATAAAAAATAGAAAAACCGAAAAAAATATTTAATTTTATATAATTTTTTTTATAGCGTATCAAAATAAAAATTTATTTGAATTTTCAGTAAACAAAACAATTTTTTTTTCGGATCTATAAAAAATATTTTTTTGCAAATATATTCTGAAATTTTAATTTAACTACAAATATATCGAAGTAATTAAAAAACAAAACTTTGAGCCATTATTAAAAAAAAATTATTTTTGAGAAATATTTTCCTGAAACAACCGAAACCATATATGAGAATACTAGTTCGCCGGGAGATAGAAAAATAATTTGTACTGTGGATATCAAAATTTTTTATCCGATTCGGATAAAATTCGGTACATGATGTTTGTGACTGATTCATTTTATTTATATATGTATATTAAATTTAGTGCAAATAGGTCGATATTGATACATACACGCAGAGAAATAAAGTGTCAACCGAATTGAAAAGTGTATTTTAATAGTAACAACTTATAAATTCAGTTAGTAAAACCATATTTACATTATATTTCTCAATATTTTGCGTGCTGCAACTAAAATTCAGTAGAATTAACCGAACTTTGTTGTGAAAACTAATGTTTAGTTGCACCTACCGACTGAAATTCGTAATACCTGAATTTGAGTCTGAGTAACCGAATTTCAGTTGGCAAATAGCTAAATTTTTCCCTGTGTGTATCAGCCAAAGAAATGCGGTAAAAATCACGAAATTAGACATTTTTACAAAAGCCTATATTTTTAATTTCATGTGAAAACCCTGCACTTTTTTTATGATATATTAAATAGGCTTATATAGGCTTACACAGAAACATAAAAAAAAATATTTAATTTTATATAATTTTTTTTTATTCTCCATTAAACTTAAGACATTTTAGGATTTTAGGACCAAAAAAAAACCGTGTTTTTCGGAGCTATAAAAAATATTTTTTTTTTTTTTCAAACGTGTATTTAAATATGTCTTTAAATTAACTACAAATGTATTGAGGTAATCAAAAAATAAAACTTTGAATCAATGAAACAATTGAAACTGATATTGTTGTTCAGTATTATCAAACTTTTTCGTCCTCTACTGGCGGCGAAAGTAGAGGACAATTTTTTTTTCATATTTATTTGAGTTTCCTTCTATGCTTTTTATCACAATTTGAGTCAACGTTTTATTTTTGATTTTTCCTATGGAACAAAGCACTGTGCGGCACGCGCTTGAGTCGATTCAAATAAAATTTGCGTGTTACTCTAATCTGAAAAAGAAATCTGTTTCTGTATCCTAGTGTAGAAAAGCATTACCATGTAATTGGTTATATAAGCTTATATTTGGTAATGGCAAGTATTTACAATTCCCTAGGCTTTTTTGAATTTTCATATCGTTCGGCTTTAATACGACTTTTCTCGAAGAGTTTTAATCGTTTTTATAAAATTGCCAATAAGCGAGATGAGGTAAAACTTAAATAGGCATATCAAGAGGGATTCATTTTAATAAAATAGCCACGATATGGAATGGAAAGGGGAACGAACTGAATTGTAGCAATAAACAGAGGAACTAAAATGGAGTGGTACGGAAAACAAAATTATTAATTTCAGAGTGTGTTCATTTGTGTTATCATATTAGTCGACAAAAAAATATATGTAACTTCCCTAGTGCCAATTGTATAAAAAAAAAAATCCTAATATCCCTCTGAAACCTAACTCATTTGTATTTTCGGAGTGGCTTTCTTAGGGTCAGTTTGGAATATTTCGTCTATCTCGCTGATTTTTCGAAATACTGGCCATTTTATAAAATTTAAATTTTTTAAATGACCAGTGTCTCCAGTATTTTATGTGTTTAATAGCTGTCCATTGGATTTCATAAAATGTTTCCTAAAAATTTGGCAATTTTTCCTTATCAAATTAAATTATATTTCCAGTAGGTTTTTATGTCCTATGTTCGAAGAAAATAAGTTCTTGTGATAAAATGTAACGTACGACAAATGAGCATATCCAGTTATTTCAGCGATTAATTTTTCAATAGTCTCCGATTTTGATAAAATTTGTTGGGTATGTTTATCACTGAACGCATATTTATAAAGTGACTTTTGTTATTTTGAAAACTGTGGCAACCCTGAAGCTTTGATATATCGCATAAATAGGGGTCGGGATATCATTCAAAAGGCCATAACTTTAGTTGTAAGAAATATATTGAAATATTCTTTATACATTGAAATAGTTTGGGCTTCAGAAATTTTATAAATGTTTTTAAAATATTTTTTTTTTTAAACAAACATTTTAATTATTTTTTGAAAACAAAATTACTTTTCAATTTGTTTTATATTTTGAATACAAATAGATAAAAACATATTCCGAACACCCTGAAAATTTGAGAGTGGATCCTCAACTGCTTATGGAGATATCTAAATAAATATGTTGTACACTCAGAAAAAAAAAATATGTAGACAACATTTTCAATCGCACTTTACTATTTTTGTATTAATTTTTTATTTTGATAACATTTTTGGCTAATCGCATTTTACAAATTACAGAATTTTGTACTAATTTTTGTTGATTATAGCAAATTAATTTTAAATTGCAGTTTACTAAAATTTAGTAGCGGTTACTAATTTTTTCTACTAGTTCCATTTTACTACCGTTCAGCAGACATGTATTGCTAAATTTAGAAAAAAAGTACTGCAAGGCTCAAATAGTTAATCTTCCCGCAATAACAGCAAAATTTTCAGTAGTAATTAGAAATGTTTTTCTTATTGTATGTCATCAGAATTTAACCGATTTTGCTAAAACAAGTAAAAAAAGACTAAATAAATACAAATACAAATACAAGACTCTCCACACACATGCGACATGAAGGGTCCGCCATCTAACGTTTTTTTTTTCAACTAGTGCTAATTTCGTGAATGGTAACACTTAGCTCATGTCTGATTTGACAGATAATTAGTTTTATCCTTCCGCTGAACGAATATGGTCCGTATATTCGTTATCTTGTGAAAAAAGTGAAAGAAACTGGCATCCTCATCGATAAACCAAAGCGTGAAAAGCCAAAAACAGTGCGTACACCCGAGAATATTGCTGCTGTGGCAGAAAGTGTGCGTGAAGCGCCATCAACATCAATTCACAGTCGTTCTCAACAATTGAACATTTCGGAGACATCATTGAGACCTTGGTATGACGCCATACAAAGTCCAATTGGTTCAGGAGTTCAAAAAAGAAAAGTTTTTTTTTTATCTGTTTGTATAAAGGGGATTGAATTTAATAATAATAATTTTGAATTATTTTTTTGTAAAAAAATATATTTTATAAACATAATCTTTTTTTTTCTTTAATTTCTGAGCCCCAAAATTCTCCATATTCCTATGCAAAAAAGAATTTTTTCAATAGCTTTCAAACAACAAAAGTTATGGCTTTTTGAATGATGTCCCAACACCTGATTTTGCGACATTTCAAAGCTTCAGGGTTGACAGAGTCGAAAAATTAGTCATTGAAATAAAATGGAAATGCTCAAATGTGTTCTGAAGCAGAAAGGCTAATAATGCATTTGTAATTATAATTACAGTAAATTTGACTTAGGCTGATGGAAATAAAATATTCTGATTATCTTCAATCCAAAACTGGCATTGGGCCTTAGAGCCACTTTGAAGATATTTGATGTCTGTTAAACATTTAAAACTGTCTCCTGAAAAGTTAAATTTTGCTACATACGACATCCGTATTTTGAGGTAGCGATTTGTTGTTTACATTTTGTTTCATACACATAATTTTAACTTTATTGCAAACAAAAATTCGTGCCTTACAGGTTTAAACAAAAAGCGATAATTTCAGACAATACCTCCCAGAACTTATTTACATTAAAAGTGTATTATTAGGGTAATCGAGTCGGTTTTCCAAAAAGTTGAATACACGATTTTTTCTTAACTATTATTTTGTAGCTTCAACATATCAGAAACTGTAAATTTTCAAAAATTCCTTGTTAAAAACAGAATGTTCTGAAAACTTTTCTTAAAAAAATATTTTTTTTTTGTAAAAGTGGTTAAATTTTTTTTGGCTTTAAAATTACTCATATAAAAGATTTTTAAATTTGATATAGGCTCAAAAAAAATTTTTTTTTCACTATTTTAACAAACACAAAAAATAATATTTAAATTTTTATAATAAAAAGCTCCATAACCTTTTTGTTGGCATTTTTAGACCATTTTGTTTACTAAATAGTTTTTCTCCTAGTTGTTTTCAATAAAGAATAAACATTTAAAGGGTACTTTTGAGACAACAACTTCGGAGCGCTCATAAATTAAATTTATACAAATTATTTTTGTGTTTTGGAAACCTCCAATCAAAACTTCTCGACCATCCAAAATGAGCGGCCTAAAAACACCTCCTAAAACAATTCCAATTCATGAACACATTTTCTATTTCACAGTATAATTGAGTAAAATTTTAAAACCGGTTAACCCTTTTTTTTTGAAATTCCAGAAACCAATTTTTTTATTTTTTTTAATTTCAACTTTTCGGAAAAACCGAATACTCGAATACTCGAACACCCTAGTATTTAAGTCATTCCATTTAATTAAGACTAGAAAAGTTATACAAATATTTTATTTACTTTCTTTGCCTTAAAATCGCAATAAAAAAAAAATCACAACTATTTTTAAACATTTTGTAAATATTTATTTGATTGTTTATTTTTTCCTGAACTCAATAGATTCCAAAAACGTCTTAAACAACCGGGTTTCTTATCAATGACCACATATCTTTCTTCCTCCAATATAGTGTCTAATATATAATAACTACTCAAATTGAGTGGTGGTGGTGGCAACATAGGAGGTTGTCATGATATGGTGCAATTCTTGCTATCACCGCCAATTACAGATGCTGTTGCTGTTGTTGTCGTTGCTGATGCTGTTGCTGCTGCAGCTGATGAATGATTACTGGTAACTATTGATTGACCACCAACAATACCAGCACCACCACCATAATTACTCGTGGCATTATTTACTTGCTCCATCATCATGGCTTGTTTTTTCTTTTTCTCATAAGCTATTGCATCATTGGGTACATATGAGACACGTACTCCACCATAATGTTTGCGTGCTGGTAAACGATACACATAATCGTCCATATCACTGGATGAACTAGATGAACATGTAGAGCATATACTGGCTGCATCACAATTATCCAAATTTTTAACAGCACTTGAACCGGCTTGCGTTTGAGCATTGTGTAATCTTAAATTGGTTTGATTGATTTGCATTTCGGAATTACTGCGTGATTGATTACGCTTACGTCGTCGACGACGTGCATTTGAATTGTCAGTGTAACTCTTTGAACGTGACATGGTATCATGAATGCTATGGAAACGTACCTCTTTAGTGGGATGACGATTGTTCTTCTCATCCTCTTCGTCGTCATCATCATCGTCATCAATGTCATTTTTAATACGTTCGTAGTTATCGTGAGGTAAATCAGCTCCATTATCGTTTTCATGATCTAGTTCTAGCTCATTGGTTATCTCTTGTGTACTCTGCGTCATATCCGAATTACTGGATGAGTTAATATTGATTTTATCAATACTCTGATAACTATGAGAATCATCAGCCTTAGACACCAACATATCGGGTAGGGAAGAGGTTAAGTTGGGATCTCCAAATATAGTTTTATCGCCCGCGCAAATATTATCTAAACTAATACCCAACTCTGTTAGATCAATAGGTGGTGGATGTGCTGGCCTCGGAATACCGGGTACAACAACACTATCTAGATTTCTGGCCAACATTAAACGTCCTAAATCTTCCCTTCTTTGTCTTTCTTGTCTTTCCAGTAAATCTCCTGCACTACCCGAACTTTTACCACTATTACGTTCCTTATTATTTGTTACCTTTCCCGGTCTGGGTGATCTTGCTATTTGACTTGTAGTACTAGCACGATGCGTTGGTCTTAGCTGGGGCCCGGAACTAGTGTCCGAAGGTGTTGGTGGTTCTCCCTTACTACATGCTATAGAACAATATATTGTACCACGTCGTGGTAAAAATGGTCTACCTAGTAGAGAACAACGACATGTACAACATGAGAAACATTGATCAGTTGCATGCCAGTGTTGGCCATCATGTGACATTTGTCCTTGATCAACTCCGATAACATCGCCACAATAGTCACAGTATTCCGCAAACATTGTATCGAAACAACTTAAACAAAAGGGTTTTTCATCACGCATTATATACCTTTGACCACCCAATTGATGTTCACATTCGAAACAGGCAAAATGTTTCATATGCCAAGTTCTTCCTTCAGCTTCAGTACATTCATCGGAGAAAATTATCTAAAATTGAAGAAAAAAACAAAGATGGTTAAGAATTTTGAATAAAAGATAAGTTAGTTAGCAAGAAATTACAAATGTAGAATATACCCGCAGAGAAAGATGTGGTTAGTTTTTTTAATTGAACTACAAATGTAGTAAAAAATTAAATTTCTTCTACAAATTACTGTTTTTTTTACTTAAAAATAAATATACTGTATTACAACTTAAACAACTACACATATTTACAGCAGAAGTTCTTTGAGTGTATATCATTGTTTCCAGATATTTAAATGAAATATTATTTATATATAAAAATAAGAAGAAACGCAAATTGGGTTGTGCATCTCGTCAAAATTAATTGTGCTTTTTAAAGCAGGAACTCATGGCGGCCATACCGTGATAAACAAAAATCTAAAACTGCACTTAAAACTTCTTAGCAAATGTCATGGAAATAATTTCCCGGAGAAGGGTAGAAAGCTTGCAGGCGATAACGGTTTGTATCTAAGTACTTAAAATGGAGGTATCCTAAGGCGGACCAACGAACCCCCAATACAATTTTACTATGTAACAGAGAAACAAAAACTAAGAATTAGACGCTATCAATGGAGGTTTTAGTATGAAACCATGCCTGATATTCATGAAGATTAGATTTGTTTCTATACAGGATTCATGTACCCTGCTAAAAAGCGATATATATGGATCCATACATGAGCACACATGTTTCATACGTGTCCACATGCCTTCATACATGATACATATGTGTTCATAAACGATTCATACGTGACCATATGTTGGACCATATATGTTCATGTGTGTGCATTAAAGAAAATTTAGGTAATACTTACATATATGATCATACATTTCTATACATGGTCATATGAGTACATTAACAAAAATTAAGGTATATGGAGGTGTATGGAGATTTATGAACTCGAATGTCTTCATATGTAACCATGAATGAGTTCATACATGTCCATAAATGGATAAATATATGTTGATTTTTAATCGGCTAGTCAAGAAAACAAAAATTTGTATATCCATATTTAGTATAGGTAGCTTTTAAAAACTGTCGACGCACCTTTCAGATAATGGTCTTTCAAATTTCATTAAATTTCGTATTTATATTCTCCTAGTACACATGAAGTTTATGTACTTTTTCTCTTTCCAAAATTCGTTATAGTTCGCGTTTAACCCATACCTGCCTATTGGGTATTTAAATACCCAAAAAGGGGTCAACTTAAAAAAGTTTAGCTTAAGCCAGGTAAGTGGTGCATCAAACTGATTTTCACAGGCAGATAGAGAAAGGATTAAGCTACCTTAGGCAAATATTGGTGTGGAATTACGCAACCTTATTGGGGGATAATTTGTGTTTCAAAAGCATTCAAATTTACATAGTCGGAAAAATTGCACGAAATTATCTCTTGAAAATTGGGGAAGAGAATAATCGGAAATCTTTCTTGTTAGCTAATATTCTTAGTTGTCATAAATAAAAATATTTATTTGTTTAGGACCACTTACCTTTGCTACAGGTGTGATTTCATGACATGCAATTGAAATACGCGTTTAACAGTTTCTAAAATACCCCTGCTTGAAATATCGATTATTTTCAAGTAAAACTTAAGAGTTTAAAGTGGAATATCATAAAAAATATTTTTTTCAAAAACCTTATATATCAGTGATTAATTTGTAAGTCCCAAGTATGGTAAACAAACAAAAAACAAATTTTAAAAAATAAACTAATAAAGCTAGGACTAAGTTTGGGAAAGGAAATTTTTAAAATGTTTGGTCCTGAAATATTTCGACAAATAATTTTGTGGAATAGAATTTAATTAGTACAAATATTGAAGTAATTTGTTTTAAAATTTAACTTTAAATGTCCTTTAACTGCATGTGATCTCCTGTTTAACATGCATATCGATTTTCGAATTCATTGTAGGAAATATTGAAATTTGTCATGGGGTACTATGTAAATATATTAAACTTTATAATAAATATCAAAGATACTATCAGAAAAATTACGTTCATTTTTGAATCCCTCGGATTACAACTTGAAAGTTGTATATGTTGTAAGTATTACTTTGGTTTAATTGCAAAATGAATTTCATAAAAATTAATTGTGGATTTTCCTTTTCACGAAAAAAAAATTATTTTAGTGTCACACTGTTTAAAAAGAAGGAGTAGATCTTTAAAATGACACCAAATTTTTAATTTTCTATTACAGCGCTCAAAAGCTACACACAGAGAAAAATTTTAACATTTGCCAACTGAAATTCGGTTACTAAGACTAAAATTCGGTTACTACAACTGAAATTGGTTGGTACAACTGAATATTGGATTTCACAACAAAATTCGGTTAATACCACTGAATTTTAGTTGCAACAACCAAAATATTCAGAACACAAATTTAAATATGGTTGTACTAACCGAATTTAATGGTTGTTAACACCAAAATACACTTTTTAATTCGGTTGGCACTTGTTTTCTCTGTGTGTACGATAATTCAAATACTATACTATATATTTCTTACACATTTTTTAAAAACCCCCCAATTTTGAGCAGCTATCAAACGCGAACTATAACGAATTTAGCAAAAAGAAAAAAATACATACTACATACATATTTACCAGGACATGTTTATACCAAGTTTTAATAAAATCAGAGGAGGTAAAGTTGAAAATGCCGACTTTTGGACATTTTCAAAATGTCCCTAAATGGTACATTAGGAAAAGTCGCATAAAAGCCATGCGATTATGAATATCAGAAAAATCTTAGATACCCCTTTGATTAATTTTACTCTTTAGTATTACACATTTCGATAGTTCAAACTTTTTTCTATATACTGTAAACATTTTGGTTAAAAATTCGTGGAAATAAAAAAGTAAAAACGTGTATAATAAACTCCTTACCTTTTATTATACTTTAGCGAAATTTATTTAAAATACCTTCTTCCCAAAAACCACATTTTGCAACTCGAGTGACAACTAAACAGCCTTAAAGGATACACCTATGTTTAATTTTAAGTGCTCTCCATTTTTTGTTTCTTATGAGATTTTCAAAAAAATTAGATATTTGTAATTAATAGAGATGAATTATAAACATTCCATATAAGTGTTTGTTATAGTTGGAAAATAAATTACTTGTAGATTACACTCATAGAAATAAAACTGTAAAAATAGAAGAAAAAGCTGAAAAAAATTTCTTAAAAATGACCTTGCAAAAAAACTACTTAATTTTAGCATTTTTTATTTTTGCTAAATATTAATAAAATAAGAGCAACAAAAAAAATCTGTTAACTTTAAAACATTTTAGTTATATTCGATGTGAATTTTAGTTAATTGAAAATAGCATTTTACTCTGTAAAATTATCAAAAACTTTTTCTAAATATTTGTAGACTCAAAATAGCAAACAAAAACCGTAATATTAACAAAAAAAATATTTACATAAAATGTAATAAAATGCAAAAAAACAGTTTATTTTTATCAAAACCAACACAAATTTTTGCTAAAAAATTATAGATCGCTGATATCAGAAGGGCAGAATTTTATTCGCATTAAAAAGAAAACTAAAAAAAAAAAATATTGAAAATTTCACATTCCTTAATGATTTTTTTTGTCTACTAATATTTCGTAAATGTTTTTGTTGATTTTAGCAGATTATCTTGTTACTTTCAATTAACTAAAATTGAACTCAATTATAAGTAAATATTTGTAAATTCAACAGATTTAGTTTTGCTATTATTATATTACTAACATTTAGTAAAAAAATTTGCTTATTTTAGCAGATTTTTCTGCAGGCTCATTTTTAACTAATTTTTAGTACCCTTTCGTTTAAAACTGTACACGGAGAATATTCCTTGGACAAGTTTAAATGAAATTTTTTCACTTAACGAATGAAACTTTCTTCACAATGTGAATGAAAATTGTATTAAACTTTATGAAAAACTTAATATTTTTAATGAAACTTTTTCATTAGTCGTAGAAATTTTTGAATAAATAATATGAAAACTGCATTGATTTAATGAAAATTTACAATGGACATTTCAGTGGCATTTCATAGATCTAATGCAAAACTTTATTGATATCATGCAGATAATTCACTCAGTCTAAAATGAAAATTCCATTGTGGAGTTACATTTTGGCGGACTGTCCAAATCCCTTTGGTACGTAATTTAAAAATTAAAATAGATGTTTCTTCGAATAAGAATTAGCGCACTTATATGATATATTTTGGATTTCTGACCAGAAACGCGGTAAAAATAGGGATTAGCGTAGGGAAAACCTTTCCCTCGGCGGCCAGTCCAAACCACCAAAGCGAGGAACATAGAATTTGGCATAAGGGTTCCTTATCAGGAGTATACATCTGTATATAGCGGACATCTGTATTGACTTCATTACTGGAAATTTCCACGAGAAGGGGCAAAAATGGAAAAGTATAAAATTTTTGCTTAATCATGAGTAGACATCTGTGTAGAGCGTATGTTTGGAAAGTCGATATGTGGGTACTTTACACGAGTAGACATCTGTACAGAGTATATTTTTGAAATTTTTACAGGGAGGGGTAAAAGCAGTACCTCGGCGGCCTACCCAATTTCTGCATTTAGCTACAAATTTGGAATTTATGTCGAGGATTGTGGCAAAAATAGGGATTAAAGTATGTAAATATATCCATTCTGTAACCTATTAAGAATGGACATTGAAATATGGATATTGATCCCGAGTAGACATTACCTTAAAAGCGACGTACTTAAAATGTTGTGTGTGGATTATTAATGACTAAATGTTTTAAATTTAAATCATATGTTCCTTGGAATATGATGTCCTAAGGATCTTTTAGAATTTTCACGAGGAACGTAATTACAATTTTGGTGCAAAGACGAAAAAATAAAATTTGATAAGTTTGTTCCTCCATCCGCTTAGAATATTTGAAAATGCCTGCTAGGAGGGGTGAAAACTATTCCCACTGATGCCATGCATATTACCCTTTTAGTAAGATACCTAAATTTGAAATATATGTTCAGTGTTGTATGGTCTAATTGACTGATAAATTATATTTTGTAACTTTTGAAAAGAACGGCGTAAAATTCAGGCTTATCTGGGAAAAGTCTTAGAATTTGGTTTGGCAATACACACAACATAAACCGTTGAATCTAGGAACTTATAATTTGGTGCAGGCATCCGCTTAAATTGGGTATTAAAGAATGTTTATACGGAGCGACAAAAAGAGGAAGTCTTCCCCTCAACGTCCTGTACAAAAGTTTTAGGCAAAAAGTCTGACATTTAAAATATTTTTTTTTAGGGAAGGGTTAATTTATTGAATATACATATATATATCCCTTGGGTTGTGATAAAATATTGGTTTAAATGAGGTTTAAAAGATAGTAATTTCATCTTTAATGACTTAATGAATTTCATTAAGGTAGAAATCTGAAACTTGAAATCACAAAAACGTCCACTTAAAAAGGATAAACCAATTTATTGAAACAAATTCCTTAAAAAATAATTAATTTTCCATCGTAATATATTTTGATTTACAAAACTACCGGTAACGAAGTATCGGGCTTTTATACTCGTATAATATACAATGCTCACTAAAGTAATTAGTTAGTTACCATAGGTCAGTGTATACTTTTTTCATAAGCTGGCCTACAGTTTTTCCATAAGTTATAAAATTAACCAACTTCTACAAATTTTTTTGGTTTATAAAAATTAAGGTAAAATACAGATAATGTATACTCGAATTAAGTTTAATATCTCATAAAAAGCTACTTAACAGTTTTTATACAACAAACAGCACAAACAGCAAACAAATTGAATCTAATCAAAAAACATCTATAAATAAGAAAAATACTTCTTGTATATCATGTTTTATACCATGAACCAATAGGGATTCCTGTAAATACATTTTCTTCTGTTTGTTTTTCGTTGAGGAAAAAAAATCAGTCCCTAAAGACTACATGGCAAAGTCATAAGTTGTTTGTTTGTTGGTTGTATGAATGAAGAAAGTACGTTCCTTTTGATTATAAACATGTTACTTACCTCATCACATGCCGAACAACGTGGCTTTTGAGTTTCAGCATGATGACGTCCACAATAAAGGTTACCATCACGATGAAAATATATTAAATCTACCAGTAATTCCTTGCAAGTACAACAAACAAAACAGGCAGGATGCCAACAGACCTGAGAGCCAAGACGTTGAGCAAAGACCACAATGTCACCGGAGGAAAGTTGTTCGTTGCACTAAACCAAAAAGAAAGAAAATAAGCAGAACAAGAAGATAAGTATAAAATAATTAGGGGTGCCGAACGGAACTCATTTTAATAAATCCCGGTAATTTTGAAAAAATTCTGGATTTCAAAATTTATTCCGTTTTTTTTTTTATTAAGTCATACAAATATGTGAACATTTTTAAAAACATATATTTTTGACGCTGAGCGAATTATCTTCACTTCAGTAATGAATTCCATCGTAGCTATAATGAAAATTGTTTCTGGAACTTGTTCGTTGAAACTTTTCATAGAATCTATGAAACAGGTTTCATTAAAGTCAATGTTTATGAAATTTTTGTAGAATTAATGAAAATTTTCATAAAAATAATAAATTATACCGACAATGAAATATTTTGAATATTTAGAAATTTCCTTACTTTAATAAAATTCTTCATGAATGTCTTGAAAAACCCATTGGAACTAAGCCGCTTTATATGATTTTTTAAACAATTTCATTGAAGACCAAAAATTTCATTGAAGTACATTAATATAATAAAGCAAATTTGCTATCATTTTTATTAAAAATAAAAATTATGTTTTTTCGACCTTTAATTGTGGAATTGATCAATGGTGATAATATTTAACTTCGAACTCATATATTAGTTCTCATTTAGTGGGATATCTAGTTTATATGAATGTTTGATGTTTGCATGGGATTGCCTCTTCTTTCAAAGCGTGTTCTGATGATGGGAACCTAGAAAGTTCCCGAAATAGATCTATCAACACATTCCTGAAAGTGGTCAATTAATAAATTTGAAAACAAAAACTCTATAGATTATTTGTTAGGACAATATCCTAATAAAGAAATATAGAGTATGGCCTCGAAATTGAATTCACTACAATGAAAGTGTTTGTTAAAATAACTATCGCAAATATAAACTTTTTTGGCTGAATTTTGGTACACATCATTTTTTAAACTATTTACATATTATACTAAAAGATGAACTAATAGGTCATCGCTATGCTGTCATATAAATTTTAGGTACATTTCGCGTTTTTCCCTTGAACCACACTTTCTTCTTTTAACTCTAAATAACTGTTCAGATTTGACTTTTGGCTTATGCACAAAAATGCTTTGCTTGGATTGCGTAATGGAACGATAAATTGTGCAAAAATGGTAAAATATTTACTTCTTAATGTTGCACAGTTATTAACAAAATTTGATACCCGCATATTAATGAAGGTCTTTTATGTATTTAGTAATTACTATTTACAATAAAAAACTAAGAAAAAATATTTGATTTTTAAAATTTTATGTATAAAGAACTGAGCTGAAACATGCAAAACTTTAATTAAAATTTGCGAGAAATCTGGCCCGTAAGTGAATAAACTGGGTACGCTATTAAAATCAGCGTGGCCGAAATATATATGAACAAATTTTAAAAAATGTTCGAAATACACGGTATTTTTTTCAAAATAATAGCTTGATTTAAAACATTTTAAATTTCATATATTTTTAACAAAGATTTGTTCACAGAATTATACAAAATTATATTTATAATTCTTTTTATTTCTTGCTCCCAGCGCATTTATGATATAGTGGGTGAATAAAAATAAGAATTGCGAAAAAACTGGACTTCTATCCAGCAAAAACCGTCCATGCTGTTTTGACTTTTGAACTAAAGAATGGACCAAATAGCTTTTAGAATACTTTTTAAATAATGGTTTTTCGTTAAAAAAAACATGTTATTAGTGTTATTTTGCAAAACAAAACAACAATTATTTTTCTCATAGATACTTTTGACCGACATATGAAATGTCCTGATGTGTTTCGCGACCAAAATAAAAATTTTGTAAAAAAAAAATTTTGAACTGCTCTTATTAATTTTAAGGCAATAAATTTTCTTGCTACACATCAATAAATAGAGCATTAACTGCTTGAGTTTGAGCGAATGTTTGGGTTTTTTAAATATATCGTCTATTCCATGACGAAATGACAAAAACCAATCGATGAGATATTTCTATTTTTTCGCAATTTTTAAACATTTTTGAAAGTCCCGATTTTATTCCCAATTTGATATGATTTTAACCAAACGGATAATTAGACAATACTTTGAAACCTATATTTAAAAAATAGGTATAGTAGATCAAAATTTAATGTTAATTTACATATTTCAAAAATAAAAACAATCGATGTTCATAAGATGAATTCCCCTTTTAAAAATGTTTCAAGACTGTAAAAACTATCTATATAGCGTTCTGCAGTACAAGACAGAACATGAAACAAAATGTCTTATTGGTTGGTTTTGTCATTTCGTCATGGAATAGACTATATATTTTAAAAAAACTAAACCATTGCAATTAAATGTATCGCCTCACAAAAATTTGGATTTTGATCTCGACAAACGTCACGATTTTTCATATTTCGGTTAAAAGTATCTATGAGAAAAATAATTGTTGTTTTATTTTGCATAATGACACTAAGAAGATTTTTTAACGAAAACCCATTATTTAAAAAGATGTGAAACAACAAAGCTATTAATATTTTTTAGGTGAAAAGTCAAACCGGCCGGTTTGCGCAATAAAAGTCTAGGTTTTTCACAGATATTATCTTTTACATCCAATTTATCATAAAATGCGCGGTGAGCGAGAAAAAACAACTTTGTAATTTTCATATATTTCATGGGTATTAAACTCATATTTAACTCAAATTAATTTTATCAAACAATTTATAACAATTGTATTTTAGATTAAATTTACTGAAAATTTTGTTATACAATTACTGGGTTTTTTTTTTTAATTGAATTAAGTGGAATATAAATTAATATCATATGATAAACTTTTCAAAATTCTATTAATGGATTTTTTTTTTATTTAGAAAAAATAAAAATAAGTTAATAACGCAAATCAAACATTTTAGCTAGGTAGGTACTAGTATTTCGGTCTGGCTGAAGATCTTATCAGAGCCCGAAGTTTTAGAAAAGCTAGATCCTCCAAAAAATGCAGAGCTTTAATTGAGAGCTTAATTCTTGTCTTCTTAGTAATCAAGCACGTGGTTACGGTATTTTCCTAACAATTTTCATGACGTTACTAAACTTTGAGGACCAAAAACGTTCTATTTATATACAAAAATTTTATTTTTAATCTGGGTTATATTTGTCACAGGTTTATTAGTTTTTTTTATTATATACATTGTTTTTAGTCATTTTAAATTTATAACGAGCTCTCAACTTATATTACAAAAATAATATTATATATTATATTTACAAAAATAAAGCAAATCAAACATATTAGCAAGGCTGATACTAGTATTTCTATCTGGCTAACGATCTCATCAGAAACCGAAGTTTTAAAAAAGCTAAAGCCTACAGAATAGGCAGAGTTTTAAGTTAAGTTAGCACTTTAATTTGAATTATATCTTTCATCCTTTATCCAATCACAGTAAATTAATAGTGTCCGACCGAACAGTTCGGCCAAAAACCTATATTTTGTCGGTTTTTTGATATCTAGAGGCAATGATGACAAATTTTGGTATTGTAAACATGTTTATTGAGCCGATTTAATTCGATTTTGTGTATAAAATTTAAGAGAAAAGCCGAAGTTTAGCTATAAAGTTAAAAGTTCGGCATCCGAACTATTTTCAATTTGGCCGAACTTTCTGAGGCCGAACAGTGAATTCGTTGCTTAACTACAGACTTTTCTTCAAATTTGACACTCAAAATAGCATCTAATCAGCCCAATAAACATTTTTCCATCCGCCAAATTTGTCCATATTGCTTTAAAATACCGAATACAGACCAAATGCATTTTTTGGCCGAACTGTTCGGTCGGACACTATAAATTAACATTGTTTTAAATGCTCAAAGTTCACACTTTAAACCCATACAAAATTTTTTTTGTAGTTTCTCATGTATATGGATTAAAAAAAAATTTTTAAGAAAAAAAATGATTTATAGTAGAAGTTAAATACGGTGTTCACATTTGTGATCTACGTACTAAAATCTACCAGAATTGATAAGTTGCATTTCCGATGCATTTCTATTGTTTAACTGTGTAATCTTTATCAAATATATAATAATTATTAGAACTTATTAGTCCATTAATGCAAAAGTATTTTAAATAAGTCTTTTTCGAAAGCTTAAAAAATGAGTAAAATTTTTCTTTTCAATATTTTCAAGTTTGATATAATTTTTATAAAAAAATAAAAATTATGATTTTTCCGACCTTTAATTGTGCAATGAAAATGAAAATTATTCAAGTTCGAGGCCCTACTCTATATTTCTTTATTAGGATATTGTCCTAACAAATAATCTATATAGTTTTTTGTTTCAAATTTATTATTTGACCCTTTCAGGTTCCCACCATCAGAACATTCATATAAACTAGTTTACTAACTACATGAGAACTAATATATGAGCACGAAGTTAAAGATTATAACCATTGATCAAAAAATAAATTGAAAACTTGTTTGTTATGGGCAAGGTCCACCTCTGGTGGATATTCAATACACGTCTTTTGTTTTTTTCCTGCTTTTTATTTTTTGTTTCGTTTATAAACAAAACAGAGCGAGTAAACTAGACTACACTTTGTCTTTTATACAAGTTTGATATAATTTTTATTAAAAAATAAAAATTATGTTTTTTCACCGAAATAGATCTATCAAAACATTCCTGAAAATGTCAAATAATAAATTTGAAAACAAAAGACTCTATAGATTATTTGTTAGGACAATATCCTAATAAAGATTTCAATCAATTAAATTAATTCAAATTAGATTTAATTACTTTTGTGAAATATTAAAAAGCTGCATTACAATTTTTAAATTTATTATAAACCAACAACTTATGTTTTATTTTCGTACTTTTTTTTTAATTTTGTTTTCGTTGTGCAACAGGGTGTGTCATATACACAAAAGTATTAAACTAAGCAAATTAAAATTTGAAAATCGAGGGATTTCTTAGAAAAAATTACGAAATGACGGTATTTTGGGATCAATATCGGTGCCCCTAATAAGAATACTTTACTTTTTTGCATTTTTTTTAATAAAATTACATGTTTACAAATGGATTTGTGTGGATATATAAACAAATTATATAAAGAATTGGTAATAAAAAGGAATTTCGTATATTTATTTTGTCTAGAGATTTAAAAGCATATTTAAATACTATAAATTCGTAATTCAAAGTATCATTGATAAAAATCATTTGAAAATTTTTTATATAATTTAGAGTCTATTATAGTAAAATAGCCATTCACATTAGGGTGCTGCTTAATTTTTTCTTAAAGATTTCAATCAGGAACAATATATTTTCTGGAGTACAATTTTGTGCCGCAGCATACATTTCAACACCAAACTTTATCCTTTACTGCTATGTGTTCTAAAATTTCCCCTTTTTTAGGTGTCACCCTATTCACTGTTAATGTTATTTGGTTAGACATCCAAATAATAAAATTTAAATTTTGCCTTAAGGACACATTATGAAATTAAAGTTTTTAAATATATTTTTTTTTTTTTTATTTATCTCATTTTTACAACTTGGGTTTCCAATTTTTTTTTAAAGGGTTCAAACATTTAACTTGAAACCATAAATGTTTCGCATTCATTTTAAATTTGCCAGTCGTTAGTTGTTTGTTTGGTTTTTCTTATTTAGTGAAAGTGTTCCCCAGGGGGTTTTCTTTACTACGTCGTACACTGTATTTTGACTCTTCATACTATTTAATCGAATTTTGTTGTTACTTTTTTTTTAATTTGTTTTACACAAAATAATTGAGATTTATTTTTTTGTATGCTAATTTGGTATTGGCAACTTGTAATGCTTTAATTTATTTAATTAAAAATGGCATACTGTTTTTTATAGTAATTAAGAGTACTAAAAATCACGAAATTTGTATGATTAAAGCATCATTTTACTTTAAAAGTACTCTTCACATGCAATGCTCAAAGAAATTTTGATTTGCGATTAAATTATATACCAAGAAATTGAGTTTTAAAGTTGTAAGTTTACACTAAAAAAAAAGTTTGTATAAAAATTAGTAAAACAGTTTTCAATATCACTTTACTTTACTATATTAATTTTCAGTAAAATTTTTTGCATTCTCTTATTTTACAATTAACTAAATGTTTTACTAATTTTTGTTGCTAATTTAACTAATTTTATCTTACTAACTTTTGAAACCCGATTTGGCAAAATTTGCAACAAAAAAAAAAATACTAAAAAAATAAAGGGTCCGCCAAATAACTTTTTTTTTTTGAACTCCTGAACCAATTGGACTTTGTATGGCGTTATACCAAGGTTTTTATGCAAAATTCGTCTCAATGATGTCTCCGAAATGTTCACTTGTTGAGAACGACGGTGAATTGATGTTGATGGCGCTTCACGCACACTTTCTGCCACAGCAGCAGTATTCTCGGGTGTACGCACTGTTTTTGGCTTTTCACGCTTTGGTTTATCGATGAGGATGCCAGTTTCTTTCACTTTTTTCACAAGATAACGAACATACGGACCATATTCATTCAGCGGAAGGATAAAACTAATAATCTGTCAAATCAGACATGAGCTAAGTGTTACCATTCACGAAATAAGTGAATGATTCAAAGTCAAAACTTTAGCTCGATATTACATCACTTATACCTATTCCAAATTGCATTGCCAACGGACTACTAAGTAAGAAATGGGCGAATTGCTTACAAAAATGTTTTGATATATCCCACTGTGAATCGTTTGTCATACATTTTTCATCAGATTTACGAAGTTTTTATAAATACGACGAAGAGTTTATAAAACTTTAAGACAAATGTATCATAGATTTTCATTATTTCATTAAAAAGTTTCATAAACTTTGTGAAAATAATTCTAATCGATTTAAATAATTTTTTTTTTGTATACATCACTAATATTAAGTACTTAATTTAGTTGATTTCAGCAAATCTATTTCCATTTACTAAATTTTAGTAACTTTTACTTATTTTTTACTAATTTTACTTTACTAAAAAATTACAGTCACGTTTTGCTAACATTAGCAAAACGATCTGCCGGCCTAATATTAGCAAAGCAATAAGTAACAATTACAATTTTTTCTATAACTTTTACAGACATTTTTATTTGAGTGTAGAAGTTGTGGCGGTGTATAAAAATAAACGAAAAAATTCCTTAAGTTTTATATCTCTTGCCAAAATTGATTTAAACCCTAGTTTAGAAGTGGGCCCTGTTAGCATTTCCCGTTGGGATATTAGGTGTTTACGATCAAAATTATAATTTACCACCTTAAAACCCCTGTACCACGTTGCCTGTAATTTTAAATGTCGAAATATAATTAGATTAAAAAAAACATGTTTTTATTAGGAATTTTCTTTTTTGTTTAAGTTTTAGATGTTTACCTTAAAGGGTTTGCATACATTCTATTCCATTTTAAGCCCCATTTACACAGAGAAAACTATGTTGGACGAAATTGTAATGAAAATTTTCAGTAAATTAATGAAACTTTTCTATTCAAAATAAACGGAAATAATCTCAAAATTAACGAAAAGATTCAGTCTCTGTAAGCAACCAGTTTTTTTAAGGATGCTTCTTCATTGAGTGTATGAAACTTTTAATAAATAAAATGATATTTTTCATACAATTTCATGAAAACTAGCACTAACTTAATGAAAAGTTTCAATGGACTAATGATAATGCAATTTCACCGATTTAATGCAAAAATGCATTTTTATCATGCAGATAATTATCTCAGTGTATATACCTAGACAATCCACGACATATTCCAAACGCATATCATCATACCACCTCACCTCGATAAACATTTATTTTAAATTTCACATTTGAGGCACAAATGGTTTGAGCATGACACTAGGGGGAGACTTCCCCTTTTTGTGCTTACTCGTAAAAATTTAAAAATTCCAGTTTTAACGGATATCTACCAATGCTATAGCCAGGAATTTATTGTAGGGGAGTGCCCGAATTTTTTCCGAATTGTGCACCCAGATTTTTTTTTTGTTTTAGGCAAATTTGGCATTGATCGTTAACTAGAAAATAATATGGAAATTTTCAAACTTTTAAACAATTGCTAGATAAGGGCTAAAAAATCAACTTAAGTCAAGACTGCAGAGTTTTTCTACTAGAACAGAGAACATTTTCGACTAATTCTAGATAGTTAATAACTATCAGGGTAGCCAGAAATATGCTATAGACAATCGATTTTATGACCATAAAAACTGCACTGAAAACAGAAAATGAAAATGAAATGCTCTTTAAAATTAAAAAATATGCTTCTAAAAACTAATTTTGATTAAAGATTCGTATTTTAAAGATTATATTTCAGCGCAGCTGGAGTAACTTTCATAAAACTTATTTCAATTGCTAACAAAAAGAGGAGATAAAAGATTTATTATGCCTATATCATTACAGTCCTAAAACAGGAAACACAACATTGTAAAAATGGCTTGTATTTTCGAAATCGGTGTTGCGAACTACATAAGTTTCGGGAACTTTTTTATTGAAAAGTGTATAAAAAGAAAAACATACCTTAAAACATGCATTTATTCTAAAAACTATAAAAATCTATAATTCGTGATCTTATATTCAATACCCTCTATGAACCAATTTCTTGAAAAGCATTTTATGATGTTATACTATCCATTGATGTTAGCTTTATCTCTGACAAAAAATGTCAGACATCAGAACTCAGTTTTAGTACTTTTTTTTTAAATATTGTTATTTCTCTATCAACCATAAGATTTATTTTTGAATGCAATATCTTCTATCAATCACATTAAGGTTATCGACTTATTAAAAATGTATTATTACTACATATCGCACACTTGGTTCAAAAGTGACTCAACTCAAAATTTTAATTTTTCGGTTTTATATGCTTAAACTATGCACAATACACTTGTTTATCTATAAAAAAAATATCAGTGTATTTTGTTGTTGTTAACTGTTGCTAAACAACAGTTATATCTTTCTTTATGGTTCAATTGGTATAAAGTTGCAAATATTTTTTTTCAATTTCTGAAAAATTAAAAATTTTGAGTTGAGTCACTTTTGAACTTATATATATTTATTTTTTTATTTTTAAATTTTTTTTGCATAAATAATTTTTAATTTATTTTTAGCATTTTTCTGTGTAACAAATGGCTACATTTTATTAAACAAAATTTAACTTAAAAATTACATTTAGAATAATTAATATTCAGATTTAAACTACCGAACTTAAATTATTTAACATAATTAACTAATAATAGAGCAATTCCATATGAAAACGATCAAAATTGGCAAATTTTTGGACGACCCCTCTCCGATTTTAAAATAGTCTCAATCGATTGCCCAGCAAAAAATAATGTACCTACATATTTTTTTTTTTTATAGTGACTGGTTTAGTGGTGGTGTGCACCACTGTCATGTGACAAAATTGAAGAATTCTTCATAAGGGACCTCATTGAAAGTTGTTTTAAAAATAATTTAAGAGACCACCTTGTTCAATACCTTTCAGGCTTTAATTGAAAAATAAAATTTTCCTAATTTTTCTTGTTAAATAATTAAAAATAATTCAATTATAAAAAATATAAAAACAATGAGAACAAGGTGGTCTCTTAAATGCTCTTCTCCTGTCCAAACAAGGAGTCGGGCCCCATTTTTTTATTGCTGATTCTTAAAGCAAAAATTATGAGGAATCCAAAAAAAAATAAAATTAGCCGGAAAATTTAGGAGCTTCTGTGGAAAATTGGAAAATTTAATTTTCATGGAAAAATTTAATTTTCATGGGAAAAAAGGTAAATTTCTGAGAAAAATTTTCAATTAAAGCCTGATTCAATACCTTTCCAACGAGCTATCACTCGTTGTGATCGCTTTAGTAGTTTTTTTAAACAACTTTCAATGAGGTCCCTTATGAAGAATTCTTCAATTTTGTCACATGACAGTGGTGCACACCACCACTAAACCAGTCACTATAAAAAAAAAAAAAATATGTAGGTACATTATTTTTTGCTGGGCAATCGATTGAGACTATTTATTTAAAAATCGGAGAGGGGTCGTCCAAAAGGTGATCGCTTTCATATGGAATTGCTCAATACTAATTGTTGTTATCTTGTTTTTTTATAAAATCCTTTTAAGCGCTTAAATAAAAAATGTCAAGCAAGTTAAGAATTTGATCATCTATTTAATTGATTCAAATACTTTTTAATTGACAGCTTTTAAAATTTTCAACACATCAATTTAATTGCAATAAGTGGGTAATATTTTTTCTGTGCAGTTACTAGAGTGAAGTGAGCCCATTTTAATATGCCACTTTTTTATTTAAATTACAAACTTAAATTTAAAATGAAAAAAATGTATAAAAAGAATAAAAAACTGAATAATAACAAAAAACAAAAAAAAAAAACTCCAATATATGCACGAGCCGGGTATAAGGAGCCCTTTTAAGCCAAAAGGAGGCCGGTTAAAAAAAATATATATAAATTCTTAAGAAAATTTGCTCACTCTAGTTTTTATGTTTATCATTAAATGCTATATTCGAAAGATGTAAAAAAAAATCAAGGACGAAATCAGAATCCAAGGACATCAAACTGAACCATGAGTGTATCCTTCAAAAGAGGGAGATTTCAAAAAAAAAGTTAAAATAGTTAGGAAGATATCCTCACTCCAGTTTTTATATATGTCATCAAAAAATATATCGCAGATTTGTGAAAAAAATTTCAAGGAAGAAATCAGGATACAAGTATATCAAACTGAACCATGGGGGAATCCTTCAAAAGAGGTAAATTTCAAAAAAAAACTTAAACATCTTAGGAACTTCTTCACCCCAGTTTTTATATATGTTACTACAAAATAAAGCAGAAAGTTGTGAAAAAAAATTCAAAGACGAAATCAGGATAAAAGTATATCAAACTGTACCATGGGGGTATCCATCATTCGTCCTTGTATCCTGATTTCGTCCTTGAAATTTTTTTCACATCTTTCTGCTTACTTTTGTAAGAGAAAAACTGCAATTGTAATAGAAAAACTGGAGTAAGGAAACATTAATAAGATTTTTAATTTTTTTTAAATTCCCCTCTTTTGAAGGATACCCCCATGGTACAGTTTGATATACTTGTATAATGATTTCGTCCTTGAAATTTTTTCCTCAAATTTGAGATGTATTTTTTGATAACATATATAAAAACTGGGCTAGGTTTATTTTCCTAAATATTTTACCTTTTCCTTGACATTTACCTCTTTTGAAAGATAACCATATGATTCAGTTTGATATACTTGTATCCTGATTTCGTCCTTGACATTTTTTTTCACAAATCTGCGATGTATGTTTTGATAACATATATTAAAACTGGAGTGAGGATATTTTTCTAAATATTTTAACTTTTTTTTTAAATTCGCCTCTTTTGAAGGCTACCCCCATAGTTCAGTTTGCTATCCTTGTATCCTGATTTCATCCTTGAAATTTACACATCTTTCTGATTTATTTTGTAGTAACATATATAAAAATTGGAGTGAGGAAGTTTTCCCAAGATTTTTAAGTTTTTTTTTAAATTTTCCTCTTCTGAAAGATACCGCCATGGTTCAGTTTGATATCCTTGCATAATGATTTCGTCCTGGAAATTTTTTTCACATCTTTCTGCAATATTTTGTACACAGAAAAAATTTTTTTTCATAAATAGAACGAATTGCTTTCATTGATTTCAATTCTTAATATGTATGAACAAGTTCATGCTACGTATTAACTTTTTTATTTTTTTAATTTTAAGAACTTAGAAAGCCAGAAGAAAATTGTTTTAGTTTTCATTTATTTTTTTTTTCTGTGAAATAAAAACGTTTCAAATTTTTGTTTTATAATAAAAAATCGTTATTAATTTTTAAATCTTGTTATTAAATAAGTGCTTTGTGAAAGAAAATAAGAAGCTGTTAACAATTAGGTAATTATCAGGGACCGTAATCATTATGAGTTTTATAATAAAAATTACACAATAATGATTATCTTATGAGTTTTAATGATTTTCTTCAATGGTAATGATTATTTTTGAGTAATAATAAAAAAATCAGCAATAATCATTATTTTTGAGCAAAAAAATTAAGACTCAAAAATAATCATTATTTATGATTTTTATTTTTTTCGCTCAAAGTAAAACTCACTTTCATGTAGGTGTAAATATATATACATATTAGGGTGGGGCGATTAGTATGGAAGGAAAAAAATCTTAATGGGCGCTTCGCGTTTCTGATTCTTGGGATTGTACTGAGCAAACAAGTCCACTAGAACATACGTCTACGGTGAAAATCGAGCTTCCAAATTTTGACTTTACGGCAAAAAAGCCCTATTTTGAAATTAATAATTAACCCCTTAAACCCCACCCACAAATATGATTGATGCATTAATGTGCTAGAGGATCTTCCAAAGTAAAGATTGATAACATAATCTTGGATAAACTCCTCCTCTTTCCTGAGATATGTCCATCCCACACATTGTTACTTTCACAAAATACGGCAAAAAAAGCCCTATTTTGAAATTAAAAATTAATCCCTTAAACCTCACCCACAAATATGATTGATGCATTAATCTGCTAGAGAATCTTCCAAAGAAGAGATTGATAAAATAATCTTAGATAAGCTCCTCCTACTTCCTGAGATATGTCCATCCCACACATTGAAAGTGAGTTTTATTTTGAGCGAAAAAAATAAAAATCATAAATAATGATTATTTTTGAGTTTTATTTTTTTTGCTCAACAATAATGATTATGGCTGATTTTTTTTATTATTACTCAAAAATAATCATTACCATTGAAGAAAACTTTAAAAATCAAAAATTTAAAAATCATGACGGATATGCAAATATTGTCAAAAAATAATAATAATGGTGCAATAATTTTTTTTTATGTCTCTTCTAAGTGATTGATTTTTTTATTCAAAAAAACGAGCAATAATCATTATTTACGGTCCCTGGTAATTATGATCCGAAATCATGAGTATTTTCTCCTGGGATATAGTGGTATTGTTATATTTAACATATTCGTAATTTATGTACATTATTTAATTTATTTATTCTCAATTTTTTGTATTAAAAAACAATAATAATAAAAATGCAGTTATTATGCATATACAATCTAAAAAAAACCTTATACTTTAATGGGAAAATAGATCAAAAATATTTTTAATTACATAATATACATAGATAAATTTGGTACATACATATTATAAACATGTTTCGTAATATGTATGAACACATTCATAACTCGAATGAATAGTTTTTTGGAAACTAATTCAGGTTCGGTTTCATATTATGTATGAACAAGTTCATACTATAAATGAAAAAGTTTTGGGAAAAAAAATCATGTTCGATTCATACAGTTTATGAAAAAATTCATTCTGTGAATGAATTTTTTTTTTCTGTGTAGTAACATATATATAAACTGGAGTGAGAAAGTTTTCCTAAGATTTTTAATATTTTTCTTTAAAATTTTCCTCTTTTGAAGAATACAGTCATGGTTCAGTTTGATGTCCTTGGACTTTGATTTTGTCCTTGTATTTTTTTTTCACAGTTTTTAATGCAGTTTTATTATAAAGCTAAAAAACTTGATAGATGAAGTTCGTTTAGGTTTTAAAAACATATGCTAAATCACCAACTATTTCGAAAATATAAAGAAAGCGGGTTTAAGTTTATTCTTAAGTATATAGAGCCATGGCCGCTTTAAATGTCATTTTAATTAAATTTTATCAAGTATATTTTACCGATTTCACTGTTTTTTTCTTTTATTATTATTTTATAGGTTTTGGTACATATTCGATTTTTTTTAAAAGTGGGCCAGTTAAAGTGGGCTAACTTCACTTCGGTGTGCAGTTAGACTTACATCCTACACTATGTCACTTGAAAAGTTATTGAAATTTTTTGTAGTATCGTGTAATTTATCGCAGCAGAAATTCTAAAGATTCAGTTGGATATTATTTTGTTCCCATAACTGAATTTGTTCAGTTGCAAGAAAACTTTCCAATAATTATTCTCAAATTTAGGCTTTAAATGAAAGAGGTACAGCAAATAATTTTTCATAATTTATTTCTTTTCTGGTAATGATTCATTGAATATCTTTAAACCAATCATTTGTTAATAACATTTGTAAGTTTAATCGTAAAAGAAAAATTTAAAGAATTTGTAACTTATTAAAATGTACTAAATAAAGAAATTATGAAAATATTCAATGGTCCAGAAAAAAAAACACAACAGAAAATATTAAAATCCAACCAACCATGCTAACAAACATATTAACGCGTGTGTCAAAGGAAAAAATGAAAGAATGTCGTTTCTTTATAAAGAGCTAACAATAACACTCATGACAAGGACATGACAAGCGAAAATAAAGTAAAAAGGATATAAAAGAGATAATAAAAAAATTCATTGGAGTGTATGCCAATGAAAACGTTGAATTCGAAAGAAAGCAAAAAAAAAAAAAAAATATCAAAAGATAAAATTACAGTTGGCGAAGATCGACCTTAAAATACATTAATATGAATAGCTTTACAGGGATGCTTTGGTGGTTTTGATTCTAACTTGAGTCTCTGATCAAGATACCTTTAACGCTGTATAAGAAACAACCACTTTATCGGCAAATAGTTAAAATTCAAAGCGCTTTAAGCGACTAAGTTCAAAATATGCAAAAACAAAATTTACCATAACCAGGGATAGTAAGTTCACGCAAATGTATGTTTTCCCCCTAAGTCTGAAAACAGTTTCATTGCGAACGAAAGAATTTGCATTAAAATGTCATCGATTCGTTAGTACATATTTTTGCATATTTTGGTATAAATGCATAATTGGCTTTAAATACATACTTTTATGTCATATTTTTTATTATTTCACCATTAATGCATATATTTATTGCATATTTTTACTTAGTTTTGCATTAATCGCTTAGTTTTATTACATTTTCTTAGTTTTTCATAAAAAAAAGCACTTTCAATTTTAGTTTATGTTTGGCAAATGGGCATATAGACTAAAGAGGATCTAAGGTGCTGAAGACGTGTTAAATTTTCTCCAAAATTTTATACACAAACTGCCATTAAGAGAAACTGTTTTGAGTACTTTTTTAAATACGCATTTTTCAATATAAATAATTTATATTTTTTTTTTAATTGTGTAAAATGTTTGCCAACCATGTATCCAACAATTTACTTTAAAATTATGAACAAAAATAAAAAACCTCTATTTATTTTGTTTTTTTTTTGAAAGTTTCAAAATCCCAGTTTTTTTAGAAGGGCGAAGTGGATACGACTGAGCTTACCTCACCACATTGTTGGACAAACTAAGAAAATCAATACACAACGGAACAACTTATATAGTTTAAACATCACCGATTACAACCGTCGAAGTTGAGAGGTCATTTGCTATATACAAAAACTTGTTGAGAACAAATAGATTTAATTTTAAGTTTGAAAATATAAAAAGGCTAATATATTTATATAAATAATAATTTTATTTAGCTTCTATATACTTTGTATTATAAGAAGAATTAGACTAAATTAAAACTTTTTAAATAAAAAAAATTTAAGTGCATATTTTTTTAGTTTTTAGTGCACATTGATGGATCTTTCATACGTATTATAGGCGCCTTGAAAACCATAACTTTGAGAAAACAGTCAAAAGTTAAAACATATGGTTCAAATTAAAGGCAACGTCTTATATTGTTAGAAGCAGTAAATATCAAAGTAAAATAATTTTTGCTTAAATATAAATCTTGTGTAAATCATAGAGTTTGGGAATTCCCGGACTTTTTCATTTCCTGTGATTCCCGGAAAAAATTATAAATTTACCGGGAATCAAAGCCAATTAAACATAAAAATGCTGAGAAATGAAATATTACTGCACTAATTAATTGTTTAAAATTTTCCCGAGAGTTTTGAAAATTTTTCGCGAAAAGAGAAAGAGATTTTACCGCGAATTCCTGTATCCCAAACTCTACTACAGCTGCATATGCGGCAAAACCAGTTAACCGATTTATACAAACTATATGTTATGTTAGTAATTTTAAATCATTGACCGTTTATGTTATTTGTATAAACATTAACATGAACTCATTATACCATTTGCGATGTGTAGGGTATAAAAACGATGGAAATGTTTCCTAAAATGAGTTACAAAAAATGCTAGAGAAATCTTTAACAACTAAACTATAATGAGTAGACAAATAGGTAAAAGGAAAGCAACAAAAAAATCACAATTTCTTTCTATGGAATTTTACAGAAGCACAAAAAATAAAGTTTATGTAGTGAAAAAGGCATGATAACAAGACCCATTAATAATTCCGGTTCCGGACAAACTTTGTCATCGTTCGTGCATAGAAAAACTTAAACAAAAAGTATGAGTTTGTTAAATACTTAAAGGATAAACCTAAATATTTGAGATTTACTTCGCTTAGAGTAGGGGGGGGGGGGGGGGGGGGGTTGTAAGAGAAATGGTTTATTTCTTAAGACCAATGACCTTTTCTTGACATTAAGTTCAGGCGGACACAAAATATTTGGAGTGACAAATTGTCAATATAATTAATTTAAGATTGTACGATTGTGCGTTTGTCATTTAGCAAGCGAACATTACCTAAAAGGTTAAAAGAAAATTTAGCAAACCTGCCATGAAATTGACAAAATACACAGACTTGTTGATATAAAGGACAATGAGGACGAAGTTAAAACGGAAAAAATGGATTAATTGGATTGATAAGATTAATGAGTAATGATTGTAATTATTTACATGACATTAAACACAAACGAAATGTTAAGTTACAATTCTTAAAACAAAATGTAACTAATAATAAATTTCTTTTACCTGTTAAGGAGGGGAAGGTGGGGTAATTTGGGACTAGTTCTTTTCTAGCTGCTAAAAAGTACCACCCTCAATTTTTTAGAATTTTTTTGATATATCCATTCGAAAGAGTCGTTTTGGTGTAGCTTCTTAACCCAAAAGAACATAACTAAAATTTTTCGGTAGTTGAATTTTTTGCCGATTTTTTCAATGAAGAAAAGGTGGGGTAATTTGGGACAATTTTTTTCTAGCTCCTAAGCAGCACTAACCTCTATTTTTTTGATTCTTTTGATATATCCATTCCAAAGAGTGGTGTAGCTTCTTAACCCAAAAGAACACAACGAAAATTATTCGGTAGTTGAATTTTTCGGCGATTTTTCTAGCTCCTGAACAGCACCAACCAAAAAGTTTTGATTCTTTTGATATATCCATTACAAAGAGTGGTGTAGCTTCTTAACACAAAAGAACACAACGAAAATTATTCGTTAGTTGAATTTGGTCGCGATTTTTTCAATGAAATTTGGGACAGTGTGGCGTGATTTGGAACTCCACAAAAAATATACAAAAATTAAAAAAAAAAAATTGTGTTTACGGTAATTCTTGTTTATTAGATGATAAGTAACGAGATAAAAGAAATAAAAAGTAACAGAAAGAAATAAAACTTCAAAATAGAATTAAATATGATGAACATAAAGAAAGTTCACAGTTCACTGAATTGTTAGAATTTAATTTCAAGAACATTTCATTCAAAAAAAGTTATGCAAAAATGTATATCCAAAGATATTGGGGAAGATGATGACAGCCGTGGTTTTTTAATATGTAGGTTAGTAGCATGATAATTCTAAGCAAAAACCTTTGAAGCACCGTCCATTCTTTAAGTTTGATATCCTGTATGGCTTTCACTAAAGCATACTCTAAGATGGAATTCGGTACTTTTTTGTTGTACTTCCGGGGCATTGTGACAAAATATATTAAGAATTTACAATATATGCCATACAAATAACATGAAGAAGCGTTAAAACCTAACAATAATTTTAATAATATTTACCGGATTAAAAATGTAAAATAAAATATTTTTTTACAGAAAACAAGAAAACCAATATAAACTTTTTTTGTATGATTTTTTTATTTGCTACATAAAAGTAATAAAAATGCGCTCCTAAAATATGGATTGCTCAAAGTAACCAGAATTTATTATGGAACAAGACACAATATTAGAAATTCTGAAAATGCATTAGTTTGGGGGAAAAACGCAAAGTCCCAAATTACCCTACCATCCCCTATTTACAGAATTTCCCGCTTAAATGCGCCCCGGTTTAGTGCGTTCCCCATTTAAATGAGCACAAAGTGCAGGCAAAAATGTATTTCATACAAAATGCATGTAAATAATTCCGTTTAAATGCATCCCGCTTAAATGCGATCCCAGCTTAAATGATTCACTTAGGCAGAGTGCAATTAGTAAAGTAAGAACGAAATTGATCGCTTAAATGCGTATAGGAAAAAAATCTGTTTTTTCGCTAAAAAACAATAATTATATGGATTTTTTTGGAAATTTTTTGGCAAACACGAAATGATTTTAAAAACTTAACTTGTTTTTAACTTAAACTCAAAAAAACGCACTAAACATTGCTTTTATAGGAAATAAATCCATATTATAACACAATGTTAACAAATTTGTCCATAATTGATGCACTGAAAGAATTATTCTTAATGATATTAACCAGTGAATTTCATAGAGTTTCTTTTTTCGTAAATTCAATGAAGAATTTCATAATAATTCAACTAATATTATGAAATGTTTCATAAATTTTTTTCTTAAAATTTCATAGTATTTCATTTTTAATTGTCAGGTTCGGGATAATAATTAAAATGTTACTATTACAAATAGAAAAAACCTAATGTTAATAAATGTAAGAGAAGATGAAAAAAATCTTGTGGGGATCAGCACTAAAGGGAGTGACGCACTTTCGACCTAAGCGACTAGGTCGTCTACAGCCTCACAATAAACTTAAGGTTCGATCAGAACCACAGAAAATCTCTGATGTTAATTGATTACGCGAACAACGTGAGCTATTTTCGTCTTTTCTTAGTTTTATAAAAAGAATTCATTCGATTTCATAAACTATCTCTTCATAAATATAATGAAAATTTTCTTCAAAACTATGAAATTGTTGTACTGTACTATACTTTTTAATTATTTCATAAATTTATTAATTTTCATAGATTTCAAACACTATTTTTAGAGTTAATTCTCAAGATATCTTATAAAGTGGAGCCTCTTTTTGATTTTGGACTTCTAAAAAGTTGTTTAATAAATTATATGCAGAGTTTCCTTAATTCAATTAAACTTTTTAATATTATAGAATTTTATGGGACTGTTTCATAAATTCTACGGACGCCTCATTGTCGGAATGATTAATTCATTTTATGAAGATTTTCATTAACTATACAGAACATTTCATAAACATTGACTTAAATGAAACCCGTTTCATAGATTCTATTAAAAATTTCAATGTACGAGTGCCAAGGACAATTTTCATTAAAGCTATGGAGGCATTCATTCATGAAGCGAAGATAATTCTCTCAGTGTATAAGTTCGCTTTTTCGCATTTATGCGATATTTTCCTAAATTCATTATTGCGCATTTATTCGCATTTTTGATTGTGCATTTAAGCGGTGACTACTGTATATAGATGTCTGGCATATATTTCATAAAAGCTTTTAAGACATTTCCCTTGATTTCCTTGGCAAATTTCTTTGTTAAACTTCCGCTTTCCGGTCATTTAAACAAAATCTTAACTAAATTTTTCCTGCTTAATTATTTACAATAAGAAAAACAAAGTTTATGTTCAAACATTACTTGAGAAAATGTTTTTCATTTACACAAAACATTTGGTACATGAAAAGTTCATTCGAAATCTACCACATTATGTAGTTGCCTAATTAATGTCATTTACACACACACACACATATCCAACAACTTTTGTTGGTATTTTCAATTACCGACATGAAACAAAGTATGTAGGTACACAACAAATATTTAATGAAACATTTTTGATAATGCTTATTTCCTAAGAAACGCGACAGTTAATAGCTTGGAAACAATACAACCAGAAAAGGATGTATGATTCCATAGGTTCTGTTAATGTTGTTTCTTCTAACTCAGTGAAAAAATCCTTTATTTGTTTTTTTTTTGTATTTAAAAGTTACACTAATTGATAAATGGCCTATAAATAGTGTCCTTAAAAAATCACAGATTTTAGGAATTCTTTTTGTATAACAATTATGAAAATTTCATAAAATATCAATGTAATGAAAATGTTATTCAACTTTTCATCACATTAATGAAATTTTATATTTATTAATGAGTCTTATATTTAATTAATGAACTTTTTTTAATTAATTAAACTTTTCATTAGATAAACACAACTTTTCATTAAATTAATGACCATTTTCATAGAGTTAATGCGACTTTAGTTTTAATTAATGATTTTTTTTTAAACAAAAAATAAAAAGTTTCATTCAATTTCATAAAAAATTTAATTGAAATTTTGACAAGTTTCATACATTTAATGAAAATTTTCAATTATTTGTCACAAACAGGTTATAAAATATATATTCTGAAATTTTATGAACTATTTCTCGTTGCTGTTTTCCGTAGAAAACTTCTACAGGATTGTTTAAAAAAAAAATATATTATACTGCCCTAACAATTTGAGTTTCTTGCGGGTAGTAAATACGCATGTGTTTAATATTCAATTTGTTATAACTGACACAAGAATTAGTTAATTCGTAAAAATTTGGTCTTTTTGAAAAGATTATTTTAAGGGCTCTGTATTATATTATTATAGTCGTCATCTTAAAAATTCTGCGCTTGTGTTGGCACATACGCAGTCATTGAAAATTTATCGGATTTTGCATTAAGTTTAAAATTTTGACGACTTAAGTTTATAAAGAAATTTAAATATTTTTATTGTTATACAAAAAATAATGATTTTTTAAATAGAATTATAAAATTTATCGTCCAGTGAACAACTTAAAATGGCGATTTGGCACACACTGGTGTTTCCGTCTCCACCTATATTTCGTTTACCTCTGTTTTTAACTTTTCATTGACATTTTCAGTGTCGAAATGATAAAGTAGAGTTGCAGTACAAAAGAGGGAAAATAACACAAATTCAAAGATATTTCACAGAGATAAAAATATTATTGTTCAATTATGCATTAAAATTCGTTAAAATTCACCTGGTATCGATTATCATTCAACTGTGGTTCTATTAAAGATATTTTTTCTGTAACTTTGAATTTTAAGTACTCTGATTAGAACTTTATCCAGATCAACCTAGCTAATATATTTAATTTACTTTATTTTTGTAAATCTGCGGAATATTCGTTATAAATTAAAAATAACATAAAAATAATCTCAATTTATATAAAAATATAAAAATATAAAACTAATGAAACTGTTAAATTTTATAATTAAATTCAAAAAATCATTATTTGTTGTATAACAACTAAAATATTTAAATTTCTTTAGAAGTATGAAACTAAGTGTTAACATTTTAAGCTCAATACAAAATCCGATAAATATGCCTACTTTGGAGAGCCAAATTTGTACGAATTAACTTATTCTTGTGTAAGTTATAACAAATTGAATATTAAACACATGAATATTTTATAATCCGTAGGAAACTCAAGTTGCTAGGGTAGTGTGTAAAACATTTACATCGGTATTATATTAAATTTAAAATTTTGATTAGTTCTACTGATTTGAATTTATTTTAATATATATTTTTTTCGTAAAATATCAGTTAGGCCCTTGTTAGATTTAAGAAATTTTGTGGTTTCTTTTGTTGGTAAATAACTTTGCATTGTTGAGACTATTAAGTTGTTCTTTGTTAAACAGAATCTAACAGAGCAGAAAATATCCTTAAAGTTATATTATATACTCATATGCACTCAAGGATATGTGTAAAAGTTTAAATTGTTACCACGGTAATGTGGTTGCATTAGGGAGACCACAATACAGTCATAAAAAATGTGAGTACAACTAATTTTTCCTGTTGTTAAATTTATTAGTTATCTAATTTTATCTAATAAAAAATTTCATCCGTTTTAGAAAAAAATTTCCAAGCTAGTATTTAGTAATTCTCAAATTTACAAATTTGAGAATTAATTTAAATCACAGTTGGTTTCAAACCCGATTTTTTTTTGGCACCGCTGTCAATATCACTTGGAGATTGCGTTTTTCCACATATTTTTTATTTTATAATCATAAAATAGGCTATATCTCAAAAACTAGGCGAAATAGTGCAAAATGTACCTATAAATTAGTAATTATTAACCACTTATACACCTAGTTATAAATATAGACCAGTCTGTGGTCAGATTTGGTGAGTTAAGAAACCTAGATTTTAAGACAAATTTTAGCTAAAAATCTGTTTATTTAGCTATATTCGTAGCTAAGTTAACAACTAACTGCATTAAAGTTAAATTTTTAACTAACTTTTTTTTAGTTAAAATTGATGTTACCTAAGTTTAATATATAGGTGAGTGAGTAATCTCACAATTTTTGTATCGAACCATCTCTTGATTTTAAAAAATTTACTTAAACCCTTTACTGCATGTTGTTACATATATGTAACGAATAATTTTAACCTATCTGTAACCTTGTGTCTGAACAAAACTCAAAATTGTTTCTCAATTACAAGGTGCTCTCTTTTGAAGTGTAGGTTGTAAATATAACTGTGTGTGTTACAGAATCGGTTTGAGAAGTTATAATATACCCTACAATTTTCAAGATAACAGTAAAAGGGTATTTTGTGCGACATTCGCATTTAAACATTTGTAACTCAATCATTTTACAACCGATTTTGACTCATTTCTAATTGTTACCGTTACGCAAAGATGAAAAGTTTTAAAAAATCGTTTGAAGCAAGTTAACTTTTTGTTGTTCTTATCATTTGTTTGTTCGGGACTTTCAACTTTTGCATTCCGAAAATCTCAGAACACTTGAGAGATAAATTCAACACGAACGTTATTGGCGTCCCATAACCTAACAAATAAATACATTGTGGTGGAAATTTGAAAACAATTTTTTTTAGATTTTAAATTTTTGTTGTTTTTTGTAGCCGGCACTGACGAATAAACATTTGAAAACAATGGATCGTTAATATTGTAATTCTGCGCATTTGGAAGTATGGCTCGCTGATGTGCCCTTAACAGATAAAGAATACGATCATCACAAATGTTGAAAAACATGAGCGTGAATTTTGTTCAGAAAGCTATTTTTCGCATGGCACATACGCTGTTTAATTATAAATAGTCCAGTCTGTTGCAAGAACTGAGTTTCGTTGTTATTTTACAACACAAAATCAGAGATGCAAATGAAAACTTTTAAATCAAAAATTTTATGGACTTTTTTAAAATTGTGCAAAAATTTCAAAATTTGTTTTTGTATAGCAAGCAATTTAAAGCCTAGAAATAATAGTGGCAACGCATATAATTGATCGTCATCTCAAATTTTTTTTAAAGGAACTGTGTGCTAAAAAATTTACTTTTTTATCTAAACATGTTTTTCTTTGGCACATCACTGGTGCGCGAAACTCGTCAAAATTAACATTATTTGTACGACTTATCAATGCTTTAACACAAAACCAGGGGAGTATTAAAAAATTTAAAGAAATAAATATTTTATGGACCAAATGATATTTAGAAAGTATTAAAAAGCATAATTTTAAAAATCTTCGGATAATTGGAATTAACATGTATAAAATATATTTTCTCTTAAACTGATTAAGTTAAATTTAAATATAATCTCCATAACAAATTATAATTCAAAATTTTAAGTCAAAAAGTAAATATTTTTGGAACACCTCAAAAATTGACAAAGATTTTTTGTAAAGCAGAAAATTAGGGAGTAAATTTCCATGATATCGCCAAAAAAAATATTAAGCAACCCAGCAAAACTTTGGTAATGGGTAGGACTTATTTCAGACCTTCCAAAGTAATGACTATCCATTCCAGTTTTTGTTATTTTGAAGGTCCGAAATAATACCTTACTAATATGAATATATGTAACTGCTTATTTGTAAGATAAAAAACAACGCCTTACTAATATTGTGTTAAATATCTGCTTATTTGGAATAACAAAAATAATAAGTTACTTATTATCACTTATTTCAGACCTTTCGTAGTAATGAATATCCATTACATTTGTTGTTATTTTGAAGGTCTGAAATAATACCTTACTGATATGAACATACATCACTACTTATTTTGGAAGCTAAACAATTATGTCTTACTAATATTGTGTTATATACCTGCTTATTAGGAAGGGCCAAAGAAATAAGGTACTTGTAAGGTAATAAGTAACTACTTTTTTGTAAGGTATATTTATAAAGATTCATAATATATCATAATTAATAATTTAAATGCAATTTATTTAAACAAACAAATATATAGTTATACATAAACGACTCTCACAAAACAAAAGCTATTAATAACTATTTATAATTGTCCTTATTAATAACTAGTTATTTTATTGCCTATTAATACCTTCTTATTTAGGTACATGTTAATACGTACTTATTTTTGCTTCTATAAATAACTACTTATTAACATCCTTACAAGTAATACGTCATATAATGGCTTTAAGCATTACTTTTGATGCTACAAATAAGAAATGAAATAAGTACTTATGTGTAACTGGTGATTTCACTACATATTTTCTAACGTCTTATTTTTGTCCCTATATGTAAGCACAAGGCAAGGCCTTGCCTCCTATGACACCCCCATGTTGAAATCAGGTGTTCTTGGCCTCAACTATAAGTACTTCTGATTCTTGTTTTCTTCTTCCATTTCCCATTCTATGGTAATAGCAAGTTTTCCTGGGAATGCTATACATGTGAGAAATATTTTCGAATTTAATCAAAAAATGTAATTTTGAAAATTTTTTAAATTTTAAAATTTAAACTGCCATAACTATTGCCCCCCTAGCAGCAAGTGATTCATGCAAACGGATTTTATGTCCCTAAATAGTGGTTCGTTATCGTGTAAAATCCTGTTAAGTGAAATAAAGTTTAAAAAAATTAAAATTTTAACCTTTATTTTAAATATTTTTGAGAATAGTCCATACATACTTTTTTATATTTTTAGTGGAAAGAAGTAGACATTTTTAAATAATAAGTGACATTTTCCATTTTTTTTGTAACTTTTTCAACTTATACCAGGGTTTTTTCGAGTTTTCTTTAAAACAACAGTATTCTTAAAGTTAGTGCTTTTCGGAGAAAATCGAGCTCTCATTGGTTAAAATCGGTATGGGAAGATGTGTATATAAACCCGAAAATGTCCTCTTAGTATGCGCTGTATCGCACAAAATGTCCTCATACTGTTACTTTGATTGGCATTGCTGCGACATCCTTTTTTTGCTTGGCAGTAGACTTGGAAAGCAGCATTTAATGCAGACACTACATTCTTTCGATATTAGCATGGTATTTTTCATAATAATATGATTATATAAAAATATCATTAAAAAGATTTTTCTTCTCAAACATTTATCATAAATTCTTAAATTATTTCTCGTTTTTTTTTTTTTTTTAATAAAAAAAATCTCCACTCTTAACAACGGGATACGAACAAACTCAACACTTTTCATAATATAAATCCTTTTAAATGAAAAGCACACAAATAAAATGGATGAAAGTAAAATACAAGTTAAACTTTTACTACGAATAACCATTATTGACTATATACGTAAAGATGAATGCTTGAATGAATATATTTCAGTATGACTACGTACTTTTGCATAAAGTTTTTTTTAATAAGTTTTAGATTCTTAGGGCTTTTTGAAAATAATATACACAAGTAGATATACACTGAGAGAATTGTCTGTATGATATCAATGAATGTTTGCATTCGATCTATGAAGTGTCACTGCCATTAATCCATTGAAATTCTGCATCAAACTAATGCAGCTTTTAATACAATTTTAAAAACAAATTTCATTTTATTTGTTAAAATTGTCATGCGCTTAATCAAATTGTATCATTGAGAATAGTTTCATAGAAATTATGAAGCTTTTTCATAAAGTTAAAGAAATGTTTCATTCACTTTGTGAAGAAAACTTCATTAGTTTAGTGAACAATTTCATTAGCAACCGTCCAAGACAATGCTCCCTGTGTACAATGGAAAATACGGGTACTCAAAGAAATGAAAGTGCATCCATTGTTAGTAAAAGTTTTATTTGGCGTGTAGTTAGACTTTATTCTTCGGTCCTTTAGTTAGAGTGTTAAAGAAAGTATGAAAGAAAAAAAGTGCGCCAGAAACTTTTTTCTTTTGTCTGTCCAGGATTGTGTGGATAGGTTATAGTTACTGTCTGGCAGCCAATAATGATGCAAATTTAAACAAAAGCGAAAACAATTTCTATAGAAAATCTTAACAAATAATATGCAAAAGGAAAAAAAAAAACTGAAACGAGACACAATTGAAGAAGTTTTTATAAGTGCATATCTCATTGTCAGTATTTTCTTGTTGCCTAGAGTATTATTTGCCATTTTATTCTCCCCTTTCACTTTTTACGGAGTTTTTGTTATAATTTTTTATATAATATTTGTTTTTTTTTGTATAAGTGAATACAAGTAATACAATTAAAGTAAGGTAAAAACGACTCCACGATGCGCTAAAGTTGACCATTATGTTATTAGCAGGGAGAGTTAAAAATGGCACAAAAATAGCAAAATTGGCACGAAATATAGCATGAGAATTCTGCTAAATTGTTATCGTAGTAAATTAGAATGAATTTACAATTTTCGATGCTTTATTAGGAAGTTTAATTTCTACCAACATTTTGAAAATATAATTTTAGTTTAATTTATTGTAAAACTTATGTACACTCATATTTATGAAAGAGTTTCATTGGAAGAAAATCTACACCCAGAAAACAGACTCGGTCGATTGCTTTGGTTGTTGCTACCGAATTTGTCGGTTGTGATAGCAATCATTCGATTGGAACAACAGAAATTCTGACGTGATATTAGAATTTTAATTGCCTTAACAACAATTCGGTGATAACTACCAAAAAAATCGATAACTACAACCGAACCATTTGATTGGCTACAAATACGGTTGCTACTACCATGTATATGTTTTGGGCGTATGAAACATTGTCATATTTATGAAGTTTTCATATTGTAAATATGATGACATTTTTTTTAACTGCTTTGAACTAATATTTTACTAATATTTTACTAATGTTTTACAAATTTATGTTGTTAAAAAAATTGCGCCGATAAGCACATTAAAAGAGTGGCTAACAACCAGATTGAAAGATATACGCAGAATGAAGTAATTGTCGCGGCATGTCAAGATGTAGTCGAGACGAGGATAATGATGCTAAAACGTATAACTCTTATAAGACATATACAAAATTCAACCATGGATGATTTTTGCATCTCTTTTTCAGACATAATAAAAATTTTATGTTGCCACCGGCTTGTCAAATTAATTGTCTATTAATTAAATTAATGATATAATAAAATATATTAATTTAATAAGTGCGCCCCGGTAGGCTAGTTGGTAGCGTGCTGGCTTATCAGTGCGGGGGTCGTGGGTTCGATTCCCACCAGAGGCACTGGTCTGTTTTCGCTACAACGCGCCGAAGGCCATAGTAGCTAGTGCTTGATGGGGGTAATAGCATATAATTTGTAATTATATGATTATTAATTAATAAAAAAAAAAAAAAAAAAAATTAATTTAATAAAGATTTAATATGTTTTTGTAAGCTAAACGATTGTAGATTATGCGGTCAAATTGCAAAGGGATATATATTCAGGTAGACAGACTAAAGCGAAAGACAAGGAATCACATCTTATGTAAATTTGTATGACCTCTTTTGCTTATTGCAAAAATAGGTTGGTCTATTTAATATTTTGTTATTTCGTTTTTTTTTCGTTTCTACGAGTAGAAAGATGACATCATTTGTAAGTAGTTGAAAGATACTATTGATGTAAGTAGTTAAAAGTTAATTTTTTCATGTTATATAACTATTTCTATATATTTTTAGATATTAAATTAATTCGTGTCGGCAAAGTGGGATTATGAATATTGTTTGTAAAAGAATAACAAAAAAAAATTAAGATTTTCAGGAAATAAACTAACTAAAGTATAATTTTTCTACAAATATTTTAAGTTTTTTTCAGTCAACCACTGATATTTTTGTAAAACCCAGCGTGTGCAGAACCGAACGTCGCCGTCGCTTTGCCAACACTGTGTCGATTGCTCAGGCTAAGCTACAAATTTCGTTCACTGTCGGATTAACGAGAACGAATTAATGTACTCAAAATAGTGCTGTGGTAGTGAGGAAGGATATAAATAGAATTTTACACTCTTGCTCACTTCCTGAGATGTCGAATAGGATTGGCTTGTTGGTTAGTTAGTAGGATCCACCCATAGGTAAGCGTACGGGACCTAGTGGCCATCCTAAGTTTATGCGGGTAAAAGTAAAAAATCTAATGGTGTTTTCTTTTCTGACAAAAAATGTAACATTTTTGTCCTTAACGAGGTATTTTATATTCTTTTTCAAAAAAAGGTAGCTTTGTGAAATGGTACCGTGTTCTTTTCTAATATTGTTACATCTTCAAAGTGCAAAACAGTTGCCTTTTTTGCCCTGAAAAAAAAAAAAATCACAGGGTGAGATATTGCCCTAAAACACTGCTTATATTTTACGCTTTTGTGTGGCATATTTGTGTTCTATTCTGGGCATAAAAAACGCATTTTTTCGGGGTTATGGCAAAATTAAAAAATTAACATTTAAAAAAAGCGACATTTTTTTTATCAGAAAAGAAAATAAATATATACTATAAATGTAATTAATGTTTATCCCGATGAAAATAAATTTAAATAACAAATATGCAGGTGCTTGTGCAAATTTAAATGTAACTGACACTAATAGAAAACATATGATTTTCTATTGTTGATTTACTTGAATAAACGTCACTAAATTGCTAGGTCTGTCAAAAAAAACAGAGTAGTATTTGGAAGATGACAAAGCCAATTGTGACAATTTTTTGTTGTTGTTTTTTCTTTGATATTTTAAATTTTGAATCTCGCTCCTAGAAGAGGACAAGAAATTCTCATTGAGTTTGTGATTTAACATAACAAATATCTCTAGAAATTCTAATAACAAAGTCCCCTGAATATTTCCTTGGGCAGGAATGAAATCCGGATAGGGACACGCCTACATCAGATTGCTTTTCACAATTTGTTAAATAAGTTTTGGGACTTTAGCACATTTAATTACTATAAATGCAATTAATGTTTATCCCGATGAAAATAAATTTAAAAAACACCATAAGTCCATGTTGTTTCTTCTAAATTAATAAACCCATTAGTATCTAAATTCAGTGTAGGGTATAATAAACAAAATATCCATTCACTACGGGAAACTTTTGTTTTTCACAAAACAACTGTTTAAGACACATTTTGTCAACTTCTCTGCTTCTACTATTATGAAAAACTACGTATTTTCAATTGTTTTCGGTTCATATTTTGTATTTCAGTCTTTTGGTTTTTTTCGTGTTCGTTTACTCTGGTTATGTACACTTAATGAAATCTTTTTGTCATCTGTTACAAACTTTTAACACTAAATGTGCCTGTTTAGAGCAAGTTTTTTTTTATTTTTGCTTCCCCCCATCGCCCCAAAACTCCCCTAAACACTTATGGTTGCTACTGTAATGACAGTAGCAACCATTTATAATCACTGCAAATGGCAGATGAAAATAATAAAAATAAAAACTTCAAGTACAGTTTTAGATTTTCAAAAATTTATAAAAAAAAAAAAAACCTGGCAAGTGGCAAAAGTGTTGCATTTTATGATTTCCTTTCAGATAAAGTCTTGTTCATATTTGTATAGAAAAAATAAAACCAAATGACAGAGAGATGTAAGAGTGAGGAAAAAAGTTATGAAAAGTTTGTTTCTTTTACAGTTAGAAAACTTTAAATTGTATCTTTGTACATAATATGTATATACATGACTGTGGGACTCAGAATATTTGCATTTGATTTATGTTTAAAATATGAATATTTAATTACACGTACTAGTTACATGCAAATAGAACTAAATATTTTTAATTAACGCTTCTAACTATTTGACAACTTACATTTTGACAAGGACGTTCATCAGACACTAGACGTACAGCACCACGTCCCAATGCTTCTCGTTTGCGTTGTGCCGAAAATATTCGCAACTCTTTACGTTCTTCATCACTTAAGGAGTGACAATAGCGTACCTGTTAATAAAAGATGAAAAGGAATTGTAATAAGTATTTCGTTTTCTAGAAAAACTACATTTTTTTCATTTCTAAAAAAATAAAAATGCAACAAAAATTAATAATTGAAATGAGATTTTTCAACTAATCTTTTTGATTATATTTTTACAATCATAGAAATAAACCTGTTAAAATAGCAGAAAAGCTACTAAAAATTAGTTAAAAATTACCTTGCTGAAAAAACTGCTAAAATTAGCAGATTTTTGAAAATGAAAATTATTCAAGTTCGAGGCCATACTCTATATTTCTTCATTAGGATATTGTCCTAACAAATAATCTATAGAGTTTTTGTTTTCAAATTTATTCTTTGACCCTTTCAGGAATGTGTTAATAGATCTATTTCGAGAATTTTCTAGGTTCCCATCATCAGAAAACGTTTTGAAAGCGGTAATAACCCCATGCCAAACATCAAACATTCATATGAACTAGTTTACTCACTACATGAGAACTAATATATGAGCTTGAAGTTAAAGATTATATATATTAGCAGATTTTTTTTACAAAATATTACTAATATACACTCATAATAATCCATGCTAAAAATACGAAAATGATGTCAAAACAACAAAAACTTAAGTGAAATAAACAAATATTGGTTTATTTTACGAAAGTTTTTGTTATTTTGACATTTATTAGTATTTTTATGCATTAATTATTATCAGTGTAAGAACAGCAAAAATAAATCTGTTGAATTAACAAATATTTAGTTATATTTGAACTAAAATTTAGTTAAATGAAAGTAACAAAATAATCTGCTAAAATCAGCAAAAACATTTACTAAATATTAGTAGACAAAAAAAAATCATCAAAATCATGTGAAAATTGTAAAGTTCTTTTTTTTTAATACAAATAAAAGTATGCCCTCATGAAAAAATTACAAAATTTTTGTATGAAAAGATGTATAAAATTTAAGAAATTAAAATTTTTTGAGCAATTATTTTGATATCAATATTGCCTATGCCGTGTGCACAGGGTTGCCACTTACTTGAAGTATTTAAAATATGAGTTATAAAAGCTAATCGGCGAAAGTGTTGTTAAATCCGAACGATTATGAAAATTTAAAAAGCTCCCCTAAATTAAATTAAATTAAATTACAGTTATTACATGTTAATTTAAACTCAATTCAACAAGAACTTCTCATACAAATGTGATATTGAATTTTATAACATTGAATTTTAACCGGCATGTAATTCTCATTTAGTAAGCACATTTATTTATACTTATTTGAACAAATTCACGCAAAAATTATTTTTATTTTTCTGTGCAGAAATTAGAGCATTTGTTGAAACAAGAGTATTTTTTTTTTTTTTTTTGTTTGAAATAATTTTTAATTTATTTTTAGTATTTTTTTTTTGTTTAAATAAATGGTTAGATCTTTATTAAAAAAAAATTCACTTTAAGAATTGCATTATTAGTTTTATAATAATGTTTTAGAATAAATTAACATTAAGATTTAAATCACGGAAATTAAATTATTTAACTTAATAGAGTAATACATCTAATGAGAATTAATAAAGTCTAATCGAAATGAATTAAAAATATTTATTACTAATACATAAACATGTGTTTGCTTTTGAACGATAGTATAAAAAAATAGCCAGCAAGTTCCGAATTTGAGCAAAAATTTAATTGATTCAATTAACTTTTAATTCAATAAATCGATTTAATAGAAAAAAGTATTCAATTTATCGTTCAGATTATTGTTGCACAAGGTCTTAAAATTATGTATATTCGACATTTAAAGCAACACTCAAAATAAAATAAGTTAGCAGAAAAGTTAGTAAAACCTCTTGTAAATCAGGTAGACAATTTTTTAGCAAGTTTTTTGCTGAAATTATGTTTTCAGATAAATTTTTAGTATAAAAAAATCAACTATTTTTTGTTTTTCAATCTTAAAACAAAAGTCCGGATTAAAACAACTTAAATTTTGTGTTGTCACCGGCTAGTGAAAGTAATTTTCTATTGATTCAATAAAAGACAACATAAAATATTTAAATTTAATAAAGATTAAATGTGTATTTATAAACTAAATGTTTATAGAGATTAATAATCCATATTGTCATATTTTGTTATTCAATTAAATTCAATTTTATTTTACATAACATGAGAAAATATTTACATTAAACAAAATATAGTTTCATAAAGAGTTCAGGCAATATATAAACCTTTTGTACTTAGACATTTTTACAAATAATAAAATTTTTATACTATATAGTTAAAATTTATACATTTTAGGCAAAAAGTAACAAAAACCTAATGAAGCGAAAAAAAAAACATTTTTTTTGTTAAGATAAAACTTAAGGCTACGTTTAGGCCGTCAATTGGTTGATGTGATTATATTCAGACATTTGGCACCTGAGATCATAGTTATTTGTGAGTTTTGAAATTCTGTCTTCAACCATAGCAATATCGTTAATAGAATGCAATCGTCGCGTGGAAGGTTGTGTATCATTTTTAGCAATTTATTCTGATTTATTTGAAGTTTTTGACTATGACAATTTGCTACATCATTTTTTTGTTTCGTTTCTATAATTATCTGCGGCACTTGTGTTCCTTTAAAATATATCAGCATTTAGACAAACATTGTTGATGTAAGTAATAGTTGGAAGATAATTTTGTTGGTGTTATACTATATAATTATTTCTATTTTTTTTAGATATTACATGAATTCATGCTTCCAATGTGGGAGTATGAACATTTTTATATTTTCTAACGTATTGTAAATTATTTTTAAAAGAATCACAAAAACATGTTTTATAATATTCAGCAAATAAACTAACTAAAGTACAATTTTTCTAAAAATTTTGTGAGTTGTTTTTCAGTCTACTAATATTCAGCAACAATTTTATTAATTTTTAGCAAGGATATTTTAATCCACTAAGTGTTAGCAAAACTTTTGCTGAATCTACAAATTTTGTTGCTAAAAGTCAGCTTGCTGAATTTCAGCAAACGTGTTTGCTGACATTAGCAATTTTTTTGCAAACACCGCCTGACTAAAATTTTGCTGACTCAGCAAAATGTTTTGCTGACTTTACTAACATTCTTTTTTTGAGCGTAGTCCTACAACAATCGCAACAATAATTGATAAAAAAAATTAAACTTGAAAAAAATAATAGCCCAGGTAATAGGGGACTTTTTCCCCCTTTCAGCTCACATTTTACCAGGCTCATCGGCAAAACATCAGCATGAAAGTATTTTTCGAAGGTATACATATTCAAAACTTCATCTTTTTAGACAAAGAGTTTTAGGCAGGTTGCCGGCCCGAGTTTTGCCCATGTTAGCTATCATTATGCATTACATTATGTTGCTAAGGCTAAGCTAACACGTTTTTTTGTATTTTGAAATAGCAATAATTTGTTTGATAGTGTAACTCTTTCAAATTTCAACTTACTTCATTATCTTGTGGTGGCAATTGATTTAATAACTGTTTAATACGATACTTTTCTCCAGGACTATTAACATAGGGCACCTTATCATCAGGCAGTTGAGAAAAATATAAACGTACCTGAAAGTGAAAATAAATATAATTTACATTTGTTTATTAATTCAATCAATACAGTTTTAAATAAATAGCATATATAATAAATGACAGTATGGCCATTTAAGTTTAGCCTCTGACCAAAAAAACGAAAAATTGCCAATTTATCAATTTATTATCGCACATACACGTAAACTACAACAAAATCACAAACTTATATGGCCACTATAATTTAACCATTCATTAGTAGTGGTGTGTTTCAATCTGAAATACACACACAAAAAAAAAACTGTTAAGTTGCAATAAACTACCCTGCAGTCAGCCTGGGGTCAAGTGTCCCTTTGTCAACACTCTTTTCTCTAGCGACAACTGCACTAGTGATAAAGTCGACAACTTTTCTTCTACGCACGAGTAGAAACTAGCTACAGACAACAGATCTAGTATATTTCTGGTGACACTGTCAACGAAGTCGTCGACAGTTTGTGTTTTTTATTATGTTGCTCTTTCAATAGGTACATATTTTTTTAACTGAGCAACAGTTTTTCTCTTCTTGCATATTATTGCGTCATATTCTTTTGTTGATTAAACACGTGCTCGCAGTGAAAATAAGTTTATAAGTTTAAATAATATTAAAAACAGACTGATTTAAATAATTTTTAGTTGTATAAGGTTCTATTTAAAAACTATGTAATTTAAGCTTTTCTTAATAAAAAATTTCCTTCAGACAAAAAATATATGTGTTTAAGTGTATCACCTTAACCTCTGTAAAAATCTAGCTCCAGGATCGCCTGAGAAGCGCCAAATATGTAGACCAGAGTTACTAAAATGCACTAGTGAATCTGTGGTTCAAATGTCTCCATGTGGTCCTAAAAGAACTACCACGTCAGTAGTGATAAGGTCTACTGGTGGATTTTCAATGACAAGCCTGTGTTAGATGTCAATAGTAGATTACAGTGGCTGGGGCATAGCTGGTCAGTAGTACTGGTAACAATGTCACTAGTACAACACTACAGTTTTACTACTCACATTCCCTGCAGGGTATGTGCTCTAACCGTCTTTGTGATATTAATCAAAAAAATACTTTCACTCTTTACCGTCATGACAATTTGGTCAATTTCGATTAAAAGTAATGACGTGCCATGCATCATTTGTATCCCCACTATACTATATACAACACATGTATCTAATACATATTGGTGCACTCAATGGCTATCGTCGTCGTCATCATCATCGTTGCCGTCACTAGCCACTAACACTGGCCACAATTGCCGTTAGATTGTTACACTCATAAATGCCCTGTAGCATTAGAGTCGTACGACCATTTTTTGTTTTTTGCAGTAGTAGTAGTAGTCAGTTTCCTTTATGCATTACTACCACCATCACCGCTAACAGCGCCGTTAGTTGTTCTTGTTGCTGCAAACACTCACTACTCTCATGCTGTGTGCATCAATATCAGTTGGGTTCAATTAGTTACGAATATACACACTAGGGTGGTACATAGGAATTTGTGTCCTTACGTCTGTTTTGGTTGTGGCAAACGAATCGTTTTATTGTGACTACAAAAAATCAGTTGAGACAGCAATCATTTGGTTGTGACAACTAAATTTTTATAGCCTCAATAAAAAGTCGATGAACACAAACAAACAAATTTATTTGCTGCAACCAACAAAATCAATTGCCAATAAATTTAATTATCATCATGTATATAATCTTATAAATGCAATTTTCATTCTGGAAATAAACCAACTTATTGGCCAACCAACCCAAGAAAAGTACCCGATCTAATTGATTTTTTTGTTTCAAAAGGATTACCAGTAAATCATTTCCTAATCGAAAATAACGACAGTTTATCGTCAGACCATACGCCTGTTATAATGACAATTAGTAACCACATAATTGAAAAAGAATCTGCTCCGCTTCTTATTAGCTCTAAAACAAACTGGTGCTTATTTAAACAATTAATTGATGAAAAAATTGTTCTTAACAAATCCTTAAAATCTGAAGTTGAACTAGAGGAAGAACTGGATTCACTTATAAGTGCAATTCAGACATCAGCCTGGGAGAGCACACCTCCTGAAACAAATCGTCAAAATAACAAAACATATCCATTGGAAGTAAGAGAACTAGTAAAGAAAAAACGTAAAGCTAGACAAAAATGGCAATCAGATCGCACTACAGAAAATAAAAGAACTTTTAACAGGTTATGCAATGATCTTAAATGTCTTTTAAAAGAAATTAAAAACAAATCGTTATCATCTTATCTTGAAAGTCTTTCAGGCTATAAAGGGTCAAATTATAGTCTTTGGAAAGCAGCAAAAAAAAGTTTTGATGGACCATCATCTCAAATTCCACCTCTGAGAAAAGAAAATATGACATGGGCCAGGAGTGCTAAAGAAAAAGTTGAACTTTTTGCAAATCAGCTGCAGAAAACATTTCAAGAAATACCTAGGCAAACAAGTGAAGAAAATGTTAATAAACACACACAAAATTGATAGTCAACCCATTACCCCAATAACACTACAAGAACTCAAAAACGTTATAAAAAAAGACCTAAGTCAAAAAAAGGCACCTGGTTATGATCTTATAACAGGTAAAATTGTAAAAAACCTAACGGAAAAATCGTTAAAGAAATTTTTATTTATTATTAATGCTGCAATAAGAATGCGTTATGTTCCTCTACAATGGAAAGTGGCAGAAATCAAAATGACGCAAAAACCAGGTAAACCGCCTAATGAAGTTAATTCTTACAGGCCTATTTCACTTCTTCCTGTATTATCAAAAATATTTGAAAAACTCTTTTTAAAAAGACTCCAACCAGTTTTAGAACAAAGAAACCTTATTCCAAGCCATCAATTTGGATTTAGGAGGTATCATTCAACCATAGTACAGGTGCACAGAATAATCGATGTGGCAGAAAAATCTATGGAGAAAAAGGAAGTATGCTCCGCTATATTTTTAGATGTTGCACAAGCGTTTGACCAAGTATGGCATAAAGGTCTACTATTTAAGCTGCATAGAGATCTACCGAGACAGCATTATGAGATTCTCGAATCTTATCTTACGGAAAGGTATTTTCGGGTCAAAGAAGAATGTGAATACTCAAAACTAAAATGCATAAAAGCAGGCGTTCCCCAAGGTAGTGTCCTGGGACCTATATTGTATCTTCTATACACTAGAGATATTCCTGTACCAAATAACATCAAGATGGCTACATTTGCAGATGATACTGCCATCCTATCAACAGGCAGTGATTTTAAAACTGCAACAAACAGACTCCAAAATGCAATCAATGAAACAGAAATCTGGTTTAAAAAATGGAGAATGAGATTAAACGAATCAAAATCAATTCATATGTACTTTACAAATAGAAATATAAAATATTTACCAATCTATATTAATAATAAGCATATCCCGTACGCTAACACTGCTAAATACCTTGGCATGACGTTAGACACCAAAATCAAATGGAAAGAACACGTTAAGAAAAAAATAAAAGAAATCGATTTAAAATTTAAACAAATGTATTGGTTGATTGGGCAAAACTCTAATGTTTCGATCAACAACAAAATATTGTTATATCTTCAAGTTATAAAACCTATTTGGACTTATGGCTTACAGCTATGGGGCTGTGCCAAGAAAACTTAAATAAATTTGATCCAAAAAACTCAAAACAAGACCCTTAGAACCATTGTCGGTGCACCACGATACATCCGTAACGATGATTTACATAGGGAGCTTGCAATAAAAACAGTTAAAGAAGAAATAATTTCAACTGCACAAAAACATGCAAATAAACTTCAAACACACAACAACTCTGATCTTAAAAGGATATTTTCAGAGCCAAGAATTCGAAGACGATTAAGGAGAGCAATTCCAATGGATCTTTCTACCCCTAATCAATCAACTTAGTTAAGCTTATATTTAAAAATATATTTATATTCAATTAAATATAACTATTAACTACTGCTTGGAATTAACCATAGGTTAACTCCAAAATAACCTAACATACGCTAAGATTATATTACTAGATGAGCATTTCTCAGTTGTAATAATATTGGAAATAAAAAAAAAAAAAAAAATCATGTATATGTTTTCTGAGATCAAGTTTAAACCAAATTCCAAATCAAATTGAGACTTTAAGCACAAGATTAGGAATTTAAAAAAATTAAAAATAAGAGCCACCCTATGAAGTACACATTCAACTACATTTTTATATATGTTGACTTGTCCATATATAGTTTTTGGATTTATTTATTTACCAAATCTATTCCCATCTAAATACCAGATTGTTTTTTTCTCCAAAATTTATTACAAGTACTTGGTCTGGGTTAGGTTACCATGGTAGACCATTAGTTATTAGATTTTTGGTTTTTCGATAGAGGGAGTCATATTATTAATTGCACTTGCTGCTGTGGATGTTGGAAACTGTTTTCCTTTTTATTATTTTTACAACTTTACTTGCTGATAAAACTCATACATTCATTTATTCGAAATTTATTATTAAACATTTTTAACAACATAAGCTGTAAACAGCAAATAAAATAGTTAACTTTGGGTGGGTCTGGTGATTAAACACAACAATACAAGTTTGAAACTTTAGGGGCACTTAAGTAAATTTCGTTCCCGCCCGCTAATTTATTTCACAGTATTTCTTTATATATGATATGATTGTATATTAGACTGCTTGGAACAATAACTGATTTGATTCGAAATTAAAACCGTTGCTACACCGGGAGAATAAAAAACATTACTACGAATCAAAAATAATGAAGAAGTTCTCACACTCTCCATCAGATAGCGCAACAACTCTTCTTAAATATATATCATCTTGCACAGTTACAGTATTTCCAGGTTTAAAGCCCTTCATCATTCATTTATCCTCTATTCCCTTTCGAAAGGAGAAAGTGCATTGGAAAGCCAAGCAATATTCGAAGCCGTAAGCCCAGCAAAACTCTAAGCCTTTATTGGAAGAAATCACTTGCCACTACTTTCTACTGGGCAACTAAAATTATCCCTCGTTATTAGAGTTGGACATTCTTGTTCATTTACATTTATTGAACTTGTTCGTTCTTTTAGCTCTTCTTCTTTTGGTCAATGGCTTGTTTAACAAATATGCAAAATATGAGAGACAATCCCAAATGAACGGTTAAAACTATACTAGTTCAATTTTAACCGTTCATTTGGGACTTTCGCATATTCTGTGCAGGTTTATTAAACAACAAATTTGCCAATATAACAATATGAGTAATTGAAAAAAATTGCCGAATAAACATATGAACTAAAAGAACGAACTAGTTCAATAAATGCAAATTAACGAAATGAACTAGAATGACCAACTCTACTCGTTATGCAATATATTGTTAATATATATATTTGCTTTAATTTCCAAGTTCGTCTATTCCAACTCTTATAAACGAGGATCACTTATTCAGTGACCCAATGAATGAAGTCATCTCTCTGCCTAAATTATTTCAGGCAATTCTTTTCTGTATGAAAGCAATTAACCACTGTCCGAGTTCATAATAGTATCACCAAATATCACAAATATATTTTTTCAAGCTCAAGCCGTTAAGAGGGTTCATGCGAGTCTCGACGTAAGCAAAACAGACGGTCCAAATTGCATACAATCACTAGTACTGAAACAGTGCTCTTCGACGTTATCGACTCAATCGGCAACACTCTTTCGCACCGTACCGTACGTGTATATATCCATCGTTTTGGAAGCTTGTCAGCCAATCCACAAACAACGGGTGTGGAGAAAAACCCTGCCAATTATCGCCCAATTGCAATGTGCTCTGCGATGTTGAAGGTTATGTAGAGCATTGTTAATTACCACCTTGTTAATTATCTAGTGTCCAAATCACTTCTTGATGATCTACAGTATGGCTTCCATAGAAATCGTGCTACGGGAGACCCGATGGTGTTATTTTCTAGATATTACGGCGTTTGATCGTAAGGCCTTTGATCGTATGTTCCATAAAGTGTTCGTGCTTATTGCTGTTGGTGTCAGCAACAACTTATATCGGTTCACATCGTGTTTCCTAAAAATCGCACTGTTAGAGTTGTTATGGACGGGATCTCTTTCGATGAGTCTCAGTTAAAAGAAGGGGTATAGTGTTTAGTTCTTTTTCCTATTATATCTCTTGTCTTTCTCAATTAATTAATTAACTTTCCTTAGACTAAGCCTTGTAGAGGTCGGAGGCAAAGGGAGTATTATTAATGACACACTCAATCAGTACCTCCAATCAATCTCCGAGTAGCGTCGTGTGAATAGAGTTTGTTGACCAATAGTGACATGGGGTCATCAATGTCATCTTTATGCATGGGTGGTATCAGTATTTAGAAGCTCTTAATGTTCTTGGCAGAGAATCCGATATTATGTTCGCTGAAAAATTCACGTTATTTAAGTGTCGAAAGAAGCATTCAAGTGTCTTGGCTTTCTTAACCGGTGCACGAATTACTTCACTAATTCTAATCTCCTCACTATTCATGCCATATATATCCGGCCGTAAATGGAATTCAACTCCCATATATAAGCAGGGGCTTCAAAGTATATTTTGGAGCGTGTTTAAAGGAAGGCTTCGGTGCTCAATAATGACAGTAATATATCTAGCTCTATTGACTCATTGGAGCATCATTGGAATGTAGGTAGTAAAACTTTGTTCAATCGATACTACCATGGAAAGTGCTCTTCTGAATTTTGTAGCAAATCACACAAAGAAATTGTGGCAATAAATATATTGAGAGTTGACTGTCATACCAAAGTTATGAATCTAGAAAAATGTTTTAAAGATAATTTGATTTCACTTGCAATTTTGTTTTTAGTTTTATTTTGCTTTTTTAACCTAATAACATTACACTCACCCTTTCCAATTACTTTCATTCATTAGTCTCCACCAATCATAAAATTTAATTAAATGAGTCTATAAAAAAAAATATTGCAGTCATATGTATAATTTTGCACCTTTCCTCTAATAACAACATTAATAATTGATTGGAATTACCTTATAAAGTTAAAAATTTAATTAACTACGCTTTCGCCAAATACAAAAAAAAATCCATGTTAGGATATTTGGAAAATCTTGAAAATGTGTATATGTTGTTAAAGATTTAACAATTTAGTTTTTTTCATAAAATTCATACAAAATAGTTACAATTTTAATTTGAAATTAGTCTCTAATGAACATAAATTTTTACACGTACATAAAAATAAATCAACCGTGAAAAAAAATTTTGAATTTCCATTAAGAGAAAAAAAACAGGTGCTTGTGGTGGTGGTAGTGGATTGAAGTTAGGGAACAATGAATATATAGAAGCGATAAACATCGGAAAGTTATTGGACAGTGGTTGAACACAAAACATAATAATTGTTTAAAAAAAATAGCCAAACTGAGTGTTGGTTATAAAGGGAGTTTTTTATAGAGGTATAGAACTTTGAAATGGAATAAAACAAAAATGAATATTTTAAATAGGCATGTAATTTACTTTATTCGAAAGATAATCTTCTGGCATTATAATTTAATCTGGAGGTCCAATTTTCGATAACTTTTTCCAAAATTTGTGGCTGTATATTGGCAATAACGAGGCGAATGTTGTCCTCCAAGTGGTCAATCGTTTCGGGCTTATCGGCGTAGACTAGCAACTTCACATATCCCCAAAGAAAATAGTCCAGCGGCGTTAAATCACACGACCTTGGATGCCGAAACGGGTCCGAAACGTTCAACTATGGGGTTAACAAAAATTTACTTCACAGCTCCTGCACATAATGGTTGTTTAATTGATGAACGAAAAAGTCAGTAATCATGGCTCTATAGCGGTCACCATTGACTGTAACGTTCTGACCAGCATCGTTTTTAAAGAAGTACGGACCAATGATACCACCAGCCTATAAAGCACACCAAACAGTAATTTTTTTTTGGATGTAACGGTGCATTAACATGCACTTGAGGATTACCATCACTCCACATACGGCAGTTTTGTTTATTGACGTATCCATTTAACCAAAAGTGAGCTTCATCGCCACACAAAATTCGCAAATATATTTTGCACAAAATAAATTTTGCACAATTTGGATGCGTTGTTCAGGCGTCAGTCTATGTATGTTGCAATGCCAATCCAAGCTAAACATAAATCACTTGATAGCTGACAAAATGGCCGCAGGTAAAAAAGTGTTGCCAACTTAAAGTTCTATACCTGTATAAAAAACACCCTTTATTATGTATGCGATAAAAGTTAATTCAATCTGTTTACTCAAGTAAAACTTTTAATTTATGGTCAATCGTCCGAAGTCAACTAGCAAAAGTTGTTGAATGATTACGTGTAAAGATGGTGATGATGATGCCGATATTGTTGATGATAATTATAATGATGTTTAGCTAATGACAGATTTTTTTTCATAAACATTATATATTATGGAATGCGCTAGTCAAACCTAAGGCATTCATGTAAAACCTTTATGGTAGTATGTGATTAACTCATATTGGCCACACTGTTCCTTTTCCAACCCAGTTCATTTAATCATAGAGTTGGAATTAAGAAAATAGGTTATGGGATTGAAGAAAAATGGAGAAGTTTAGGGTTTACAAGTCAAGCGAGTGTTTCGAATAAAAACAATGGACCTAGGAATAAGTTCACTTATTTCAGCACAACACTTCCCATGGTAAATCCGATACAACAGTGACACACAACCCACATTCCAACGATGCTCCAATAGAGCTGGATACGCTGCTGTAATTAAGAAGCGATGAACATGGTCCATAAGCTCCAAAGAGGCTTTGAAGTTCCTGCCCATATATGGGAGTTGCATTACATTTACACTCAGGGAAAAAGCTTCATCATATTAATGAAACTTCATTGATTTTCATCCAATGGAGCACTTCATAAATATGGTGAAAAGGAGCAAATTGATGACAGATTTCTTCACATTTATGAAATGTTTCATAAATATTATAACGAAGTTTCATAACTTTTTTGAAATGATTCATAAAAATTATACAATATTTCATAAATATTATAAATGAGATTCATAAATTTTTACGAAAGTTTTAAGAAGTTTTATGAAATTTTTCATAAATATTATGAAACGTTTCATAAGAGTTTCATATTATATTCAAAAACCTCTGTTTAAAATTAAGAACAAAACAAATAATATTTGATTGGTGTTTCAGAATTTCAGATAATTTCAGATAGTTTTTGAGTTTTAAAAAGTCTCAATCATAATTCATGACGTGACTTATTATAGGTGTTGGTATGAAATAAAAATATTTTATGAAACAATATCAATAATATGATTAAATTTTTTTTTCTGTTTTTACGGTCGGTTAATCGCTTACAAAAAAGCAAGAAAAACGGTAAAATAAGCCGTTTAAATAAAAACTGAGTTTAACAAATAACCCGTTAAATTCATAAATCTTTATTACAATTTTTACTACAAATAAAATTTGCGTAAAATTTGTTCTTTGGAATTTTGTCAGTCAAACAAATGTTCAATAGAGAAATATCTTCAAAGTTAAAATTGGTTTACCAAAACATTTTTTTTTCCACAAGGTACCATTTAATTTTCAACTAAAAAAAATACTTCAAAGCACCGATTAGTATAAAAAATAGCATAAAAAAGTTACTATTAAAATAAAAAGCTGAAATAAACTTACTTCTTAAAGAAAAAAGCCTAAAAGTAGATTATATTTACAAAATAAGCTCAAAAGAGCAAATATAAAAAATTAGCTGAAAATTTTCAAAATTCCATGACCAGAACTTGTATTTAGTCTTAATAGTTCTACCCTTCCAAATAAAAAACAAGATGTAGCTTATTTTTGGTAGCCCTACTAATAAGAAAGTTGGCCTACAGGTAATTTACAAGATACAAAACAACCATTCTCTTCACTTCACCTACGAGAGCGCAGAGCATATTGCAACTGGGCGATAATTTTCAGGGTTATTAGCCGCACACTTTTTGGGGATTGTTTGAACGTTAGCAACCTTCCAGCATGAAAGCAACCAATGGACAAGTTAGCGTCGAAGTGCACTGTTTCAGTACCAGTAATGGTATGCCATTCTGTCCCGGTGAGTTCTTGCGTTGAAATCCGTAAAAACAATTTTAACTTCACCCTTTTTAACTTGGGTGACTTTTATTGTAAGTATAAACCATTTCAAAAAGCTTTTTCACTTTAACAACAGCCTTGTTTTGTTCCTCACATTTAAAATGGATGTGAAAAAAAACGATTGGTAGCATTTTTAATAAGAATACAAACTGACAACTTATCGAAGTTCAAAAAATTACAAAAGTTAACTCCTAATATGCCCAATGTCAAATTTTGTATGTGATTTCGTAACACGTATAGGAAGAAAACAAGACTAACGTCAGATAAATGGTTGTAAAACTCTCACATATTTCTTTTAAATAATTTACTAAAAATGCTGACAAATTGTTTATTAGGAAATTAAATAAAACAATCAATGAATGAAGTAACATGTTGGCTTAACATTTCATAAATTCATCCATAAATGTTAATGTGTGAGAAAATTAAATAAATTTTTTATAAAAGCAATTGCTTCTTTTACTTTCAAATTGCTCATACAATGTATGACATACATATTATGTATTTATGGACCTTTCTAAACAAATATGTTGGTCATTTATTATTTAATAGTTTTGTGTTTTTTTTTTGCTGCAAAAACAGAAGTCGATTTAAATCTTTATAAATTTACACTCATAAAAAAGCCTGTGCAAATAGTTTAAGATTCAACTACGACAACAGAAAAAAATAACTGAATTTGCGCCAGCAAGATTTTAAATGAAATTGAAAATCATATTCTGCTTAATTTAGGTTACCTAAATTTTAGCTAAAAAAGATAGCTAAACATTTTTTATTTACTAGTATATTGAAAATACCAGGTTAACTATAAAAGAAATTAGCTAAATCAACAGATTAAAAAATTTTGATTAAATTCCGAATTTTTGGTTTTACCCAATCTGACTAGGGGCAGCTCAATATTTATTATAGGCTGTTACGAGTAATAATGAATTCACTCAAAAAAAATAATTGAGTAAATATGTTAGTCAATCGTCTTGTAAATCAAGTCTATTATTTTTCAGCTAATTTTTTTGCTGAAATAGTGTTTTCATCTACAATTTTAGTTTTACTTATTCAGCACTTAACTATTTTGAACTAATGTTTTACTATTATTTTACTAATGTTTTACCAATTTTTTTTTGCTAAAATAATTGTGCTGATAAACACATTAAAAATGCGGATGACAACCAGATTGATAGATATACATATGTCAAGATGTAGTAGAGGCGAGGAAAATTATATTAAAAAGTACAACTCTTAGGACATATGTATAAAAAAATCAACCATGGAAGATTTGAGTGTCTATTTTTCATACATAATAAAACAAAAGAACGCCAACAATGTGTATCGTATACATATAAATTGCAGATTAAAAAAATTAAATTTTGCGTTTGTCACCGGCCTGGCAAAGTAATTGTCTATTAATTAAATTAAAGATACATATAAAATATTTAAATTTAATAAAGATTAAATGTGTATTTGTAATCTCAATGACTATAGTGACTATTATTGTACTGTGGTGAAATTGCAAATAAATATACGTACAGGTAGGCAAACTAAAGCGAAAGACAAGGACACACATTTTACGTAATTGTGTATGTTTTCTATTTCTTATTACAAGAAAAGGGTTGCATATTTTATATGTTCTTATTTCTTTTCGTTTCGTTTCTAGAAAGATGCCATCATTTACACAACCATCGATGTAAGTAGTTGAAAGATAATTTATTTATGTTATATATAATTATTTCTATATATTTCCAGATATTAAATTAATTTGGGTCGTCGATGTGGGATTATGAAAATTTTTATATTGTATTTTGTGGCGTATTCTAATTTATTTTTAAAAGAATAACAAAAAATATTTTAAGATTTTCAGCAAACCAATTAACTTTCTACAAGTTTTTTGAGTTTCTTTTTAATTTTTTGAGTTTTTTTTAATATTCAGCAACAATTTTATTAACTCTTACCAAGGATTTTTTAATTTTGAATCATCTAAGTGTTAGCCAAACTTTTGCTGAATCTACTAATTTTGTTGCTAAAAATCAGCTCGCAAAATTTTCAGCAAAAGGTTTTGATGACATATAATAATTTCTTTGCAAGCACCCTCCTGACTAAAATTTTGCAGACTTAGCAACATTTTTTTCTGACTTTTTTTTTACTTTTTACTTTTTCCTATTTCATTTCATTAAAATGTTAAGTACAATTTTGTACTTGTTTTCTATAGAAAATATGCACTTTATTCCAAAAGGGCGTAAATCGATGTTTTTTATACATAAATAAATGTTTTTTAATATACTAAATTTTGGAAAACCCAGCGTAAAATGAGGTTTTATGGTAGCAAAATAAGTAAGTCATAAATATTTGTTTTCAAATTATGAAGAAAGAATGCAAAGTAATTTATGATCTGGTATGATACTTTACAAAATCAAAAATCGATCATAATCCGAAATGTTTCGTCAGGGTAGTAATTTTTTCTATTATTTTTAGTCCGGATTAATCTCAAAACCTTTCGCAGGGCGGGGGACAGGTGGCATAATTTGGATACCTGTAGGACCGCGAGACTTACGTGGCCCAACTACGACCTAGTGCGTACAAACTCTCTCCTGAGCAGGAGCAGGAGGGATGTCTCGAGGCTGACGGCTGTTCTGACCGGTCACTGGCTGATTGGTAGGCATGGCATTAGACTTGGGATTGTACGCGGTTCGCATTGTCGCAGCTGCGGCATACCGGGCGAGGAGGAGACTGTGAAGCATCTTCTCTGCGATTGTCCGGCGCTGCAGAATATTCGACTCCGGATCTTGGGTGACCATATACTGGACGACCTCTCGGTAATATCACGTGTGGGATTCGGTGATCTCATACGTTATCTTAACCGAACGGGGTGGGTCTAGTACTCCGGATACCAGTTCCTTACGGGTAGTGTGGTCTCTTCAAAACGGAGTCGCTTTTTGATTCTACTTGATGCTCACGAGTAGCGTGAGCTGCCACTTAAACCAACCAACCAACCAATCTCAAAACACCTTCCTGATGAGTGCCTTAGATTTTGCATGGCTCAGATTCTGAATTTTTTTCCTTTGGAAGGTCTTAGCTTGATCAAAACAGACATTCCTAATTGCGAACAGTGTAAAAGAAATTACTTTTTGTAATAAATAGAATATAATTTTTTTTTTCTATCGGGCTGATTTTTTAAGCTTGCATGCTTTAAAATAAAGCTCTTTGGATAAAGCGAAATGCATAAATCGTCTTCCTTAAAAAAATTCATATTATCAAAGAATAATTTGGTGCGCATATTTGGACGACTCTTTGACTCTTCTCTCTGGTCCAAGATTTAGCAAACAAATTATTATACAGTTCAGATTAGGATAGAGTTTTGTCGTAGAGCCATCTTCAAAGTCCAAAGAGTGGGTTGAAAGCCGCAATAAAGCACAACGTTTCTTGCTTCTTTAAAGTTAAATTAAAATAGATCAATGGTAACCAAATGTTTCTATCATTAAAAACACTTTTAGTACTAACAAGGGCGGTATGCCGATCCGAACTCGCATATTTTAATAAACTTTGGATATGTTGGAAAGGAGCTAAAAAAAGATACTTATATTTTTTTTAGCTGCCCAATATCACGGTTAAGGTTTTAAGGGATTTAGGGCTTAAAAATTTATTTATTTTTGTATGAATATTTGTCTTCAATTCTAGATTTATTTGTACGCAGGATTAAAGTACTCAAGAAAAGAACAATTTTGATATCCATGCTGTCTACATATTGGATCCAGAGTTGCAGCATTTTTGAACTATTTTAAATACACGGCTCTTCACATAAAAACCGAACGGTTTCAAATATCAGTGAATGTATCTTCAAAACACCTTTCATACCAAATGTATCTATAGCGACTTCTAATAGAACGAAATAATCCGGAAAAACGTAATATGGGGTAATTTTTGACCCCAACATGAGATTGGGCAGGTAAAAAAATACGGGTACCTAAAATTTGTATTCTTTACAACATATCCGAAGTTCATGAAGATAAACTACAACATTTTCATTTTTAGAACTGTGCACAGCAAAATTGTACTTAAAATAACGCAAGCCAGTTGTTAGATACGCCAGTGAGAAAAAAGTAAATAAAATGTATAAACTTATATTTATTTCGCTGGCAAAAAAACGAAAAATTGTGCAAAATGCAAAAAAAAAAAACTACAGTCAATGGATCGATATGGATTTGGTATCAACTGGCATTATTGTTACTTATATGTGCTAGCAAAAACTTTATAATATTGAGAAAAATATTTATTAAAAAAATCACAATTTCATGGGTGAACTTATAATTATTTCGCCCACAGTAGTATGTAGGAAAATTAGTTCAAATATGAATGAAATTTGTTATTGTGCTGAAATGAGATATCAACTAACTAAAGCTTAATAACTCATTAGAACGATAACAACATAAAATGTTAGTTCAACTGAATTGTAACCCGTTTAGCAGCCTTTTGTACGGACTTTATGTTATGAGTGTACGGACCATTAAACAAAAGCTATTAATTAAACAACAACTTACTTGATCGGGCCTTAAACCTGGTGGTACCCAGGTATATTCTTCCAATGCACAGCCGCTATCATCATCCGATTGTGAATTACGCTGGAATTCTAATTGCTGATGATGACTGTGTAAATAGGCTGTGGTTTTGTAGTTGTTGGCACGCAGGGGCGATGTAATCGAACTGAGCGGTAGATTTGAGGGAGGTTGACAGTGGCGACGTTGTGGTTGTGTGGCCACAAAATGTATTGATGTGGCTGTGTGACTGCTGCCACCATTGCTGCTACTTGACGTTGGATCAAGGTGACTTGTAGTGACTGGTGTAGGTGTGGCATTCGATGATGATGTGGGGGTTAGACGATCGTTGTTATTGGAAGACTGATCGTGATGATGATGGTGCTGGTTATGTTGCTGTTGTGTTAGCTGTGTTAAGGAGTCGTCGACTTGTAATTGATAGGCTGGTAAGTGTACTCCAGCTGCCTCCAATTGTAAAAGTTCACTTTCAGTTTGTGTATAATAATCAGTTGGTTGTTGCATAATGACCTCGGCCAACAACTCGTGATGAGCCTTGTTGCTTTTTGTTGTTGATGATGATGAACTTGTGGCAAACGATTCTTTTGTAGCTGCTGTTAATGTGTTTGATTCACTAAAAATATAAATTCCGCAGAAGAGCAAAAGGAAAGATTACTTAAGTGGAATAATCTTAAGATTAAAATGATTTAAACAAAAAACTTCCCACATAAATTTCAATAAGCTTTCAATGGCTTAAACCTATATTTAAAGTAAAACGTATATTTCTGACACTGACTCTTTCTCTATCTGTATTGAAGTCAGGGAATGTGCCCTAATGTGGCCCTACACCAGGTATTTAGGTTATATAAAAAAATGGAATATTCCAAATCCATCAGTTTATAGGCCAACTCCATGGGCATTTTTCGGTTGTAGATCTTTTTCTAATTTAAAAATGTTATATTACAATTTTTAAAACAATCGAAAAGTTCCACTTTGTGAAAGAAGTGAATTTTTCCCACTTTTGTTTCATTTATTATATTTGTTTATAAAATCAATTAGTTTTATTCAAACTGTGAATAAAATTCTTCAGTAACTAGACATTTCAGAGATTTTTAATTTTCGCGCTTTCAGCGTCAACGTAAATTGGTTATAAAATAACAAATAAACTAATCAAATGATATCAAATTGATATCAAAATATGAAAATACAAATCTCATCATGTCTACACACAGAAAACAGTTTAGAAGTTGCAACCGAATTTTTTGCCAACCGAATTTTTGTGGTTCCACGTACTAAAACTATTAATAAATTTTAATACTTTTTAAACAACCGACATTTATTTACAAATTTCGACTTTTTATGGTAACAATTGAATATTTGTTGTTTATGGACTATAATATTCTATAAATAGATTCATATATATTCAACAACATTTATTTTATTAATAAAAACAAATTGTATGCCTCGGACTGGGTTCGAACCGGCGATCTTCCGTTTGTCAGGCAAATACTTTAACTCTAGCCTAAACCCATTTTTAATATGTTTTTTAAATTTCAAACTTGAATATTTTCTAGTATCAAATTTAAATATTTGTCTAAAAATAGATTTGTATACACAAGTTTAAATTTATGTATGTCTAAAAATAGATTTGTATATACAACAGAAATCCGGTTGCTGATTATTAGATTTACCAAAACATAAAAAAATCTTATACCGCGATTTGGCGTCGAACCTTCTGCTTGTCAGGCAACTATTTTAACTCTAGTGCACACACAATTTGAATTTGTATTTTCAAATTTCTACCATGAATATTTTCAAGTTTAAAAATATGAATGTCTCAAAATAGATTTGTTTGTACAATAGAAATTGTGTTGCTAATCTTAATATTTTATAAGAGTTAACAAAACTATTAAAAACTTTTATATTATTATAAAATTAATAACGAAAACTAATATTTTTGATAGAGTGATTGTTTTTTGCAGGCGAAACTAATATTCGATGTTAACTGCAAATATTTTTTTCAACGGAAAAGTGGTTGGTTGTTAATATTAAAGGTAATGTAGAATATAATATTTTCTCAATATTTATTAGGAGAACTAATATTTTGAATGATGTGACTGTGTTTTGGTTAATTTTATATATTTTCTGTTTACAATATAGTTTAATTACTTTTATAAAATAGTGATAGCAGAAATTAAGTTCGATGACAGATGACAGTTTTGACATATCCATGCAAAAGTATGAAAATAAACTAAAGGTTCATTGTAGCGAACAGCACACAATAGGGATCAGTCCCTTACTTATGAATTTGTATTCCTTGTTATTTTTTTTTTTTTTTGTTTTTATTGGAATAAATTACCTCAATTTAATTCAGTTTTATTTCATTGCATTAAAGTTTCTTTTTGTGTAAATTGTATTTTAACGATCCTGTTGCAGTTATTGCAGTTTTTTCCGATGTTGATGGTGCTGTTTTGGTTTGTATTTAGTGCAAAAGGAACTATTTTTATTCATAGAGTTTCCAAGAATGAAATCATCGACATGGCAAGCTAAATCATTGGACGTAGAGCCATGCTCTTTTAAGTGTAACATACTAATTACTTAAATATGATTTTAGTTGATTTCATCTCATGGTTGCTTTATTTTTTCGTTTCTTGCAACTTCTTTAATTCATGTTGTAATGTGAAGAGTATAATCATGCAAATGAAAATGTCTGGTTTTATGGTTTTTTGATTACACTTTATACATACTAGTGGAAGCTAAAATTTAAATATGCAACGGACAGTGGTTCTTAAACATTGGATTATTGTATACTAGGGCGGTCCCGAAATTAGCCGACCTGACGTATAGATGGTGGCAGTAGTTTGAAAAAGTTACTTTGGTGAAAAGTGGCAGCCATATGAAAGATATGTTACGCTACGAAATAACCCCCAATGAAATAAATCCCAAAAAAAATGAAAGAGGTCCCAACAAAAAAAAAATTAAATAATACCCAAAAGAAATGAAATATTCCCCAAAGGTGAAAATGAAATAACACCCAAAATTTGGGGGTTGTTTCGTAATGAAATAACTCCCAAAGGAAGAAATGAAATAACCCCCAATGAAATAAGCTCCAAAGAAATGAAATATGTCCCAATTTTTTTTTATTTTTTGTTTTCATATTTTTGATTCTTTTGTTACACTGTTCAGTTTTTCTGCGTGGCGGCCTGCGGCCGATCTTAGGGGTTTTCTCCTCCATAGGACGCGGCAGGTGGCTTCGCTGAATACAGTTTTCCTGCGCGCGTCTCATTATCTTCCCTAGTGTGACGCGCGCAGGGAAACTTTATTCAGCGAAGCCACCTGCCGCGTCCCATGGAGGAGAAAACCTCTAAGAGCGGCCGCAGGCCGCCACGCAGAAAAACTAACAAATATTAAAAAAATTTCACTTTTAGCAAAATGAAATATCCCCCAAAAAATATGAAATAACCCCCAAAATAATTGCATATGAAATAATCTCCAAAGAATTTAAATTTTGGGCTTTATTTCATTGGGGGTTGCTTCATAATGAAATAATCTCCAAACCGTAAGATGAAGTAATCCCCAAAAAAAATGAAAAAACCCCCAAACAATTTTACACAATTTTTTTGGGGGTTATTTCATTTTTGGCCGTTGGGGGTTATTTCATTGGGGGTTATTTCGTAGCGCCGAATCAGGGCTATGGAACAAAAAAGCTTTAATAAATTCGCCACCTCTACATCAGGTGGCGAGCAACAACTGTTCTAAGAATTATCATCTCGCGCAATTGCAGTGTTACCCTTCATCTTCCACCACCTTTCAACTCTCCAATATCCCCTTTGCAAAGAAAGCAACACCTTAATTAATAGGAAGAACTTCTCTTTAAAAAAATCCCATCCCGTTGGCCGATTTTGGAAAACTTTTTTGTAGGTATTACTAAAAATCAATACAAAAAACCGATTGCGCAAACCGATCTATTCGATTGGCTACAAATTCTGTTGCTACTGCTGATTTCTGGGTGTATCTTTGTCAAAAATGACACAAACATCTTAAATAGGCATGTAAATCAAAATTTCAAATTTTAGATTATTTAAGCCACTCTTATCACATATTAAGAAGCACTATTTTAGGGTAGCAGTTGGGTAGTACGGTAGAATACTTAAATGCCAGATGCTAATATACTTTCTGATTCGTTATGAAAAATAGAGAGAAAAACTATGCGCATGCTTGCTTTTAATAATTTTCTGTTAACCCATTTCCAACCTGTGGTCGAAAAATTGACCAGTGGCTGTCGCGATTTTTGTAGGATTAGAGGAAAATTTATATAACTTAACAACAAAGCAAATTAATTACTTTAAACCATTGTTAACTTATATTATTTTCGGTTTGGGTCAGTTCTTGATTTTACTTATTTTTGTCTGAATTCGAGAAAAAAATATTACAAACCCTAGAACAATGTGTTCCATTGAATTACAACTTTTTTTTTTAAATTCAGACTGTAACTTTTTTCCATTTCTGTATATCGTATTCAGCCAATGGTCGAACAATCTACCACCCTTGCTGGCCAAACCAGAAGGTCCAAAATAAGAAGATTAAAAATAGAAGTTTTTTCATGTCTATAGGACCTGTAAAAAGTTTAATTGATTTTTACCGAGCGGTTGCAAATGGATTAATCAATTTAAATAACATACAAATTTAAGATAAAAAACATTGTTTGCATTTTTTTTCTTTTATAAATTAAAGACTTGCTCAAGCTTAGTTCAGCTGAGTTTAAGTCCATTTTATTACAAATATGTTGTGTCTGACTCTAATCAAATGTAGTTGTTTAATTAACTTAAATCTTCGAATGTTTAACAAAATAGTTTCAATTAAGACTTTCTCTTATAAGATTTGATTAATAGAAGAAAAAAACTTAATTTTATAACTTTTGATTACTATAAATCAAATAATAATTTTCATTCATAACTATTTAAGTTTTCTGATATTATTAAATACAAAAAAAAAATGCTAAAACTGAATTTGACACTTTAATGTTCATATCAAAATTCATTTAGTATTAAGTTTTTTTTTTATAATTTTTTTCTCTAAATTTTATGATCTTTCTGTTAATTAATTTTGTATGTTTTGCTCTATATCTTCTACTAATAGTTCAAAAATCGTCGGCTTTCTAAAATTATTTCTTTAGGTTTCAAATATTGTTTTCTAAAGTTATTTTATCTGCAATTATTAAATCTAAACATTAATTTTTTTCTTATTTATTATCATGTAATTCTCACATTTTTGTTTTTTTTTTTACAAAATTGACCAATCATATAATGATTGTCACAAAATACCTTTTAAGCTCTATTACCCATTAGCATTTCGACATACAAAAGCTTTTTTTTAATATGATTTTAATGTTTAACTAATTCGTTAGTTAACGAAAACGTAACATTACGTTAAAACCGATAAAGTTTTAAAAATTAATATTAAGTTTCAAATAGCAAAAGTTGTTGTTTAGATATCTTTTTCCAAATCCGAATTTTAGCTGGAGTTTAATTACTTGCAATTGTTGTAAATTTTTTTGCTTTATCTCGAAAACCTTATAAATATATATGTGGAATTTTATCTCAAGTGACCGATCTTCTGAAACCGATGTCTTGGGATCGGGATAATATTTTCGTCAAACAGCCCTTTTTCGGATACATATAACTAATTACATATTGCAGTTAGAAAACTGTGTCCAAAATGTTTCCGACAGCTTTTTCTTCAATCTTAAATAGAATTTTTTTTTACTTTTGTTTTGAAAAATCAAAAATTTTTTTTACTTTCTTTCAAATAGAAAAAGCAAAGCAAGTTCTTTTTGCGGGGGAAATAGCAAAAATTTTATTTATTTTCTAATGTATACTTTAAAACAGCGGTCACCAACTACTTTCATTTGGGGTCCGTTTTTTAAAAATCACGACCGTCGCGGTCCGGAATGTAATAAACTACACTATTTAAATAATATGTTTAGATACTGTATTAATGGACAAATAAAACGAATGGGTTTCGGTGCATGATTTTATTAAATAAAAGAAGTAAGAACTAAGGGTTATTACGATATTAATGAGAAAAATTACATTTTTTGTCTTGGACTATCCGTCTGAAGTTTGAAGTAAAGCTTGTGCAGGCTATTCTCATTAGATCTTAGAGATGTTCATCGGCAAGTCTGTTCCTGAATTTATTTTTAATGAAGTTCATCTTAGAAAATGCTGCTTCACAAACATATGTTGACCCAAACAAAGTGAGAAGTTTCAAGGCTAATTTTTTAATTCTGGGTATTTATTAGCACAAACAAATTTTATCCAAAACTCTTGACAAGAAACTTCCTGTTTTTGGTGTTTTAAAACATTTTGCACTGGTTTTCAAAAGGTGAACTAGTCCTTTTTGAGCCCCAACCATCGCTGGTGCACCGTCGGTAGTTACTGATAAAAACTTATTTAAGTCTAACTCATTTTTAACGAAATAATCCATCACCGCTTCCATCTTCTTTTCGGGTTCTTTCTATTAACGGCAAAGTAATTAATAGCTCCTCAACAAAAGTTTGTCTCATTGTGTTCAAGAAACGTACAAAAATAACCAATTGTGCTTTATCAGTGATGTCACATTAAGTTTAAAGTAACGTAGATTTTGAGTGGAAATGCATTAAATATTTGGTTAAATAAGCAAAAAATTAAAAAAGAAGTTTGGCTTGATTTGGTGCCTTTATTTACAATAACTGGACCTGATTCGGACTAAATTTGGAATTTCACATGAGCAAATGGCAATATGTCAGGAACTTTCAGAGATAATCCACACGCGTAAGCATGTTTTTTATAGGCTTTTACTAGCAGATTAGAAATGTGTTAATTTTATGAAAATCGGATAAAAAACTAAAAAATGGGTAGCACTCAAAATTTTTGTTGCAAAAACGTATCCTAGCTTAGAAGTAGAAATAAAATACAAAAATGTAGCATCCCACTAAGCGCCCACAAAGCTCTTCAAGCAAAAGATCTAAGCTATCTACAAAAAAAGTACCCCATTTTTAAAAGCAAAGTCAAAAATATTTTTGTCTTTCAAAAGAAAAGGTCATAAAAATTTGTTTAAATCTTTTTATATTTTTTCTTTTAACATTGAAGAAAAAGCTATCGAAAACATTTTGAACAACACTTTCTAACTACAATAGGTAATTAGTTATTTGTATCAGAAAAAGGGCTGTTTGACGAAAATGTAAAAAATTCAACAACCTCCAACTCGAAGAGTCCTTGACCAATCCCACTAAAATTTGGTGTCATATCTACAAACAGAGAAACATTATTCGGTTATAACGAAGTTCAGACTGTTGGCACAACTTAGCATTCGTTTTTACAACAAATTTCTGTTAATTCCAATGAATTTTGGTTGCAATACCCTACTAACTAAATTTATAAGTTGTTACCATTAAATTCGGTTGGTACTTTATTTTTCTGTATGTACTAACCAATATGACTCAAGTTGGTGCAAGTTTCATCCCGATCCCTAGACATCAGTTTCAAAAGTTCGGTTACTTGAGATAAAATTCCCCATATATGTATTTAAAAAAAAAAACATATGTTGCTTTCTAAGCCAACTGTCCAGCTAAAAAAAAAAGTATATCGCGGCAATGTCTAACAAGCAGTATTAGTTCTCCTATACGATACTAGTAAAAACCGGGAAAACTTTCCAATTTTTTTAAAAAGTATGCCCAGTATACATGGTTAAATATTGACAAATTTTGCGTTCGTTTCTAGAATATTATTTATAATAATTTAATTGAATTTCGCAAATACTAGAATATTGACTATAACCCAGCAGAAATATGGTAATGACAGATCATTACCGTATAGATTACCAAGTAATGATACATATTACATTACTTTAAAATACGAAATAATGACTTACTGATAATGTGTTATAGAAGTATTTATATGTAATTGCAAAATAGCAAGTTACTGGTAATTGGTTACATAAGGATCGATTTCATATTTTTGATTTTAATTTTTTGAATTAATTAATTTGTTTTAAACATTTTTGCAAGTACTTTTTCTAAGCTTAAGTTATTTAAATTTTTTTTTCAAGATTTCTTAAAAAAAACTTAAAGACAACTACTTATTTTGTAACCCCTTGGTAACCACTTATTCCATCATTGTGAGTAATTACGTATTCCTAATATAAAAGTAATAACTTAATAACAACCCATAAACTTTGGGTCACCGTGAACAAAAGTACACAACAATTACAAAAAAAAAAAAATTGGATTTTTTTTGCAGAAATTAGCAATTTTTTTAATAATTTTTAATTTGTTTTTATCATTTTTAAAAAATGGTTACATTTTTATTAAACAAACTGTTCCTTTCAAAATTACATTATCAACTTTATGATAATATTTTAAAATAAATGAATATTTAGATTTAAACCTATTAAATTTAATAAAGTAATAAACCTAATGAGAATTAATAAAATCTAATTTAAATGAATTTAAAATATTTATAAAAAAACAGCTACTTACATAAATATTACAAAAAAGAACAACAATATGTTTTGAGCGATAGTTTAAAAAAAGCTCAAGCAAGTTACGAATTTGAGGAAATATTTAATTAATTCAATTAATTTGTTTTTAAAGAGAAGCAATACTCAGGAAATTCTTCATATTTATTAATGTGTTACTTTCTTTGCAAAGAGGAAAGTGGAGAGATGAAAGGTGGGGAAAGAATAAGGGCTTTAAACATGGCAACACTGTAATTGCGCGAGATGATACGTCTGTAAACAATTGTTGCTTGAATTGGTCCTCTGAGGAATTTCGGTGAGTCGAAATGAAACATGTAAGATCCTGTCAGTAGATAAAGTCTGCATTAAATTAGCAGATGAAGACATTTTTAATTAGTAAATAAATACTGCACGGGTTTTTTGTTTAACAAAAAACAATTGAATTTGAACTTGAATAAATATCGAAAAATTAACTTTTGGCTTTAAGTTCTTTAAAATTTGAAAGTAAAGCATAGTATAAAACTGTAACAATGCTAACATTTTTATGGTGGAATGGATTGACTTGAGTTTGGATAGTTTTTCTTAAATGATATTCACTCATATGACATATATTCACTCATATGATCATAGAAAACCCATAAACATTTTGTGTTTATTTGACATAATTTTGTATCAAATAACTTTTCCATATCAAATTTCAACTAATAAATTGGTAAAGATTTTAAATTAAGATTAATAAAATTCAATTAATTAAAACGAGTTTTCAGTTACTGATAAAAAAAGTAAAGTGGCTTAAAATTAATATTTATTTAATTGCGGTAGTAAAAAAGTAAGTATTCGAAAATATATAATAGTTAAAGTAAAACTACAGAAATTAATATTTATAGACTAATGTTGTTGAATAACAGAATTTAAAAACTAAAAACTATGTTAAATAAATGCAATTTTGCAATTAAATATTTGTTAAAGAACTAAAGAGTAGCATAGAAAGGGGAGCATTCGTTATTTTTTTAGCTCTGTCGTTACTCAACCAATACTCTTTTTTGGAAAAATTATTTTTTATCTAAAATTTAACACATCTTAACATAAATTTGTGTGTTTAAGACATAAATTATATTTATTCCTTATATTTCTTTTTTTTAAAGATTTTTAAAATACACTCAAAAAATAAGTTAGTAGAAAAGTTAGTAAAACGTCTTTTAAATCAGGCATACTATTTTTCAGAAAAACTTTTTGCTAAACTTATGTTTTAAGCTAAAATTTTATTTATACTTATTCAGAACTTATGTTTTTTTAATATTTTACTAATATTTTACTAATTTATTTTGCTTAAAAAATTGGGCTGATAAGCACATTAATAGTGTGGACGACAACCAGATTAAAAGATATACGCAGAATGAATTAGATGTCGCAGCATGTCAAGATAAAATATAAAAATGATACTAAAAAGAACAACTCTTGTAAGACATATAAAAATCAACCATGGAAGATTTTTGTATCTGCTTTTCATACATAAGCAAAATTGCGGATTAAAACAACTTAAATTTTGTGTTGTCACCGGCTTGTGGAAGTAATTGTCTATTAATTCAATAAAAGACAAAATAAAATATTTAAATTTAATAAAGATTAAATGTGTTTTTCTAAACTAAATGTTTATAGAGATTAATAATCCAGTGTGGTAAATTTGCAAACAAATATACAGACAGGTAGACCAACTACAGCGAAAGACACACATCTTAGGTAAATTTTACATAACGGCTTCGTAATGTTTATGGAACTTGGGAGTTTTTTGTTTTCTCTGATAATAACTATGAACGCTGTAAAGGATTTTTTGTAGGGTTTTAACCAGGACACACGCCAATTTTGGTGAGTGGGCTTGAATCGCTCGAATAATTTTTATGATTGCTTTTCCACAATTTAGTTTTTTTTTTATTTCACATTACCACATATAATTTACACCGGTGGGTGTCCCGCTAGAAGGCCCTTCACGTTAGCCAAATATATTTTCACTACTTAAAATTTGTTCAATATAAGTTTTTTCGAAAAAGTCTAAAACGATCGCTGGTTTTTAAATTTTCGATGACCAAACTTATAGATTTTTTTAAGACTCCTTTTATTTAGCAAATAACTAAAAATTATCTTAGAAAGGATATCTGTTTTGTTTTATATATGTCAACATATATGTCATATATGTTGACATATATGTAAACATTTACATTTTTTGTAATTTTTTAAAATTTGTCTGCAATACAGAAAACAGAAAACCCGGTTATTCGAACCGGGTTTTAATTTAAAAACCCGAAAACCGATTAAAAAAAACACTTTTTTTATGTATTCAATACCCGATTTTTCAAATAAGGCGAATATTTGACAACTCTAGTTCAGATTCCATTTGTAAGCTAAATAATGTGCCGATAGCTTTAATATTTTGCACATATCGCTCATTTACTTCAAGACTGTCATAAGATTTATTAGTTATATCAGGCTTTATTTTGTGTAACAATTTCATATTAATATCATGTGTACTTTTCGAGATATAGGATAATATATTTTATTTTTTCTTTCAAGTGGGTGCAATGAGTATATACTTCGTACAGAAAATGTGCGACTCACGGGTCTCTCGATAATTAGCGAATTCGCACACAACTCTCAGTGAGAGAAAAACACATTAAAACCCCCCTATTTATAAAAAATGTAACCAAATAAATAGAGAAAGGGTCGAGCGAGGAAGATATGAATTGAAAACTTTAAACTCGTTTTCTGCAAAATCGTGTTTTTTGAGTTATGTCAATATTGCAGTAAATGAGCGATATAATCTGACAATGTTCTTAAAGGTAACTTGACAAGATAAAAAGGTCGTACACAAAAGCAGTTGTAAGTGAAAATGTGTGTCGTGTGTTTTTCTAACTAACTCCTTACTTACTAGAGGTGAAAAAATAATGAGTCTCAAAATAGATTTAATTTTTTTTTTATTACGATTTTCACTAGAGCCAGTTCGTATACTTATTATAAATTAGTTAAAATGAAGGTTTTTTAACCTTGTTTTAGTGAAGAATTTCTATTTTCTGCGTCGTCGACGATTGTGTTGCCATAATCGTAATTATATTCGGCGTTTTAAGGCACTTACTGTAAACCCATTGAATTCGTTAGTTTATAATGTAAAATGTAATAAAATTCTATATTTGTTAGTCCAAGAACTTGATTAAAAATAAATTGTAAAGATCATCTATTTTTAAAAATTAATTTAATACAAAGTAATTTTCATTACTTTAAGATAGTAATGGGCAAGGTAAAGACATGATTTAATAAAAACTGTTAACATGCTGATGAAACAATGATAATGAAGAAAACTTGTTGTATAAATTGTAGTTACCTACGACCATTTAATATGTTTTATAATGAAAATGGCTACAAAAAGATGATGAATCAGAAAAAAAGTTTGCAAAATATTCTAAGATGTAAAGAGATTAGGGTTATAACTTTATAGTAGCAAAAATTTTACCCATCACCACGTGATGTGCAACGTTGTATCAGAAATAAAAATCTGTATATCGGGTCATTTTGAAACAAAAGCCTACCGCATTAAAGTTGCACTAAATTGCTGGAAAATATATTTTAAATGACTTTTTACGTAATGTGCCTGTAATTTTGCAAATTTTAATAGCCATATATGCTTTTTATCAAAATCCGGGCAACACGTCAAATTGGAAAATGTACGAGAGTTGTAACAAGTTGAATGTACGAGAGTTGTAACAAGTTGCAACTCTTAAATATTAACTCATTTTTGACACAGTGTTCCTTTTTCGACGCAGTACTTTTAGCGGTCATATTTTTTTTTACTGGAAAAAGATAATTAAATGATTTAAAAAACAACATCTAGAAAATATACGTGAATAAAAAATTTTTGAAAAATCTTTGTCCAGAGTTGCCAAATAATTATTTGAAAAAAAATAATTTTTGAACTATTTTGATGGAACTTTTTTCAAAATGATTTAAAAATAGTAAGTTTGGGTAATGTGGAATACCTATTTTATTTTTATAGTTTTCCATCAAAGTACTGACGATAAATTTACAAAGTCAATATTAAAATATAACTTGATTTCCTGTCGAACTGTGTTCATAACAAAAATACATTATCTTTATTGTAAAAAAAGCATGTTTTTCTCCTTTTATTTTACCGCTGAGGATTATTTTTAACAGATCTTTAATTTGTGGATATTTTCTTCAAAGATTGAAATATACAATAATTTTTAATATTTTGAAATTTGGTAATAGTAGTGATATTACGAATTATAGGCATGTTTCAAAACTGACCAATGTTGCGAAAATTTTTGAACATATTATTTATGATAAACTTTTTTTTCGTTAAAAATTACATATATCGGCATCACAACATGGATTTATGGCTGCTAGATCAACCACCACATATTTAGCTGCTTTTACCAATTAATGCGTAACTTTTTATGAAAATATAGTGCAAACTGATACAATTTATACGGACTTTGCGAAAGCATTTGACTATGAGACGCATGAACTTATTTTATTGAAACTTTCAAAGATTGGTTTCCATCCTGAAATGCTGAGATGGTTTCGTTATTATTTGCATCAGTATCTATTGATGGTGTCTACTTTGAATTTGTTATCCCGACCTCAGGTATTCCTCGGGGAAGTATTATGTGTCCCTTGTTATTTAATATTTTTATTAATGACATTTGTCACTGTTTAAGAAAATAGCAGTATCTTATGTATGCTTATGACTTCAAGTTCTTTAAACAAATATCTTCCCTTAGGGATATGTCTGATCTCCAAGAAGACTTGGATAGGGTAATTGTGTGGTCTGATCGTAATGGTTTGCCATTTAATATAGGAAAATGCTTTTCCATGACTTATCACTTATACTGCTTTCTCAATATAGAATGTATGGTCTATTTTGGTCATCAATTGATGAAATTGTTAATTTGGGCATGGTTTTTGATGCGAAATTCCATTTTGTAATCATCTAAACTTTATAATACCCAAAGCATATTCTTTATTGGCTTTTATTAGTCGTAATTCTGTAGAAAATTTTTATTACCTCAAAAAAAGTTTTATTTACTTCATATTCCAATGCTCATTTTATTTGGAGTTCCACATCGGACATTCACATAAATCGTATTGACAAAATACAGATCAAATTTACAAAGTTTGCATTTCCAATTTTAAAATTCTTCATATGCTGCCCAGACATTAACTGTTCCTACTTTTGCTGTAGCTAACTATAAAGATAAATGTGTTTTTCTTTATATGAAAACTCTCGAAACTCGAATGAATATATTTTCGTTAACTTTTCTGCATAGCATTATTTGTGGTGAAATAGATTCGCGGAGATTATTAGAATTAATTCGTATTTATGTCAAACCAAGGTCATTGGGAAATATTCATAAGTTTTTTCGTATTGATATCCATAGAACTAAGTATGCATTGAATGAACCGCTTACTAGATCCATGTACTCAATTAGACATAAGTATTTCACATTCTCACTTTAAGTTTCTCTTAAATAATTTACTTTAAGTTATTTTATACATTCTTATTAAGTTGCTGGTAAGTATGGATAATATCGTACCCCTAGACCCAGATAAATAAAAAATAAAACAAATTATATAAGAAAAAGTTTCGGTATCAAAAAGTCTACATGCTCAAACATGGAGGGTAATGTGGAGTACCTAGTCGGATAATGTGGAACACTATTCCACATTACCTGCAATTATATCTGTACAGCTTTTTGAAAGATTGAAATAATAACATAATCTGTTTCAGTTACGTTTGTTTTGCAGAGAGAGTTTGGGAGCGGACGGAAAATAATGTAAATTTTCAGTAAACTAATGTAATTCTTCTTCACAAAGTGAACAAAACATTTCTTAAATCTAATGTAAATTTTTATATTTTTTTTTTTAACTAGTTTTTTAATGAAGTTTCTTTATTGAGTGAATGGAAATTTTCATAAATAAATTTTTATTTTTCATAAAATTTTATGAAAACTTGAATTAGTTTAATCCAAAGTTTCAACGGACAAGTTCAAGTGCAACATCATTGCTTATATACAAAAACTCATTAATATCATGCAGAGAACACTCTTCGAGCGAAGAAAAATATCGACACAAACTGTTTTTTATTATATAAAAAGTAGAACTTATACTATGTTTCCACTGACATGTTTTGAGCAAAACATGTGTTTTGGTGAAAAAAATGTATGGGAAAACATGTACAGAACAGTTTTTCTTTCAAAATACGCCCAAAACATTTTCAGTAAAAACGCAACCTTATAAAAAGTAGAACTTATACTATGTTTCCACTGACATGTTTTGAGCAAAACATGTGTTTTGGTGAAAAAAATGTATGGGAAAACATGTACAGAACAGTTTTTCTTTCAAAATACGCCCAAAACATTTTCAGTAAAAACGCAACCTTAGGTTCTTAGGTTAGGTTCGAAATTGGATATACTTGTATGTCGCGATTTATTACAAACGCGATTTATTGTAAAACTTTATTATATTGCAAGCAGACCAAGCTTTAATTTACAAATAATTAAAAACTAATGGTTATGATTCGTCTCAAAAATGTAAGCGTGACATTAATTTATATGAATATGCAACGTTTTTACCATCAAACATTGCACAAATAGTCCATAGTTTCCGAAATAAAGTGGCATTTCACATTACCCGCCTACTCCACATTATCCGAACTTACTCTAAAGCCTAATTTTGTATATTGTTATGATGGTTATGTTGATGAAAAAATATGAAAATGTATTTATCTGCTAGCAAATAATTGTAAAGGGTCCGCCATATAACTTTTTTTTTTGAACTCCTGAACCAATTGGACTTTGTATGGCGTCATACCAAGGTCTTTATGCAAAATTCGTCTCAATGATGTCTCCGAAATGTTCAATTGTTGAGAACGACGGTGAATTGATGTTGATGGCGCGCTTCACGCACACTTTCAGCAACAGCAGCAATATTCTCGGGGGTACGCACTGTTTTTGGCTTTTTACGCTTTGGTTTATCAATGAGGATGCCAGTTTCTTTCACTTTTTTCACAAGATAACGAACATACGGACCATATTCGTTCAGCGGAAGGATAAAACTAATTATCTGTCAAATCAGACATGAGCTAAGTGTTACCATTCACGAAATAAGCACTAGTTGAAAATAAACTAAACCTTTATATAATTTTTGAAAGTCTGCCGATCAAAAAAAAAAAAAAATATTATCTCTATACTAAGTCTAAAATATTCCAAAATGCATTTCGTTTTCACTCAAAACATAAATAATGGATGGTTTTTATTAAAATACTATTACAATTATAAAAATTATGACAATTTAAAATAAATGGTCAAAAACCACAATATTTTTCCAATAGATTTTAAAAATTGGTTAACTTAAAAAAATAATTTTTCTTATAATTTTGAATGAAGGTTTGTTTACAAAATTATACAAAACTTAAATATTTAAAATATCTTTAACCGTCTAGGATTTATATGCTAATATTTCCACTAGATGGCTCTTTAAAGAAAATAAAAATGCAAACATTTCGTAATAAAGCACGGTTCTATATATGAGGAACGTTTGGTGGAAAAATGTCCAGCGAATCTATGACGTGCCCTTATTGAGTTAAACATAGACATAAAATCGACACTACTTAAATATATTGGGCGTACATGCCAGATAACCTGGGCAAACATGCCAGCAATTCCCATATACAAAGTGTCTGTAACGAAATAGTTAGACTTGCTACCAACATCATCAACGCGATGCAAAGCCAACTAAACTACATCAGAAGCTAAATAGAAATGGAAAAAATGGATGAACGGAATTAGCAATTACGTCAACATCACGTTTGTGGTTGCTATTGTATCTACAAAATATCTGCAGTTTTTTTTTTTTTAACTATTAATTATGCATTTTTGTTTATGATTTTTATTATGTTCTTTTAAAATATAAAAAAAAATATAAATAAAAATAAACGCTGAAGAACGTAACAAAATACACAAGAGTTAAATAAGTTGGTATTTGATCTACATCTAGCAACTAATGTTGAGAACAGTGTTGCCAGGTTTAAAATCGTAAAATTTTCCAGAAAAAATCATCAAGATATTTTGAAAGTTTTAATAAAACATAAAAGACAATAATGTTATTGCCAATTTAAGTGCTAACGTGGTATTTTTGTATTATAACATTATTTTTGTCACATTTCTATGGTTTAAACTTCAAAAATCACAACGATAGCACTTTACCACTTTGACTGTATACAGTTGTATTTTTGTATAAAATTTGATTTCAGTTTTCGAGCTCTGGTTTAGGCCTCCAAATTTTTAAAAGCGTTTCTATCGGGAACTTTTTGAACTTTGTAGGGCTTTAGTGCTGCCTTACGTTTCACTTTACGTACAAAAAAGTTCGAGCATTGGGCTAACCGAGCTGTTTTTCTGCCAGATATGTAAGGAGCTCTCTTAAGGATGCTTTTAACTTTATATGTCTTTTCAATGTTACGGTAACCAGCCGTTGTTCCTGTTCCCGGCTTCCTTTCAATTGTTAGATGTTTCAGATACCTTTACTTTTGGCGCCATACATTAGTTTCTTTGGCAATTTTTTTGTATGTCCATGCTTGGTTTTGTTGAAAATATTTAATTATTTTTGAACGCACTTTTCTTTAATCGTTCATTGTGTAAAAAATTGAAAATTAAAACTCTTGAAGTAAATTAATTTATTAACTGGCATATTCTTAAAATGTAAACTGCCAATAAATAAAATATGAGAAGCTTTAAACCAAAGTTATAGGCAAAAATGTGTGTTAACACTCCTTATATGAACATTTATGATTCCTCATATGAACATATACACACAGAGAAAAATTTAGCTATTTGCCAACTGAAATTCGGTTACATCGAATTAAATTCGGTTATTACGAGTTTTGGTTGGTTCTTACAACTAAATATTAGTTTTCACAACAAAGGTCGGTTGATTCAATTGAACTTTTGTTGCAACATCCAAAATATTCAAAAATCTAATGTAAATATCATTGTACTAACTGAATTTATAAGTTGATACCATTAAAACACACTTTTCAATTCGGTTGGCACTTTATTTCTATGCGTGTAAGAATGGTTTATGAACGCACTCCATGTGGACATGTATGAAGAATGTGAGTTCATGTATGGATCAATATATGTCAATTGTTAACTGGGTTATTAATATTGGACTTCTGTTAAAGAATTGAAATTTATTATCAACATTTTATGTCATAGTTTAAAGAAATTGATTCTGCATTTTTTTTTTTTTTTTTCTTCTAAATCTGACATTAATTCAATTTTATAAAAATGATTTAAAAACAAAATGTTATAAAAATGTATATACTGCAATTAATTTAAGCTAAAATAAATAAATCCGTTTTGGATTTATCATAATTTAATTGTTACATTAATTCAAATTTAACACTTATTCAATTTTATAAAAATATAAAAAATAAAATTTTATAGAAACATAAACACATTAATCATAGTAGTATTTGCATTTTTGCGTAATTTCATTTTACATAATTTTTTCGATTTTTTTTTTTAAATTTTTAACGCAAAAATAAATCCGCTGATTTTGTAAGAGTTAGTATGTTCTGATAATATTTTAAACTTTTGTCAAAAAATTGTCCTTTTGGACGCAAAAATCCTCCAATCGTCATTTAGTTATTTTGGGTAATAAAAATCGTCGAAATGACGATAAATCGTCAGACCTGGCAACACTAGTTGCAAACTTGTTGCTTATCAGTCAGCTAACGGTGTAAGAGTACTAAATCACTCGTTGTGTCTCTACCAATCTAACAAACAACAATTGCACATCATTACATTCAGAAACTTGAAGGATTTAATTCCAGAAAATGGCTAAAATAATTTCATAAATCACTTAAATTACAATTATTTGTCAATAGTGTCCGACAGAATACTTCGGGTAAAAAAAGCCATTTGTCGGTATTCGGTATAGTAAAGCATTATGCAGACATTTTACAAGTGGAAAAATATTTATAGCCAAATTTAAATAAATGTCCGTAGTTATATCGGAAAAACTTCAGCGGTAGATTATTTAACTTTGCAGCTAAGCTTTAGCTTTTTGCTTATATTTTTTACTAAAAATCGAATTACAACGGCTAAACAAATATGCTTTCAATATCCAAATTTGTCTACATTTTCTCCAAATACCAAAAAACCTACCATATATAGTTTTTAGGCAGAAGTCTTTAATGGGAAAATATAGCTTCAATACTTTCAGATGAGAATTCCGATTGCGCTGTAGGTACAAATCTATTCGACACACGTCAAAATGTTTCTTTCGCATTTTTTTTTTTCAAAGCTGCCATTGGGTATTAAATAAATAGACGACACTGAAGGAAATCATATCCCAGAAATTACTCTTGTAAGGTCTTTAGAACAACTTTTTTTAATTACATTTCAATTTTATAAATCAGGTATCAGTTCTGTTTTTATATGAGAATAAGATTAAGCTAAAATTTCCCAAATTTCCAAATTTAAAAGGCAGCCTTAGAGCACTTTTTACAATATGTTATATTAAACTTTTTTATTAAAAAAAAACTCTTCATTTATTTTCTCGAATTTTGATAATATTTAATTCGGAAAAAGTACATTATTCATGTCAAATTGACATTTCCTTAAAAAAAACCTAAAGTTATGTCGATTTTTTATTTGTTTTGGTGTTTGGTAATTTTTTTAAAATCAAACTTTTAAGAGTGATTCATTCTTAAAAATGCTAACAAGGGAGGTATCCCGAATAGGACCGACAGATCTTAATGAACTGCGGATATATTGCAGAGAAGAAAAATAGTAGGTCCTCGGGTTTTTATTTAGCTGCCGAAATTTGCCTATATAGATACATTTTGTAGTTTTGATGGTGTACAAATTATGCCCACAGCCATTCAATTATTTTTGTTATTAAAAAATGGGTTTTAAATTAAATCTGATGTTTTATTAAGGAATATTAGTTGTATTAAGCTAAAAATAATGCATAACAATGCCTATATAATTTAATCGAGGGGATGTCTGAGCTTTTTGCGATATTCCAAATTGATCGGTTTAATGCGACTTTTCCCGAAGAGTCTTTTTCGCCTACATTTAAAATAATTCAAAAGTGTGGCAACTCTATGTTTACTATACACTGAGAGAATTATCTGCATGACATCAATGAATTTTTGCATTATATCTTTGAATTGTCACTGAAACTCGTCCATTGAAACATTTCATTAAATTAATGCAGATTTTCATAAAATTTAATGAAAAATTTCATATTATTTATTAAAAATTTTTTACGCCCAATGAAAAATTTTCATTAGTAATAGTTTCATTGAAAGTATGAAGCTTTTTCATGTAGTTTAAGAAGTTTTTCATTCAGATTGTAAAGAAAACTTCATTAGGTTAGAGAAAAAATTTCATTTAAACAAGTCCAATGATTTCCTTCTGTCTATGGGCAATATGGGTATAATTTTTTTATTCTTGAGTACTTCAATGACGTGTAGAAATATTTTACCCTATTTTTTTAACCCTTAAACGTGAGACTGGGCAGCTAAAATATAAGTTTCTCCTTTTTGTTTTGCTCCTTTACAAAGTTCATTAAAATCACTCGTCTTGTGATACCTCCCTTGTAAGTGTCAAATCTGCACCGCCTTGAAATAGTGCAAAATATGAAATATTTCACCTTTAGGAGTTGTTAAAGTGCCTTGAGTTAAAATCGAACTCAATTCTTTTAAAATAAAGTTGTTATAAGGGTAATAACATTCACCTTCTAATAATTTAAAATTTTTATTTTTCAACTCATTTTTGATACAGTGTTCCTTTTTCGACCCAGTACTTTTAAACGGCTTTATTTTTTACTGGTAAAAGCTATTTTACTGGAAAATGATAATCAAGTGATTTTAAAACCTTAAAATTGTTCAATATCTTGACTGCAATCGTGAATTAAAAAATTGTGAAAATTTGTTATCCAGAGTTGCCAAATAATTATTTCAAAAAATCAATTTCTGACTTTTTTGCTGGAAATTTTTCAAAAATTATGTAAAAATATAAAAAAGTCTGAGCTTTTTGATTGTATGTTTTTTAAATACCTAATCAAATAGACTTCGAACTAAAAAGTAATATTGAAACAAATTTCTTTGGGGAAAGGATATTTCAAGCAATGGCGTTCGAGGATTAAGGAACAAAATTAACAAACCACTAATTTGTCTTTTTTGTCGCAGAAATTTTCTTTTCTGGGGTGAATTTATTTTTTATTTAAATTTCGTATTTGTTCAGAAGTAAGTACAGGTTTATGGATGAAAAATAACATGTAGACCAGTAAAATAGTAAAATCCAAAGGTTGCAGAACAACTTATATAGTATTATAATAAATTTCAATTTCTGTTCTACAACCGATTAATTTTATATTTAGTTTGTCCTATTTGCAATAGGTTCTTTACTTCCAAACAAGAATATATTGATATAGTACCGGTTCTAGAACCAGTTATAGAACTGGTTCTGGGACAGTTAAACCTTACATTTGCACTCTGTTCTGGAACCAGTTCCATATAAGCGATGATAAAAGAATCTGTTCTAAAACAAGTTCAGAGGTAATCTGTTAAAAAAACTATACTAAATGTGCATGATTACACAACCTAAAAAAGTTTTCAACGATTTTGTACCGTTATTTGTACCACTCAAACGTGTGGTTAGGTCGAAAAAATGTATTGGTCTTGTATATTTCCTTTATAACATATCCAAATTTAAACAAAATCTGAATTATTGTGAGATTTTCATTGTCAGTTAATTTTATTTACCATAACTTGTATTTTTGAAATCCAATTGCTTTAAAATTTCTATATTTTTACTTGTCTGATGTTAAATTGAATGAATTTCAGTTTCTATGTGAATTCTTTTAGTGGTTTAATTATACAGAATTTAGTACTGCTACTACAGTCACTGACCATTGCCTTATTGTTAGGAAATGTATCACGGGATTTTCCGAGAAACTTAGACTTTCCGTTTCCACTATCATTGACATTTTAGGAATACAATTTAAAATAAAAAAGTTAAATATTACACATTTTTAATGCAGCTATTAGAAATTTTAAAGGAACAAAATGGATTTATTAGATTTTGAACTTAATTTAGGAATTAAATTATTCAAACATTTGTTAGTTAGAACTTCAATGCGTATGATGAATATTATTGTATTATATGACTATTATATGTATCATATGATTAACATTTTTTAATTATTTAGATGGAAAGTATTGAAAGAATATTTTCTCCAAAACGAAGCCGTGTTAAACAGTGAAACTGTCTGGATCTATAGAAAACTGTCTGAGCTTTATGTAAATAAAAAAATTATGGCCGATTTTTAGATAAATTAAGTTTCCTATTATTCCAAAAATTCAGAACTAGCTCCGTATCATGTAGTTTAAAATAATACTATAAATTTGACTTTGATACGAAAGCCTCATAAGTAAAAGTATAAAATAAAATAAACCGATCTTAATACAGTGGCATTAGACTGTCAACATTTTTATCAAGAAGAAACATTTAAGAAAAATTAATCTTATAATGTAAAGGTTTACACAGAATTGCACTAAGTGAACAAAGTAAAGCATCCAAATATATGATACTGATAAATAATATGTTGGTAAAAATTAGATGTCCGATACTAAGAGGCATTAAATAAGTACCGGGTAATGTTTTGTCATGAAAAACTAAATTCGATTGAAAGTTGTAGATATTGTAGTGAACAAATATTCATTGCAACTGACATCGGCAGTGGTCGTAATTCAAAGAGAATTATAATTTTTTAATGGAAGGAATATTCAAAACTTTATTCTAATTATAATTTTATTCTACACAGAAAAAATTATCAACCTAAAATATCTAATTAAAGATTTGATTTTTCATACACTGTATGCATAAATAGAAAATGTTCAGTATAAAATACCAAATACATTTCAAGTTAACAACCAAAAAAAGCACACACACAAACAGACTCAGCATTGCAAAAAAAACACACATACCATCGTATAGATCACACACTTTTTTGTGAGTATCATATTTTTTCTTTTATAGAAGTTATTCATAACTTTTCCTTCTTAATTTTAATTAAAGGTTTAATTGATAGTATCATTGCCGTGATAGGTGCAAAATCAATTAAAATATTAATTGATTCAATAAATTTTTTAATTGAAACCCGTTTTTAGTTTTTTCTATGTATGTTAAATAAAAAGCCTTAAAATGTATAAGAGTTGGTTCCCTCTGGATCTATGTTGGAATAAATCTTTTAACCGCGTCCAATTACTCGGTAGGTCACTGATAGGGTTTGGCGTACGGGAAATTCCAGGGATTTCCCGGAAAAATGGCGACGGGAGCTCCCGGGAAAAAATTTAAAAATTCCCGGGAAAACGGGTGATTTATTATTTATTTTGACTTAGCCAATTTAACCCTCTTACAGGCAAGCCCGTCTCCAGGCAAGGTATTTTAAATTGGCCATAAATGCGCCAATTGAGTGTTTTATTTATTTTTTATTTTTTTATTTTATTTTTATTTATTAGATAATCTAGCACAACAAGATGTAAATCTTATAAATTATAGTGCTAGTGAATATAAAAAACATTACACATATTAAATAAAATTAAAAAACAAAGTTAAAATTTGATATTTAAGATACAAAGATAAAAATACAAAATTAAAAGTAACAAGTGTTTGAAATAAGTAAGGCATCAAGGGTTAGACAAATAACTGGCAAATTGAATATTTAACCAAAGTATATTTTAAGCTCATTTTTAAATTTGTTTGCGTTGTTTATGACTTGAATTCGATTAGGAAGAAGGTTCCAAAGACTAGTGGTGTAAATGAAAAATTGGCGTTGTGATAATAGGTTTTGAAATTTTTTTTGAATAATATGATTCCCACGATTTGATCTAGCAAATTGGATTCTGCTGTATAGGTAGACAGATTGACGTGATTATTTTATGGAATAAAATAAGACTCCTAAATTTAAGAAGGTTTTCAAAACTCATCTTATTAATTTGACATGAAAAACTAGATATAGATTCACGGCGCCCTTTGTTGAAGACATATCTTGCAATATTGTTGTAAGCAACTTTAAGTTTTCCAAAGTCCGCAGTGTCACAGTTTGCATAAATTTCCCAGCCATATAACAGAACGGGGATAAGATACGTTTTTGCTAATAGCATAATAAGAAATTAAACTATTTGGATAGAAAACCATGTTAACAAAATTTAATGTGAATTAGTTTTTTGGAGGCGAGAAAGTGTTAAAATTCTAATTTCGTAAAATTTCAAAAAATAAAAAAAAAAAAAAATAATTATAAAAAATCATAAAAACAAATTTATTTTGACTAGAAACCGTTGGTATTAAACGCAAAGTGAGATTGAAGCATAAGCATTTAAAAAAGCTCTTATTTTGGTCTAAGGACATACAGGATTCCAACAGGATACTTCTAAAGAGCATCGCCATAACTTGAAAACGTATGGACGAACTGTCATGAAATTTTGCAGAAAAATTATATTTGGTACTTGTATTAAAGCCTTCGAGTTTGAACAGTATATATTTAAGTTGAGGTGCTTTTTCGCCCACTTTCGCATTTTATAAAAAAACTTATATCGCCACATCTTCTTAAGTAAAAATACAAAAGGTGTAATTTTTAGATCGTAGTTACCAATCCTGCTTGACCAATCCATTTCTAAACTGTCCACCACTGACAATGACATATGTATCTGAAACCCAAGTCGATGAATCTTTCAAACTGATATAGACAATGCAGAGGTCAATCCAAAAAAGCAAAAATAAAATCTAGCGAATTTGTTAAAGAGAGAATTTCAAAATTTAGATGATTTATATGTTAATAATAAAGAAAACATAGGCAGATAGTGAACGGGTTTTCTCCGTTGCTGTGAACTTTGCCACAAAAATTCGAAATCGAACGTCAAACAAATTACTAAATGTTTTAGTAGACTTCAAAACTTATTTTTTTAACGAACTTATGTATTTTTTTTTTCAATGCACAAATTAAATAATATGTGCGTTATTATTTAATTTTTAATAAAAACTTTCTTTTAACAAAAAAAAAAACAAAACTTACCTTATTATGATATTACTGGTTTAAACAAAAAATCAATTTCCGGGAAATTTATAATTTTTCCCGGACATCCCGGGAAATGAAAAAGTTCGGGAATTACCATAGCCTAGTCACTGATAAGGATTACAGTATATCATTTTATATATATCATTTTTGTATATCTTCAAGACGGACGGAAGAGCAAATATTCGTCAAATATTGTAATTCGTACAACCAGAAAACGACTCGGTTGCAGCCCAGCAAATGGTTCGATTGTTTCTGTTTAGGCAATCAAAATTCTATTATAGTAGCAAAACTTATTTTGTTTCAATTGAATGACTGTTATCAAACCCGAAAAACTCGATCGCTGCAACCGAAACATTTGATTGGCAACAAATACGGTTGCTAGTAGCGAGTCTGTTTTCTGATTTAATATGTTGATAAACATATTTCATATGTGGAATTTTATTATATATATTGTTGATTACTCTTACGACATATAGTTTTAAAGGCCATGCCGACTATGTTGAAATTCCATGTCAAACCGCACAGAATACAGCCATTTTTGGATTTGTCATCTCCGATTTTAATGAAATTCATCACAAATATTGTACATGGATAGTGCTTATCAAATCATTAACCTTTCGACCCCAAAACGTTTCGGTTTTCGAAATATGACGTCATGAAAATTGAAAAAAACATCAAAATTTGAATAAAGTGCCCACACAAAGTCGTTCATAACTTTAAAACTATACAACTTACAATTTTCGTATTGGTACCATTACCATAGGTAAGAACATTACCTTCAAATGGCGTCCTAATTTTTTTTTTTTGTATTAAAAGGTCAAAGTTCATTTTTTTAAGTTTAATATTCAAAGACCCATATCTCAAAATTATTTTTTTTTTTTAATTCTGAAAAAAATATATGTTTAAAACTAAGGCCTCTCTATATTTGTGGCAACATTTTAAGGTGGGGACTCAGCTGGTTCCGGAGTTTAGAGGAAAACGTGGTTGTAAGAAAATTGAAGGTAATTTTTCACCTTTTAAATGGTACCAATGGGAAAATTGTAGGTTGTATAGTTTAGAAGTTATGGGCGATTTTTGTGAAATTTTGACGTTTATGCCAATTTTTATGACGTCATATTTCGAAAACCGAAAAGGTTTGGGGTCGAAAGGTTAATGATTTGATGGACACTACCCATTTACAATATTTGTGGCGAATTTCATTAAAATCGGAGATGACATGCCGACTGTTGGAAAATGTGGGGTGTAAAGTTGTCTAACTTGTAAGCAACAAGTACCTCAGATCAAATGCACGTTGGTTTCACCTGGGCAACGACAAGTTCGAGGCCTCTATTGGTTTACAATAGCGGTAAGTTCTTGGCGGCTAACGATCATGGCTATTTTAACGGGTTACCTCTGGTTCTCTCTGCTTTGGTAGATGGTTCACTGGTTTCCCGTTAATCATATTCAAGGTATACCACTTCCGAGTTGTACGGAGCTATAGTGGAAGTAGCTTCGGCTACAAGGTCTTACCAAAGACTTTAAATTGGTACCATGGGAGCCTTTGGCCCGCCGTGAAGGTACCTAGAGGGATCCTCTGTTGTAAATCAATACGAACTAAGACATATCCTAGGTATACATGTGATACCAGAAGATGGAAAAAATGACGGAAAGGTGTGAAGCCGGACGATAATCTCAGTCGATGGACTAAACGAAATGAACCAAAAAAGAGTGATGTTGTGAAAAGGGGAAAAAGCTTTAGATTCCTTAATTCTTAATACCGTCGTAGACAGACAGAAATGATCTAGAGTGTGCTGTTGTGATGTCGAGCTGCCGGCATGCGTTGTTTGGCTGTTCTTTGTCTGTTCTTTGTCTGACTGTTTGCTGTTTGAAGAATGGTTTCTACATCTTGATATTGGATGGATGTCAGAACAGAATGTTCTCATGAAATTTGAGTTGGATCTGGGAAGAATGTTCTTAAAAGGTAGTGATGTCGGATCTGAAGGCATAAAAAGGGTGATACAAGAAGGATGTTGGTTGGTCATTTGTCTAGTAATTATATATGCAGTGACATGTCGATGTGCTCGTGTTGTTTACATGATCCTGCTATGGACCATAACGGTCATGGATATTGGGAAAGGCACTTCGGGGAGTTTCGTGGTGGCTGTGGTTATGCCTAAGCAGGAAGAACACTTCGGTGTTCGGTGTGGAATTGCACTCTCAACCGGGTGCTGTGACCTAGAGATCAAGCAGAGGTTTAGATGGGCCTCGACCTCACCAGTGGGTGGAGATATGTCTGAATCAACATACTCAACATACATGTCCAGCATAAAGGGCGTTGGTTGGACGCTTGTATTCAGCTAGTGTTTAAATACACCGTGGAATTAAGCCAAACTGCAGGCATCCACATTAATCAAAACACATTTGTTAAAAAATTTATACCTACCAACTACTGGCAAATACGATGCTTTTAACAAAATATATAATTTAGTAAAATTTAAGAAATACTTTTTTAAAAATTGTTTATTTTATTTAAAACAATAATATGCGTAAGGATATCAGTTAAAAAAAAATTAGTGTTAAAGTGCCGACTGCTGGTTCACTTACCCTATCGAATAACTAGAAAAGGCTTTCTTTTGTAAGTTTTTATTAAACTCTTTTTTTTGCCAAATTAAGTCTCATTTTAGTGTCCACATTCTGCTTTATACCAAAATAGTAGAGCGGCTTTTGCTCTTGTCCATAAGGAAGATGTGCCCGCTATGGAAGATTTTACTGTATTAACTGTTAAGCTTTATTGTAAAACAGTTAATGTATTTCCGTTTGATTTATTTCTACCAGTTTATGGCATTTTTGATGATTTTAAATAATAATTAACACAAATTTATCTTCCATGCTTAAAATTCAATGAATTCTATATACCAGATGTGTGCAAAGAAATATAATTATAAGCTTACATGGGCTAAAAGATAGTAAATATATTAGAGTGAGCCGAACATAAAATATTTTTTATTTCTAAGCATATTCCGATCCGATAATTAGCATATAAATATGTGAACTCTTAATAATTCAACGAAATTTTAAACTTTTTTCGTTATGCTAAATGGATAAAAACAATTTGGAAAATGGTGAACGGCCTACTCTTACATATGCTTCTTGTTTGGGTTATATGCTTAAATGCTTAAGGATGTCTTAAATTTCCTTTAAAGCGCTCCATAAATTATGTTATGTCGTATGTACGATTTCAGTAATTGTAAAACATGTATTTAACATATTAATGCTTATTAATATTCCCAGTGTAGAAACGGTAATGACAGAAAGGGGTAAATACCCAATTGGTACATAGCCGGTAAAATGGAAAAATTTCCTGATATTTACCAAAAGGTATAGACTATGGGGTATAAATTATGTTGTCGAAAATTTGGTGAATAAACACATTGGACAGAAAATTTAATGATTTTTATATTAAATTTTTCATTACAATTTAAATCTCATTAACATTAGTTGCTGCTAATGCAAACAGGGAATGTGTAGCATTGTAGTGCCTTATATTGGAAACAAAACTTGATGGAACGGAAAATGAGTGGAATAACATCAGTAATAAAATTGTATTCAACTGGGAACGAACTTTATTTTATCAGAGTATCAAAATTTATATTATAAGTAAAAATATAACTAATCACCCTGTGGCCGCTTTGTAAAAAATTAATCCCTTGGGATCTATAAATGCATATATTTGCAGAAAAATGTATGTTTTTGAAAACGTTTTTTGATATTTTTCTAAAATCAGCTTTTTTACAAAATTGTTATATTTCATAATTTTTTTATGAAATTAAAAATTTTTTTTATTACGAACAGAAAAATACAATTGTTTTCTATCTTGCGATTATTAACGGTAATTTTGATGACTTATATGTTTTCTGTTAAAGCTCTACCTATTCTGGAGGCTCTAGCTTTGCTAAAACTTGGGGTTCTGATGGGATCTTTAGCCAGACCGAAGTACTAGTATAAACCTAGCTAATATATTTAAATTGCTTTCTTTTTGTAAATATACGAAAGTTGAAATCTCGTTATATATTAAAACTAACATTAAAATAATCTCGATGTATATAAAAGCAAAAAACTAATAAAACTGTAAAAAATATTATTTAAAAACTAATTTTTGTTTTATATAAATAGAACATTTTTGGTCTTAAAAGTTTAGCAAAGTCATGATGTTTGTTAGGAAAAGACCCTAGCCACGTGTTTGATTACTATGAAGACAAGAATAGAGCAAAATTGAAGATTTTTGTTTAAGCTCTGCCTATTATGAAGGCTTAAGCTTTTCTTAAACTTCGGGTTCTGATAAGATCTTTAGCCAGATTGATATATGTACTTGTATCAACCTAGCTAATATGTTTGATTTTCTTTATTTTGTAAACATACGGATGTTGAAAGTTCGTTCTAAATAAAAAAAGCTAATTTTTACACATTTTTTAAGTCAAAAAATAATTTAATTTTGTTACTAAAATTGATATCGCAGAAAAAATTAATTGATAAATGCATATTTAGTAAATTTAAAGGGGATATTTTACGTTTTTTAATATAAATGAAACACTATTAAAAATGCATTAGCTTCCGAGCCCTCCACTCAGGGAACTTCTACTGTAAATATTTGTAGTTATTTGAGCTGTAATCCAGTATATTTATTTTTATGTGCAAAAACTGTAATTTGTATTAAAAATTTCAGTTTTGACTACAATTGTAATTCATCTCAAAAAAACAAACCACATCAAATTACTGTATTATGATTTTGCATTCATTGCATGCACTTGTTTTTTTTTTTTTTTTTTTTTTTTTAAAGCAACATTGATTATTAATAGGTTTTTTGTTAAAGTTCTGCCTATTATATAGGCTCTAGCTTTTCTAAAACTTCGGGTTCTGATGAGATCTTTAGCCAGATCGAAATACTAGTATCAACCTAGCTAATATGTTTGATTTGCTTTATTTTTGTAAATATACGGAGGTTGAAAGCTCGTTATAAATTGAAAATAACATAAAAATAATCTCGATGTATATAAAAACAAAAAACTAATATAACTGTAAAAAATATTACTTGAGCCAGAGTACACACTAAAAATTTTTTATATAAATAGAACATTTTTGGTCTTCAAAATTTAGTAACGTCATGATGCTTGTTAGGAAAAGACCTAACCACGTGGTTGATTACTACGAAGACAAGAATGGAGCAACATTGATTATTAATAGGTTTTTTGTTAAAGTTCTGCCTATTATATAGGCTCTAGCTTTTCTAAAACTTCGGGTTCTGATGAGATCTTTAGCCAGATCGAAATACTACTATCAACCTAGCTAATATGTTTGATTTGCTTTATTTTTGTAAATATACGGAGGTTGAAAGCTCGTTATAAATTGAAAAAAACAAATAAATGTTTGTTTATTTTTTACTGCAATGTGGTTAATTTTTACTACAATTGTGGTTCATTTTCTGAACAGTAAAAAACAAATGACAATGTTAATTGAATTTACTAAATCTCTGAGTCGTCCTTTCTTCAAGTGAAATTTCATTTGTTTTTAACTACATTTCCAGTGGTGTTTACCTACATAATATTCTAAGTGTAGTAATTATATAATACGTTATCTGGTAACGGTTTTCCACACTGGGTTTTTCATATTTATTTGATTTTGATTAAGTCAGCATCTGTAAAGTTTACACATTTGCCATTGATTTTATCATAATGTGTGCGGAAAGTTTGATAAAAAAGCAATGAAAAACATGCGATGTTAAAAAAATAATTGAAATTATTGCAATATGCATTGAAAGTCGATTTTACAGTTAAAAGATTATAGTTAGCATAAGAAATGTAGAATCCAGTTTATACCATTTGATTAATGGTTTTTTTATGAAGATTTAAAATATGAATTTATTAAATCCATAATTTTAAATTTGCTATACAAACATTATTTTTAAATTTAAATCCATTTCATAATTTCAGATGAATTTATTTTTCCAAAACATTTACAACTGAATACATTAGACCGACTCAAAAAAAAAAAAAAGTTTCCTAAGTCCAACCCACTGTGGTCAAAAATCCATTTTCTTTAGTCATAAATTCGAAAAGTACTGGCAGAGCTTTGTTTTTCAATATTAAGCAAAAAAAAAAAATACATTTCCACAACACACATACACTTTACCATTAACCCTCATCGTCCCATAATAAAAAAAAATATATTTTTATTAAATTTTATTGTTTTATTTGATTTCTTTTGGTGATATTTAAATTTTAATGGACTCTCCGAATTACTCAGTCTGTTTTTTCATCATACGTGTACCCAAAAACAAACGAATATCGCCAAATATTCGAAAATATTGCTAAACTAAAATTACAAGAATGGAGCAAAATTGATTATTAATAGGTTTTTTGTTAAAGTTCTGCCTATTGTATAGGCTCTAGCTTTTCTAAAACTTCGGGTTCTGATGAGATCTTTAGCCAGATCGAAATACTAGTATCAACCTAGCTAATATGTTTGATTTGCTTTATTTTTGTAAATATACGGAGGTTGAAAGCTCGTTATAAATTGAAAAAAAAAAAATTACAATTGTTGGAGTTTGCAGATAAATCCCGGCGAGATCTAAGTTCCAACTTGTGAAACACACTTTGTGAAACACTTCCACGTTTAAATCTTCATGGCCAGATATAACTGTTTGTCTACGACATATTTAGGTTATGTTACCGAAAAACACTCTAGAATAACGACAAGGACACAATAATAATGAAATCGGAAATAATGATTTTTAAACAAAAGGGTCCGCCATCTAACGTTTTTTTTGTTCAACTAGTGCTTATTTCGTGAATGGTAACACTTAGCTCATGTCTGATTTGACAGATAATTAGTTTTATCCTTCCGCTGAACGAATATGGTTGTGTATACGCTTGAACAACGCTGGGAAATATTGCAACATTACTTTGAATATCATGGTAATGTTTCAGAATGTGCGCCCTGTTTTTGAAGATCGCATTATCAGCCGCAGAGCTGATGTCGTTTGACCACCTCGGAGCTGCGATTTGACACCGTTGGACTATTATTTGTGGGGTGCCGTCAAAGATAAGTGTTACAACAAGCCAGAGACAATTGACGCTTTAAAGGACAATATTCGTGAAGCCATTGGTGAATTAAAGCTGCACACAATCGATAATGTGCTTAAAAATTGGACCGATCGTGACCGATCGCATGGCCAGCCGAGGCAGCCATTTGAATGAAATTATTTTCCATTATTAACCGAAAGGATTGTACTTTCAAATCAAAAAAGAAATTTGAGAAAATATTCAGTAGTTTTTTTTATAGCATTTTCAAAAAAAAAGTTATTTGGCTGACCCTTTACTAACATAGATATCAATTTTCACTATATATCGTCTTTATAGTTTCCTCTTCAAGCTTTTGTGATAATTGTAAATCTGTTTTGAAATTATTTAAAATCATAATTATTTCATATTTTTTTTTTTTAAATGTACACATTATATTTAATAAAAAACCATTTATACGAAATTGGATCTAATGGTATTAAATTTTAACTAATTTAGTACAATAATATCTGGTAAAATTTCGAATTCAATTGCATATCATTTGAAGAAATTAAATCTGATTTGATCCACGTATATACAATCGTATTTACCATTTTTCGGATTAAATTGTATCTGATTATTTATTTGACCATATATAATAAGATATGACACCAGATCATTGTGTTCACTCGGGTATACACTTTTTTCAAAATGGTCCAGCTCACTAAAGGTTTTTGCAAAAAAATTAAACATTTTGTGAATCCTCATGCAAAATTTCAAAGTTCTTTTTTAGGGGGCCACTAAAAAGTTTTTGTGTTTCGACCCACTTTAATGTACATGCTTTCGAAAAAAAATAAAAAAAAAGTAATTGGGAAAAACGTTTTATTTTGTGATAACTAAATAAATGTTTATGTCTTTTCATGTTTCTTGTACAACATGTAGTCACTACTACGTGGGTTGCATTAAAATTCTGTGGTGATTGATGTGAATGATAATCATACTCTTTCAAGTAAATTGTATGTACGCCCGAAATAAAAATATGTCATAATTTAATTTAGGTGACATTTCAACTAATAATTATAATGAATAGAAAAAAATTCCTAGAAAACATTTAAATATGAATTGTTTAGAGTGTATATAAAAATTTAACTTCTAAAATAAGTTTTTGTTAAATTTTAAATTATTTCAACAGATTATTTTGTTTTAAAACCCTCTAATACATTCCTTTTTGATCGACTGGTTTAGAGCATTTTTGACTATTCGAGAAACTGGGCTATTTTGCAATTTTTATTTTTGAACAAGATGCAGTGGAACTCGGTTATAACGAACTTTTTTTGTATAACGAACGATTTTTCTGGTCAGAAAGTATTTACTAAGACATTTCATATAAAATAATACGGTTATAATGAACTTTTTATATAACGCACTTATTTTTAGCCCCTTTTATGAGTTTCCATATAATTTTTTATGTTTTTAAGGGACACATAAAAAAATCGAGAATACAAAATGAAAATTCTGCTGTAAATCTTAAAAATTCTAGCTTTTTAATTACAAATTTACTGAAAAGAACTAAAAACTATATGAAACATAATTAAATGGAAGAATTGTTTAAGAATTACAAACAAAAACTAAAATTATTTGAATTTATGAAAAAAATCCTGATAACTTAATAATTTTTTGCAAAATGTGTACCTCGCTTTGTTACAACCGTACTCCACTGTATTTAACTTATAAAACAATCAAAACTCACAAAATGTGTAGTTATGCTGTTGTAGTTATTTTAGCTTTAATTGCAGTTGTTTTACTAAGGACAACATTTTCAACGTTTGTGACAGTTTTTTTTTTTTAACAAGTAACAAAAACTACAGCATTTTGGTTAAATTTAATTTATGCAGTGGTTTAAATTTTTTTTAGGTGTTTTTGTGTCTTTCGAACAAATATATAGCACACAAAATGCTGTGAAAAAACAATATGGCGCTTGTTTAGCAATTTCTAGTAAATGAAAATTAGAAGAATGTTTTTGTTTTAGTCAAGAAAATAAAACGAACTCATCGCCCACAGAGAAATAAAGTGCCAACCGAATTGCAAAGTGTATATTAATGGCAACAACTTATAAATTTATTTAGTACAACGATATTTACATTAGATTTCTGAATATTTTGGGTGTTGCAACTAAAATTCAGTTGAATTAACCGAACTTTTTTGTGAAAAATAATGTTCAGTTGTGCCAACCATCTGAAACTCGAAATAACGGAATTTGAGTCGTAGTAACCGAATATCAGTTGTCAAATTGCAAAAATTTTTCTCTGTGTGCGTAAATGAAAATTTCTCAGCCGAAAATTCTGTTATTTCAAAAATATTTGACACATATATTTGGTAAAAAGGAAAAAGAAAATTAAAGAAGTTATCTGTGTTTAAAAATTTAAATAAAAAACATGAACAATTTTTAATGTACTCACTTTTCTTTTTCTATATGTAATGAATGTAATAATTTAATAAATATAATTGCTAATTTTTTAAAAATTTTTTTTTTTTGTTTAATTTTTAACATTCTTTTAAATTTGTTACCACTTTCGAGGCCATCTAAAAATTAAAATAATAAATCAACTTCAAACACATAATTCTACTAAACAAATACTGAAATTCTCAAAGTGTCACGGCAATGCGTTCTATTATTTTTAAATAATTTTTTACATAAATACCACAAAAATTTGTAATTTGCATGTAAAATATTTTAAAATATTAAATTTTTTTTATATATTTCAATACCCGGTCAAAAATCAACATATATGCATATATTATGGATATGTATCAACTCATTCATGATCATATATGAAGTAATTCGAGGTTATACATGTCCATTTACCACCATATATGATTCATATATGCTCATATGAGTTCATATGGGAAAAAACATACATCAATTTTCGTTAATGTACACATATGGCCATATATTGAAATGTATGGAGATGTATGATTATGTATGTAAATAATACCTCCATTTTCGTTAATGCGCACACATGACCACATAAGATTCCTTATATGAAAATATATGAGTCATTTTTGAACACATATGAATCTTTTGTGGATACATGCGGACATGTACGAAACATGTGTGCTCATGTATGGATCCATATATGCGAATTTTTAACAATATTTTTATCATGTGCATACAAAAATTACGATTTTTAAAGTTTGTGAGAATTTTACAATTTTACAACTTTGCAACTTAATTGTCTTAAAATTTTCATCTCTGAAAATATTTTAAGGACCATAACGAACAAAATAAAAAAAATATATAAGTATATACATTGTTCGGTTTGTGAGTTATGGCCTTGAGTTGTACAAAAAATTCATATAAAATCGCATCTTCAGTTTTTCTTGCATTTTCTAGGCAAATTTTCAACTTTCCTTTCTCTTAAACCATATTCAGTAGGGTTGCTCATTTGGGCCAATTGGTGGAATTTTCTGGGTGCTCTCAAAAATTATGATAAAGGGCGTCATTTTACATACATTGGCCTAATTTCAACACAATACTATGACAATAGAAGACTATGGAAAGAACTTGCGACGCGATCGAATAAGTTGCCGAAATATGTCAAAATTCCCTATATTTGTAATTTTTAGTTTTAAAAAAGATCTTTATATAATGCTAGAGTCGCAAAAGATAATAATCCGCATAAGGTAGAAATGTCCTAAGTTTGCATAAAAAGGACAACAAGGACCTCCAAAGTTCAAGCAATCTAGTAACAAAAAGATGAATAACTTTTGATTGATAGAACCAATATGAATGGCTTATACATCAAATGAAATGTATTCTAAATATCTTGCAAACGTTCTTAATTTTTGCCATTTATTATTTTTTTTAATATATTAATATTGCATAGTTTTGATTTGTATTAAAGATAAAAACATATTAAACCAGCAAAATTCCAGTAATGGGCTCTCATTACCAGTATCTAAATAATAAGCAGTAGAATTAGGACCAACTGCATGTACTTTGACGTCAAAACTCATAATTTTTGTTCGACAAGGTCGTTTTTGTATGTAGTTTTACATATTTGCTTTATGAGGAAACACTCAAAATTTGTACATTCGCTTACCCGCCGCACAGTGGGATATATCACAACATTTTTGGAAATAATTCGGACATTTCTTTCGGGGGCGGCAATATGACCACAAAAAATAGAAAACTTTTTGCATATAAAATTTTGAGTGCTCTCCATTTTTTTGTTTCTAGTCCGATTTTCATAGCATATTTGTAATCTGCTAGTTGAGACTAAAATCTATCTCTGCTAGTAGAGATAAAAAAACATGCTTACATGTGTGGGTTATCTGTAATAGTTCAGTAGGTATTCACATTTGAACATGTGAAATTAAAAATTTGGTCCGACTCAGGTCCATATGTTTGCGAATAGAGGGACGAAATCGGGGCCAATTTCTTTTATAAAATATTAGCTACTTCACTAAATAAAATTTTGATTAAATAAAAAAAAATTAATTTGATATCTTCGATTAAAGTAGAAATTCAGAAAAAAAATCAAATTTTGCGATGTTTTTCCCAACAGAATTTTATTTCCAGATAACATATAAAGTGTGCATACCATTCTGAAAGGTATTTTTATATAAAAGCGATTTGTGTTAAAACAATTTTTGATTTGTGTATACTTTTCCCCTCAGCCCCTTCTAAAGTTGGCACATTTTTAAGGAAAATATCAATTTAAACCGCTGTTAAAAATTGTGCACTCCTCCAATTAGGTAGCGGAATCGGTTATAGATACTGCAACATATGCCTAATTTATTGGGTAAGTCACTTCCAATTTGAAATGAAGACATAGCAGCAAAAAATTTTAAAAGTCCCATTTTTGGAATTTTTTTTTCTTTTTGGGAATTGTGGAATTGCTAATCATAAATGGGGACATCAATTTCACATTGTTGACTTAACACTCGATTTAAGTAAAAAAACTCATTGGATTATGTCTATTAATATAAACTTTATTGAATAGTAAAAATTTACATTTTAACAAAAACTGAAATTTTTACCTTCCTATTAGGGTTTGTGATATTTTTTAAAAATGTCATAATCTACGATACCAAACACTTATATATGGCATTTTTATAACTTCTTAACAGAAAATCATGAAAAGTTACTTCTTATGCAAATTGAAGACAGTTTAAAAATAAATACAAACACTTATAATAGGCAATATTTTCATAGGGGATAACTTTTGAAGTTTTCCTGTTATGAAGTTATAAACATACCATATAAGTGTTTGGTATTGTTGAAAAGAAACTTGACAATAGATTAATATATTTTTAAAAAGAATCGCATTTTGCGCTCTTGATAGAACAAAAACTTGGAGCTCATATTAGGAAGGTAACAATATCGGTTTTTGTTAAAATGTAATTTTTTACTATTCAATAAAATAATTATTTATAGACAGAATCCAATAATTTTGTGAGCTTAAATGGACTTTTAAGTGAGCAATGAGAAATTTATGTGCGAATATATGATTTTCTGTAAGCAATCGCACAATTCCAAAAATAAAATTTCGAAAAATAAGATTTTTTACATTTTTTGCTGACATGTATACATTGAAAGTGCGGATTGGAAGAGACTTATCAAATAAATTATGTATAGGTTGAAGAATCTACAACCGCTTCCGGTTTTTTAAAAATTATCAAGAACAAATTTAGTGTAAAATGTAAACACTTTTTTATTTGAAATTATATATAGCTAATACATCGCTTGCAAATAATTTCGTTATGAAATTCGTATGGTTATATGTGAAGCCATGTGTAAGAAAATTTTAACTTGAGTATAACTTAATTTGATATTGAACTTTACAATAATGCTATATAAAATTATAAGGAAAGTGTTATCAGTATGGCGTCACATATAGTTTAATAAGACTTAGCATGGGACCGTATATAATCATATCGAACACTACATACATTTGGATTATTAGCATATGGCTTATGTAGTTAGATATGGAGTAAGGTTTGGAGACATATAATAATATCAAGTACCATATAAAAAAATCTCTCAATAAAAATGATCAGATGTATTTGTATATAATGATATTAGCCGTAATTTGACTTCATTCAAAGTCAGATATGACTTAGTTATATTATATAGATATAACTATTTTTACCCGGGAACATTTACTCATACAGTCATACATGTCTATACATTTCCATACATGGTCATATGTGTACATTAACGAAAATTTAGGTAATCTATATATATATATATGATCATATATGAACTCTTATGAACACATATGAATCCTATATGATGGTATATGTACATGTATGGCATCGAATTACTTCTAATATGAACATGAATAAGTTCATACATGTTCACAAATGAATGCATATATGTTGATTTTTAACCGGTTATTTACAAGAAATATTTTAATTAAAACATCGTTTAGAAATTGATTTCGGTGCAGAAGGTTTTTGTTCCGAATTGGCTCATAAAAACGAATAAGTTTTTACCCCTAAAATTCCTCTTGAAAATTTTAACTTATTCAAATTTAATGCAATTTAGTGTTATTTGCTATTACGATGAAAAGCGATGCCAAAAACTAGCCCTTGAACAAAAAAGTTTTTAATAACATTTCCAAATATATACATTTTTTTCAACTCCAAATTCAATTAAAACGGTTTAAAGTAGACAAAAAAAAGTCATTAATCATTAAATGGTATTTAAAAGCTAAAACAAAACCACAAAATATAAATAAGTATAGATATTATATCATGCTTTAGTTTGCTCAATTAAGGTTCGCTATATTTATCCTATTGTCGGTCATCACCGATTACGATATTACCTACAACAAAAAAAAAATATTACAGTTCTTTTTTTTGTGTAATTATTTTAGAAATGGTCCTGTTTTTTAGTAGGTACAAAGTAAATTGAAGTTAATTCTTTAGATCGTTTTCGAGACTTACAATTGGTTCTAAAGCACCAGTTCTAGAACGGTACCAGCATCAGAAGCACTTACAAGTAAAATCTACTGCATAAACACGATTTAAGTCCATCACATATTCTTTTTCATATTATTTTTAAACATCTTATTGATGTAGAGTGTAGAAATTTATAAGAAATTTTGCTCTGATAATTTAGGTCAATTTGGCAAAAAGGACCCATCGCACCAAAAGCTATTTCTGAAATATTTATTTATATTTTTCTTTGTATAATTATTATACCATTTCGTCACCATTGCAAGAATATATTTTTTGTGGAAGAGAAAATAAAACTCTGCCGAAACAAGAGTCATGAAAAAATTCCGTGAAAATACCAAAAAAAATAATAACATCCAAACAATCATCGCAATTTTATTGAACTTTTTCGTCAAGATGATGCAAAACAGTTTTTATTGAAGAAAATATGTTAGAATTGCAAAAGCTAAATAGTTTGAATTTAATTGTTACTAATATTAATCTTATATTTTTCTTCCGCTAAATAGTGCAATAATATCGCTATTTGCTTAAACTTTTTTGTGAAAATGGTGGGAAACAATTTTGTACTTAAAATTGTTTAGGAATGTTACAAAAATCTTAGTAATTTAAAGAATATTTTAATTTTTTTTTTTTAAATATATACGTTGGGTTTTCCGATTTAAATTAAATTTTGTACTCAGAAACTTTATGGACTCACTTGGCGGTTTTAGTTTTTCAAATTTCGAAAAATCCACGGTTTTATGCGTGAATTAGTTTTTTTTTTTTGAAAAAAGAGAAATATGCAAAAAGTGTGAAAGCCTGTGTATACGTAATTTCTTTAATATTGATCGGATCATCTCCATTTAAATTGCATTAGAATCAAACGGTGCTCTACATTTATACCGCGAATTAGTATTTTGTCCTGCGTCAAAAAGAATTGCATTTTGATGCATTTTTCTAACGTTTGGCCATTCTCTATTTAAAAGGAATGTATATATGCAAAATATGTAATTTTCACCAAATAGTTGCATATTCACCTTTTTGGGTTACGGGGCTTAACTACTTCTAAGCATGTTTTTGAAAACAAAAATTCTTATAGCACTTTTACATAGAAAAAACTCAATTTGTTATTTTATTTTTATTTTTCAGATTTATTAAAATTAAATTTAAGAATGTAATGTTAAGGAGCCCTTTAAAAGTCTCTGTTTTAAAAACTATATATTTAATTTTGTGGATCTTTCGATGAATATTAAATAAAATATGAATGTTCAAACTTACACAATTTTTGTATTTTTCTAATTTTTCAAAAAAACTAAATCGTGCAGAAAATCGTGATTTTTCGAAATTTGAAAAACTGAAAACTCCAATCTTTAGATGCTCCATAGAATTCCTAAATTTAATTGAAATCGGAACACTGAAGGTCGAAAAGTGGCTTTTTTTTGGCCAGTCTAAGGTGGAACAGTCGATATATATATATATATATATATACAAACTTAAACGCGTTTAGTGCTAAAACATTTTTAACGATCGGGGAAAAGTAATAACCCATGTAAAAAAAAAATTATGTGAATGTGTGTATTATATATAATTATATCCGAAAAATGAGAACATCTAATTGTATCATATGAGATCTAATTTTGCTCTCATTCAAATGCATCAATTTAAAAATAACCCTTTCACGATCAAACTTAAAGTGCTGGAAAATTTGCGATTTCTTTTTTGCGGATTCGGGTTTATCGCAAAACGATTTCTAACGAAAAGTGTTGTTAAAAATATTTTTTTTCAACTCCTTCTATGAAAAATTGATGGGACATACATATATATCCCAATTGTCCTTCAACGTTAAAATTAGTAAACAAATACTACACCCAGGTAATAGCGAAAGACCTGTCGAGTATATTTCTATTATCTTATTCACGTCAAAATACACAAGTTTTTTGAATAATTTGCTATGCTGAACATAAATATATCAAAATTTTTAAAATATTCTTTTTATACGATATTTCAAAATTGTGAGACCAGATTTGGATCAGGAGAAAAAATTTATAAATATTACGTTTTTTAAAATCATACAAAAATTGCTTAAATTTCTATACGAACAAAAAATAAAAAAATCTGAAAAAATGCCTAATCTTTTTTACCTTGGGATATATATGTTCCATATTATATCAATCAATTCCAAATATATATATATTTCTTGAAATTTGAAGATTTGGAGCATGTCCTGCCAAAATGTTGATCCCCTATGTCCAGCAGCCTCCGCGAAAATATGTACCAAAATTTAAGAAAAAAAATAGTTTTTGTCTCTTTAACCATATTGGTCCAAGTGGTGGATATGATCTGAAAACTACATCTAGTTTTTGTCGATACACATCACACTCGGAAAATCGGTTAAAAATTGTAGCTAATAAAACAGAAAATATAAATGGAACATATATCAACCATTTGACGTCAAAGCAATAATGTGATACATTTACAGCCAATTAGATACAATCATAATATGATTATATTATAAAAAAATATATGTAATTACATGTGACATATGCAATCATATATAGAACGATAAGTAATTATATACTTTACATAGTGTACTATATGAAGAAAGATATAATTTTATATGATTTTATATGAATACATATATTGCAATATATCATTATAAATAACTAATATATCAAAACTTTTTTACTTGGGAACACATTTCTTAGCAGTTTTTTGCCCTATCCGAATATGACTTGGAAGAATAGATATTTTCAAAAAATGCGAAATGTTATATCGATAGTGTAGATAAATTCAACAAATTTCTATAAACCTTAATATTATGTAAACTAACCTTCAAAAAAAAAATGTTCAACATTTAAAATTGTCATAAATTGCAAGTCTTTGTATTGTCGCTTTTTTTTCTTGTTTATAATTTTGGGGTAATTAGACAATCATGATAATTATAATTTGTCTTCTCTTCTATATATTAAAAGAAAACCTGTTGTTTAACTGTAAATTTTCTATACCATGTTACTCTTTTGCACAAATAATATAAATGCTGGAAATCCTTGTCAGAACAAGTTTTCCACAAATTTCTCAAAGTAAAAGTTTTTTTTGTGACATGAAACGTGTTAGGCCACAAAACTTACAATTTTCGCTCTTAACTGATTCAAGTGCATCAGACACAAACCAAGTTTTAAAATATAGATTTTAAAAAAACATAAATAAACAACCTCAAGCATCAGTCAGTCAGGCAGGCTTATAGGAAAAATAAAAATGTGTAAGAAGGAGAAGAACTGCCTTCATATGTGTTAAACAGAAAATGCATTGCTACAGTTGGGGTTAAAAAAATATTTCTCTAAACTTTAGAATTCCAGTAAGTGCTGTAAGGTTGTTGCATATTATCTCTCTTTCCAGTTTGGGATATATAAACAATCTTTTGCTGCCATAGTCCACAAACGGGACATTTTCAAAACTGAGCCAGAGTAAAAACAAAATTTTTTTATACAAATAGAACATTTTTGGTCTTCAAAGTATAGTAACGTCATGATGCTTGTTAGGAAAAGAACCTAGCCACGTGTTTGATTACTAAGAAGACAGGAAAAAACAAGAAAAAAACATCAAAAGAATAGATAAAGAATCAACACATCGCAATGATTTGTATTTTAATGTTATGAAAATTTGGATCGGAGGCAATGAATTTTATATGGGCTTGTCATATGTTGGAAGTTCTTTGGTATGATTCTTAGTCACTGCAGCTTAACCAATGCTTAAAGTTTAATGAAAGTTTAATTCTGTTGATGTTCACAAGGGAACTCTCCTAGAAGAGAATACCGATAGAGCTGGAATTAAATTTTTTTTTTAATTTTTCGAAAGCATTTTTTCACCTAATTTGTGGTAACGTTGTCTTCAAAGCAGAGGCTATGTGGGTATCAAAAATTTTCTTTTCTGTAGGATTTTAAAGTTGGCTCCACAAAATTTGAGTTTCTCATATTTCAGATATGCTTGCTTAAAAAAAATTATATATAGTTTTCCCTCCCTTTGAGATTGGGCAGAGTTTGTTAGACTAGATTTGGAAAGATTAAATTTTGTTCAAAATCACATCTTTGGAAGTTGCGAAAAAGAACTTTTTTAGAAGGGGAAAATCAGGAATAAATTTGGAATCAATGAAAAATTGATTTTTTAAGAATCACTTAATCAAATCAAAATAATTTCGAGGTATATAAAAACAAAGAACTAATAAAACTGTAGAAAATATTACTTGAGCCAGAGTAAAAACTACATTATTTTTATATAAATAGAACATTTTTGGTGTTTGAAGATTAGTAAGTTCATGATGCTTGTTAGGAAAAGACCCTAGCCACGTGTTTGATTACTAAGAAGCCAGGAATGGAGAAAAATTGTTGATTAATAGGTTTTTGCTAAAGCTCTGCCTATTCTGGAGGCTCTAGCTTTTCAAAAACTTTGGGTTCTGCTGAAATCTTTAGCTAGATCAAAATACTAGTATTAATATGTTTGATTTGCTTTATTTTTGTAAATATAAGTTAGTTCATAGCTCATTATAAAGGTCTTTTTGCTCGGACCCTCAAGACTTAAAGAAATTCATACCCATAAGCCATATGAACTTAAATATATCGGACATTGAACAAAAGATTGGTCTGAAAACTTTTTTACCTTCGGGCTTTTGATTTTTTGTTTTATTCTCTCACAGCAAAACTTTCTATTACCCGGTAATAAGTTTGAGAATTAGAAATTAAGGTCGATAATTGGTTAGTTTTCTATTACAAACCCTATTATTTTAACAAGGGTATGTCCATTAAAGTTATTTTAACAAGGGCATCTCCCTAAAAACGAACTTTGACAGGTTTTATGAGAATTCCCTAATATTTGATTTTTGTAATAACCGTTAGTGAGCTGGACCATTTTGAAAAAAGTGTATGTTTTTATTTTTAAAAATTTATATTTTTTAGGTGATTCTGCAAAAGATCTTTGATTTGATATATCTTTTGTATGCAATTTATTGAAGCGAAAAAAATATTTTGAAAAAAAACTAAAAATTAGACCTTTTTTAAAACTGCTCCAGCTCACTAAGGGTTATTGCAAAATTAACAATATTTTGGGAATATTCTTAGAAAATGCCAAAGTTTATTTTCAGCACTCACTACAATCTTTTTTCTGAAACGACCCACCTTAATGCCCATTCTGGTAACACCTTACAAAAGACATATTTCTTCCAGCATAAATGTAATAAGTTTTGTTTTCTGAAAATTTTATTTTTTTACTAGCTGTTCGTACCCGGTCTTGCTCGGGACTCAAATACTTTAAAAACAATACATATTTAAAACAAATTTGTGTTGCATACTTATAGCATACTTATGACATAAAAAAGCGATTTTTTATCCGATTCCTAATCTTAATTATTATGCACACTCAGAACACATTGCAGTGTGCCCCGTTTTTATAATGTTGTGAAAATTCTTAAAGCATATTTTGGGACACCGGAGTGGTTCTGAAAATGTCGTTTTTTGGAATTGTACTTCCAACATTCAGATTTTTTATTAAATTTTAATATACTAAAAGCATGTTTATAATATGCACTTCAATAAAGAAAACTAGGATCAAACTTTAAAATCCATTAAGGAAATCTAATTTTAAAATAAGCCAAAGTTTTGAACCAAATTTTTTTCTGAAGACCACGCGGGTTCGGGTTCCTATAAGTTTGTGCAAAAACCTTTCTATATATATACATAGAAAATTTTGATTTCTGTTAAATTTTGGCCTAACCCTAAAAAATCGTTAGTTTATAGCGATTTCTAAATATTTTAGAAATGTAGACCAATTAGGATTTTATATTTTTTGTAGTTTTCATTTTTTGGCCATACTTTTAAAACCCTAAAATTGAGAATGCGCAACTAAAAAATACATCTATAGTTTCTTGTAAGTTAGTTTTTCATAATAATCTATCAATATATATATTTTTTAAATTAAATGTTAAACACAAGAAAAATCTTTGGTATCAGCTACCCAATTGCTAGATTATTGCTCAAATCTGTATCTGTAAAATTTACAGCTTTTGTACATGTTTAGACTGACCATTCGTACTGATTTCATCAGTACATGTATTGATTTTTGATCATGTGTACTGATGAAAAAATCGTGTACTGATTTTTTAAAATTTGTAAGGTAAAGACTTGAGGTTGCCAGTGCTTGCAGATTGCCACCATCTTCTGCCCTTGTTTACACTGATATCAACTATTATTCAACAAAGATTAGACCCATAAACCACATAAAAAGCATTACCAGGGCCGTAGCAAGGAATTTCTTTTGGGGATCCAAGCCGAAAACAATATGGCATTTTTTAAATTCTACTCTTAAAAAAACTTTAGCTAAAGTTAAAAAAGTCAACTTAAGTCAGAACTCCAGAGTTTTTCTGATAGAACAAGACTAACTCTAGATAGTTATTAGCAGGGTAACAAGAAATATGCTACAAAAAGTTCTTTAATGGGCATACAAAATGCCCGAAAAACAGAAAATGTGGCCTTTGAATTTACGATACATATATGCTCTTAAAACACATTATTAAAAATTCATGTTTTAAATCTTATTTTTCAGAACATTTGGAGCAACTTTCGTGAAATTTATTTCAATTGCTAACAAAGAGAGGAGATAAAAGATTTATTTTACCATAATCGGAAAATCAGAATTCCATTTGCTACCTCATCTTATGAAAGTCTAACGAAAGTAGTATTGATTTTTTTTTAAATAATTGTTCATTAAAACATGAAAAACAAACATTATAATTATGGTCGAATATGTCAAATGGCTTAGCTGACAGCCGATTAAAATAAAATTTTACTTGAGATCAGTGATGCATGCCACCTGTCGTCAGCCGGTTAGCCGACGCCGCACTGTGGAGCCTTTTCCCTAAAAGCATTGCAAAAATCAAAAATTTGACAGAAGAATTTGATAAAATGAATAATTACATCTGATAGAGAACTTCTCACTGATTAAGAATCCAAAAAAATTTTTGAAATCGAATAAAAATTATGAATTCTAGAGTCAATCAAATTTGAAAATTTTTCGGACTTACAAAAAATGTTTAAATAAAAAAAAAAAATATTATCTTTTCAATTGAATTTCAGGCAAACTATGCAACCGATCATTAATTTTTTGGTGTCGGATGAAAGATATGTTAATTCCAATGAGACGATGTAAAAAAAGGGTTATTCAGTCCAATACTTTTTTTTCAGGCGCAAAAACACCCAAACACATGATATTTGGGTCTTTTTTCACACTTAATAGAATAGAACAAAAAAAGTGACGGTTTGTGACGGGAACTATTAAACAGAGGTTGTTAAGTATTTAATACTCTAACTTATTTTCTTGAAATTGGGTGCCCGTATTTGCCCGTGTACATGAAAAAACAATAAAACTGTAACAACTTTTACTACAAAAAGATATATTTTCAAAATATTCAAACAGATTTTGTATACCAAACTTAGTAGATGTATTGGTCTTTAATTTATTATTTAGTTTTTTTATGCTTTTTCATTCGCTTACAACGCCCCCTAGCGGAAAAAAAATTCGGAAAAGTTGCCACTTTGATGAGCTCTATCTCCTGAACGAATTAAGATATTTTAGAAGTTTAAATTTGGGATTTTAAATAAAAAAAATGTAAAACATATGAATTGCAAAAAAAAATACTTAAGTACAAGTATATGTGTCATTTTGGGATTTTTAAGAATTTTTTAAACGGACAAAGGTTTTTGTACAAAAAAAAATTATCTAAATTTATTTTTAGTAAGTTTTTAATTTAAAAAGTATTAACTTTTTGAACCATAGTGAATGATCTGTTAAAATTGAACCTACAGCTAATTATAAAGAAATGAAATTAAAGCAATGAGTATTTCATCTTGCACTTAACTGAACATTGCAAAAAAAAATAAAAATAAAAAATATTGTAGTAGGCATCGGCAAGCACACACATTTTTTAAAGCTTTATTTCCAAATATTCTGTGCTAATAATATTATCTAGTCTCAATATCTAGCCAGTGACAATCAAAGTGAAAAAAGTGTGTGGAAAAAAACATTAAAACATTTTAAACAAAAAACTAGTGATAAAATTAAAATCAAATAAAAAAAATTCATGTAAAAGGAAATAAATTAAAATAAAATACATTTAATAAAGAGAACAAAGCAAAAACAATAAAATATTGTGAAAAGTTTAACATTATTAATATATAAATTCTAAATTATTTATCCATAAATAAGCACAATGTCTTTACAAAATTTAAAATTGTTTGAGTTATTTAGAAGCTCGGAAGATGAAAGTGCATTTAATTTGGCTGTTATAAAAGAATTAAAAGCTTTATCAGAATATGAAGAAAGCGATGGTATTAAATCCAAACTTCACAGCTCTTATATGTTTCTTAAAGAAAATGGAAAGCCTCCAGCCGTACAACGATGCACTGTGCCGGCCATGCCGGTTAATTATTCTTAAGCTAAAGGGATTATCTTTCAAATACTTTATAAATTTTAATAATATCTTTATTACTTTACTTTGATTTCGTTTCTAGTTTTACTAGATCATTCGAAAGCGTTCGATACCGTGGAACACTCGATTTTGTGTCTCAAGCTCAGATATATGTGCAATTTCTCAACAACAGCCGTAAATTTAATATACTCCTACTTAACTGATAGATCTCAGGCAGTATATCAAGGAAATAATGTTTCAAACACCTGTTTTATTACGAGAGGAGTTCCGCAGGGATCTATACTTGGTCCGCTTTTATACTCAATATACTCGAATGATTTGCCATCTAAACTCAATTTCTGTGGTATTCAAATGTATGCAGATGACGTGCAACTTTATATAAGTTGCAAACCGTCCAATATTATAGACTGCATTAGTAAGCTAAACCAAGATCTTGAAAACATTAGCAGATGGGCGTCTGCTAATGGCTTGTGCTTAAATGCCAATAAATCAAGGCTATGGTAATTGGTAAAAAATACTTTATCCCTTCTTCTTTGCCACCAATTCAAATCAACAATTCAACTCTTGAATTAGTTAACACCGCTTAAAATCTTGGTGTTATCTTTAACACCAAACTTGATTGGTCTGACCACATAAAAATTATATGTGGTAGAACTTTTACAATGCTAAGAAATCTATGGAGAACACAATATTACACTCCTATGGAGGTTAGAATGCTACTGGCAAAAACATACTTGCTGCCAACGCTCCTCTACGGTTGCGAACTTATAAATGGATGTGATACAATCAGCATGCACAGACTCAAAGTAACATTTAATAACATTGCAAGATACGTATTTGCAATTAAACGCTTTGACAGAATTTCAGAGTTCTCTAGAAAAATTTATAATATATCCTTCGAAAGCCTTTTAAAATGTCGTACCTTGGTCTTTCTACATAAAATTATATATACTAAACAACCAGAATACCTATTTCAGAGATTAGAATTTTCAATATCGGCTAGAGGCAAAAAGATAAACATTATTCGCTATCGTGGACTCATATCAACAAGGCATTTTTATATTAACGCTATTCGTCTTTGGGCCAATTTACCTCCCAAAATCCAAACAATTAGTAATGCAATGCAATTTAGAACTGCCATTTACAAACGTTTCGATTAAAATTTTGTTATTTAAATTATTATTTAAATCATTAATAATTCATGTTAAATTTGCTTTTTTTTGCCATCAATTGCTATGTTACATATCTCATTTTTATGTCTTATTATTATTTTTTTTCTTTTCTTTTTAATTATTATATAATATTAATTAATTATTAATTATTATATAATATTAAATATAATTTTATTATTTACATTTATATGTTATCTAACTCACTTTTATTTTTACTTTTTAACAAAATTTTATAATAACGTTAATTATCTCAGTGCTGTAATATAAGATTTATTCTTGTTGTACTGGGTTGTCACAAATTTTTAATAAATAAATAAATAAAATAAATAAATAAAAGTTATAATGATTACAACGAAAAACGTCAAAAGACAACACTGTGCACAGTGTCGCGGATGGCACATCACCTTGCGGGTCATATATTTTGAAGCTAGGGGAGTCTTCTTTCAAATGCTTTTTAAATTTTTTAAATATCTTTATAACTTTAAAAGTTATGATTTTTGCAACGAAAAAGGTCAAAAGGCGCCACTGTGCGCCGCCCACAATATCTGCTTTAAAAAAAAAAAAACATTTTGGCGGCGGCGGCTAACCGGCTGACAACCGTCGGCTAGCATCTCCGATCTCAAGTCAAATTTTCCTTTAATCTGAATTGTTATATTGGAAAAGTAAATTCTCTGTGTTTTTTAGAATTCATCACAAAATTTATAAATTTTGAAAATTTTGTACTGATTTTATGTCAGAAAAAAATGGTCACTCTATACATGTAGCCAAAGTATATACTATATATGAAGAACTTCAAAAATTCTCGACACTTTGAGGTAAAATATTTTAATTTAATTTTTTTTCAGTTGAATGACATGAATAAAATTCAAAAGGTTAGACGATGTTTAATCATGCTAAATACATTTGGGTTAATTATTTATCTTTAACGGCTCAAAAATTATGGCGTTTTTAAGTTTCAAGCAAATTAAAAATATTAGAATTACAGTTTTTGCTTGCATTTAATTAAAGCTACAGCAATTTATAGATCTCATTGTTTTCATTACATTTCTAAATATATATTACACCACCAACATATGTAAAATACACTCAAAAAATGTTGTGTCATATATTATAACATAATAAGTAAACCACGATTATTTTGGAAAACACTCATTTTTTTTTGCCGCTTTAATGATATTTAGTTGGAATTAGGGTTATTTATTTGCAAAATACTTTACCATTCGAAAAATCAAAATATTTATATAATGATGCTTTCTGAGGTTATGAAAATTTTGTTTGCTGAATAAAATTTAAAGTCCTTAAAATGATGATGCCTGATCGATTTTAGTATTAAGCTCATTAAAACCTTGTATTTGATGTACGTTTTGGCGGAATTCATACAGTGCTTTAGTTGTCACAAAGCGAAATGTGTTTGGAAAAACTGTCTCTGTACACTTGAGTGATTTTTGATTTTTAGATTTTGGGATATCATTACTTTTTAGAAGGTTTTTGTGTCAATAAAAATAATGGCGTTTTTATTTTTGAAAAATTCCAACTCCTTCAATTCCCGCTCGGCGGCTAAAATCGCGAATTTTGGGTACCTTCTTTTGTAGAACAAAAACCGCTAAATATATTTAAAATCTGACTTCATGAATCGATTCTACCAGAAAAATTAGGCTTATAAGCAGTTTTTTACGCTTTTACATTGCACCGGATAGCCATTAGAGTGGTCGGAAAAAATCGATTTTTTTTATTCTTTAATTTTTAATAAATAAAATTTACTTTGCAATAAAAATTACAAAACAAAAAAAAGTTGTTGTTACTGGCAAAACAATTTAAGGAATAATAACTTTTTAACGGGTAGTAATAGAAATAAGTATAGTATGCCATTTTTCTCAAGTAAGAATCCTCTTTAAATATGTATACGAAAAAATAATTAAAATGAAAGAATAAAAAAAATCCATTTTTTCCGACCACCCTAATGGCTATCCGGTGCATTATAAAAGGACAAAAAACTGCTTATAAGCTTAATTTTTCTTGTAGAATCGATTCGTGAAGTCAGATTTTAAATATATTTAGCGGTTTTTGTTCTAGAAAAGAAGGTACCCAAAATTCGCGATTTTAGCCGCCGCGCGGGAACTGAAGGAGTTGTAATTTTTAAAAATAAAAACGACATTATTTTTATTGTCGCAAAAACCTTCTAAAAAATTATGATATCCCAAAATCAAAAACAAAACCAAAAAAAAACACTCTATTTTACACGCTAGGAACGAAAAAAAATCTATTTTTTGCATTTTATCAGTAATGTTCTTTTAAAAAGTTCATAAAATTTTAGCGCTTAGAAATTTTTAAGTGGCTTTTTGACTCGGAGGTGCAGTATACTAATATAATTGTGAATCACAACTTTTAACCAAACAGCGATATGGAAAATTCTTTTTCAGTGAATAAATCTCTCAGGTCTAGTGACTCCTATTTGTATTAGCTTGGATTTAAAAGTTAAAAAGCATGAACAAAACAATTTTAAAGAAACTCTTATAAGTTTCAAGTAATTTTTAAAATTTTTCGACTTTTAAATGCGTATTAATTAATTAGATTAAGACTCTTCAACGTAAAACTTTGTATGTCACATCTTCTATAGTCTTCCAAACTCTGTTCAACGATTCTTTCAATTCAAAAAAAAACCTTAACCAATAAAAGCCATATATAGTCGGTTTTAGCAGGTGTTGAGAATTTTTGAAGAAGCCCATATAATTCCTGTTTTCATTTTAATCATTTAGCATGTTTATTCAGTTATAAGAAAAAACCATAAAAGAAAAATATAACTTGAGGATGATGATGTTGAATGTCGTATTTTTACATGTTTGTTTCTTGTAGTCAGTCTTCTAGTCCAATCTAACTAAAGGGTGTTTTTTATACAGGTATATAACTTTAAGTTGGCAAAATTTTTTTAACTTTCGGGCATTTTGTCAACTGTTAAGTGATTTATTTTTAGTTTGGGTGTCATTTCAACATGAATAGACTGACGCCTGAACAATACTTCCAAATTGTGCAAATTTATTTTGAAAATCATGGTTCTGTTCGAAATACGTATCGCGTCCGAATTTTGTTTAGAGATGAAACTCACTTTTGGATACGTCAATAAACAAAACTTCCGTACTTGGAGTGATGATAATCCTCAAGTGTATGTTGAGACACCGTTACATCCAGAAAAACTGACTGTTTGGTGTGCTTTATGGGCTGGTGGAATCATTGGGCCGTACTTCTTTAAAAACGATGCTGGTCAGAAAGTTACAGTCAATGGTGACCGCTATAGAGCCATGATTATTGACTTTTTCGTTCATCAATTAAACAACCATGATGTGCAGGAACTGTGGTTTCAAAAAGACGGCGCAACATGTCACCCAGCTCGTGTCACAATTGATTTATTGAAGAAAACGTTTGGTAACCGCGTAGTTTCACGCTTCGGACCCGTAAAGTGGCCTCTAAGATCGTGCAATTTAACGCCGCTGGACTATTTTCTGTGGGGATATATGAAGACGATAGTCTACGCCGATAAGCCCGAAACGATTGACCACTTAAAGGACAACATTCGCCCCGTTATTGCCAATATACGGCCACAAATGTTGGAAAAAGTCATCAAAAATTGGACCTCCAGATTAGACTACGTCCGAGCCAGCCGTGGCGGTCATATGCCAGAAGTCATATTTAAAGTATAATGCCAGAAGATTATCTTTCGAATAAAATCAATTTTATGTCAATTTAAAAAATTTGTCTTTGTTTTATTCCATTTCAAAGTTATATACCTCTATAAAAAACACCATTTACCAACAAACTACGAAAAAACCCCACTTAAGTCATAACTTGTTATCTTTTAATTTTCAGTGCATTTTCTTTTATTTTCTGTTTATTTGATAATATTTGCCAGTTACTCCGTTGTTTGACGCATATGAAACGAGGCAAGAATTGTGTATAAATGGTCTGGTCTAATGGTTAAACGTGCGTCAGTCATGTCCTTACAGAGAAATGTCATCATTAAAATAAAATGAGTTGATTAGCAAAAATAGTGAAGTTCTTTTACTAAAGCTTAATAAAAACTTATTTATGTTGGCCAAAACCATAAGATTAGATGTTATTTGCTGACATTACAACTAATCATTACACAGGGGCCACACATTTCCATTAGCACCAACTCTACTTCAACGGCACACATTAGAGCAAATATTTATGATAATTTTTTTTTTTTTTTCTTTTCAAGGAAGAAATATTTAAATAAAACTCGATTTGAAATGGTTTTTATTTAAAACAAAAAATGCAGTTCTACACATTAATGTAAATATTTTTATTTATTTTTTTTATTTTAGTTTTACTACATTTTTTTAAATTGAAAATTTGCTAAAATACCAGCTTTAATGTATTTCTATTTGCATGCAAAATTTAAATTAAGTTTTAATTTCTTTGCCAAGAATTGCAATAATTTGTATGCTTTTAAAACATTAATTTATTATAGTTCTTTAAAGGTTGCCAACATTTCTCTATGTTATCGTTACTGGTTCATCAAAATAAAATATGTTAACAGAAAAAGTTTAAATAAAACAAAAAAAACCAAAAAAAAAAGTTATAATCTATTTGTACAATCATGATGCAACAAGTGTAACAACAGACATTTTCTACAAATTCATTTAATATGAATTTCATAAAAATGTTGAAAGAAAACCCTACCACAAAATACATTCAAAACAATTTCATTATTTAGGGCTAAATCAACAAAAGAAGAACCAGTTTCATTGCTTTTTTGACTGTAATGGTCTGGCGAGTTTTTCTGTTTAATAACATGAGGGGTTTTTCTTAAAATACACTTCAAAAAAGTTTTTGTTTTTCATTCAACCATGAGAAAATTAAATTTATAATTGGATAAAATGGCTTAAAATTCTTTTAACCTTTTAAATATCTTCTTTAAAAAATATATAATTTTGATATATTAAAACAAAGCACTGGCAGAACGTTGATTAACAGTGCTACCAAAGAAAAAGCATTGGGAAAGCATACACTTGGTACGCTAAAAGTGCTTTGCTTATACTAACTTTAAAATATACTGTTTATAAAAACAACCACCCAGTCAAAAAAACAAAGGGACCACCGCTGGCAAAGCAGTTTCACAAATGGTACAAGCGGTAGCAACAAGTGCTTTACCAACCCCAAAATGATTACATCATTCGGCAAAAGGTCAGTGTGTTCAGAAAGTGTTGAACAAGTACTGCGGAAACGAAATTTTCAATCTTGACAAAATACTGGTAAAACCATGACATACGTGGTCGAAAAATTGATTTTCCAAACTAAAAATAAAAAAGTTTATTTATAATATTTTTCGTCCCGCCGGGACTTGAACCCTCGCCGCCAGAATGGCAGGCGACAACTTTAACCACTAAGTTAACGACACATATAATAATTGATAGTTTAAAACGTATGTGATGATAACTGCTGGGCAACAGTTGGCTGATCAAATATGTCAGCACTGGTATAAGGTTTGCTGGAAACAACTTGCCAACGTTGGGAAAACAAAGACGTTGGTCCACAAAAACTAAAATACGAACTTTCTGACTACAAACTTTTTTACACACAGCATCATCATTTTTATATAATAAATGTTTTGCCAGTTGTTAAGGCTGAATTAGTTTGTACGCTACATTTCGTGACGAATCAGCTGATTTGTTTTTAATGTATGAAAGTGAGTGTGTGCGGTTAGTCTGTTTGTAGTGTAACCTGATAAAAACGGAATTTTCGTTACAACGTTAAGTGACAGCTCAAAACAGCTGATTGCTCTCACATAAAAACAACTAAACAACAAACACAAGAAATTTTTTTTTTTTATAAACTAAATTGAACAAAATAATATAAAAAAGGTTTTGTGACACATTATGATAATGAAATTACTACCATATTTGCAACAAGTTAAACAATCACTATAATCGTTTAGCCAAAGCAGCTGCTATATTCTTACGGAACAGACTAAAAACACAAAACAGCCATCCGGAGCGGCACGTTACAGAAACGTCACGGAACATAAAGACTAAAGGCTGAATTAGCCAAGCGTAAACGTAAACGTATCTCGGTGTACGAAATTTAATAAGTAAAATAAGAATAGAAGATATTTTGTGTATCTTGTTGTTTCATTCATATTCATAAAACATATAGAATACGTAAAAACACAAGAAAATCTAATCAAAATAGAATTTTGTTGTCCGTTTTCTCTATGTTTAATGCATATGAATGAAACAACAAGATACACAAAATGTCTTATATTCTTATTTTACTTATTAAATTTCGTACACCGAGATACGTTTACGCTTGGCTAATTCAGCCTTTATGAAGCCTTTCGACTTTCGAGCAGTTGGTAATTTCTGATTGGATTGAACTGGGAAAACACTTTTTGGGCAGTGGTCTCAGCCAATTCTTTGCCAATGCTTTTTGTTTTGTTGACCACTGAAATGATTGTAAAACAAACACTGGCAACACGTTTTGTTTTAAACAGAAAGAAAATATAAAAAATAAATTAAAGCTTATTTCAAAAAAAAAAATACTCTGATTTCAACAAAATGGCTAATTTGTGCAAAGAACAAATCAAAAAAAAAATGCCATAGTCTCTACGCTTCAATTTAAAAAAAAAACTAATTTCTGTGTGAATGTGTTCACATAAGTATAAATAAATCTGCAAACTAAATGAGAATTTCATGACGGTTTAAATTCAATGTTATGAAATTCTAGCTAGCAAAAAAACATTTGGTATGGTAACAACACTTTTATAAAAAAAAAATAAATGGGATTGACAACAAAACATTTGGTATGGCAACAACAAATTTTAATTTTTTTTTTGCAAGGTATACGATATGGATCACTTTTTAATCAAATAAGTTATTATTTAATTGAAAAATAATTCAATTAGAGAGCTATAAATTTCTAATTGAATTAGCAATTCTCATTGTTGGCGGAATTTCACCAATTAAAGTTTTTGAATCGATGGTTTTCGTGATTAAAATGGGTTTTTATTTTGGGTGTATTGAACAAAAATTTTAAAAAAATTATTTGCAATTAAATTATAGACCAGAAGAAGCCAAAGTTTAAAAGTTTGCTGAAAACATTTCAAAAAACTAAATTAAAAAAAAACTATTTTTAAAGCCCGAAAATCTTAACCTTCCTCATGTCTACTTTTTATGGTACTTTTATGGTTAGGTGTTTTATACTCCAGTGTGAGGAGGGAAGCTTAATAAAAACGTTACACTAGCACTCGAATTTTGATAATTGTTTACCCAATTCGATTAGCCGATTATTCGTAATAATTGATTCAAATTAAACGTTATTAGACATTAAGACATTTAAAATTATTCGAACAATTATTTTACATAATTGTTCAATTAATCGAATAATTCAAATTGTTTTTGAGAAGTAAAATATTTTTGAATTTAGTTTCTCATAATCTGCACAAACACATTAATTGTTTTACGAACCATTTTTTAAATAATTATCTCCATTAAGGATTCCCAAGTACTCACCTAAAAAGAAAAGAAAATGTTTAAAAATTAATTAAATTAGCTATAAAAAAGTTTTGTTTAATGGTTTTAAAAACTATTTAACTCATTAACGATACGTCATAAATCCACTGGACGTTTCCCAACATTTCCCAACAGAACAAATTATCAACCTAAAATATCTAATTAAAGATTTGATTTGAATTTAATTTGTTTCTAAACAAATATTTAATTGAATCAGTTTATATTTTAATTGACTTTTAAATATATAAAGACATTTTATTTTAGACGCCATTATCATATTATTTTTTCATACACTGTATGCATAAATAGAAAATTTTCAGTATAAAATACCAAATACATTTGAAGTTAACAAACAAAACAAGCAAAATCAATTAAAATATTAATTGATTCAATAAATTTTTTAATTGAAACCCGTTTTTAGTTTTTTCTGTGTACGCATTTGGCGGAAAAGAAAGAGTTGTTTCATCACGGCAATGAACACCCACTATTGTGATATCCAAAATCAATGAATTAAAATTCTAATTGCTTCATCACGCATCGTATTCACCAGATTTAGCTCCCTCGAATTATTTTCTATTTCCAAACATGAAAAAATGTCTCGGTGGTAAAAGAACAATGATGAATGATTTGCCAACAGTTCTTACTACAAACAGGGTATCGAAGCTATTGAATATCGCTGCGAAAAGGGTAGCGAACTAAAAGTAGATTATGCAGAAAAATAAATAATATTGCAGAAAAAATAAAATTTTCTTAAAATTTATTGTGTTTTAGTTGTTAGGTCGGCTAATTTTGGGACCGCCAAAAATGTTTGCTTATCATTCAACAAATTGTCGACTACCCTTAGAATTCCGACAAATAATCGCAGAATTTTGGAAATTGATAAACTTGGCTTGTAAAAGCCAAAATTTGTGCTTTTTCCAAATCAGAAAAGGCGATTAAAACGTCCATGTTTTGTAGCGGTCATATATTTTTTTTTTTTTAAAGTGTATGTATTTACCACAAAAGTGATATGTAGAACACACCCTAAAGACAAGTTAAAAGACATGAAGCGTAAATATATTTTGTAAAAAACTGCATTTTATATTTCACAGTTTGATAATTTTCAAAAAATAACAATAAATATTAATAAAAACGTAGCGTTGTATTATCCCAAAGAAAGGAAGACCCTAAAACTACCAAAATCACACTAGGGGTTGAAATTTTAGTTTAGAACCTCTAAACACTTGTTAATAGATCTAAAGATCAGTTACATTTATTTCATGTTTGTTGGCCTTCCTCTGTCTGCCAAATGACTGACGTAAAGACATTATGTGAGAAATTTGACTATTGTGTAACTTCCGTGTGATAATGTTGTTGTAAAGATGACAAAATACTAAATTGAAAAAATATATTCCCACGTTCTAACAGATGTATAATGTCGATATAAAAAACATATAAAATTATATGTTGATGTCTAAGTAGTTTTAGTGGTAGAATTGGAGAAGGCAATGAAATATAGGTAAAATAATGATGAAAGACACAATATTTGAAAAAAAAAATAAAACAATCTACAAGTTAGTATTTTTAATTGAAATGGTTGGTTGATTTAAATTGCTATTGCTAGAGCAGAATTTTATTTTAACACTGTAATGAAAAAGGCAGTTGAAATTGTCTTTTATACAGTGTTGACACAAGATAAATTCAAAATTACACATGATGAGTATAAATTACACAAAATATTCTAAATTACATATGCATTAAAATAATTCTGTGTTCGCAGATTTTTTTTCTATAAAAAATAGTCCTTGGAATCAAAGGATATGAAAATCCGAATTTTTCAACAGAAAAATCCCAAAGATCTTTAAGGTTTTTCTAAATAAATAATAATAATAAATAAATAATTCTAAATAATAAATTGTTTTCACACATGGGCTTTTAATTGAAAGACATCCTTAAAGTTTAACTGGGTTTTTGTTTATAAAAATTTCTCAATATGTTTGATGCTTCTTACGCAAAAATGGGCTTAGAATTATGGTGATAATTCCATAGAATTTATGTGGTTTCTATAAAAATGTTTTAAAAATTTAGCCGTTATTAAATGGATAAATTCGTTAAAATTTTGTGTAACAAAAATATTTTAGTGCCTAACAAATTTTTAAAGGTTTTTATGTTAAATAGGAGGACGTATGTATATATGGCAGAAGTAGTTTGAAAAAATTACTTTGGTGAAAAGTGGCAACCTTATAAAAAAATATGTTCTAAGTTTCAAGGCGCCGCGTTGTTTAGTATTTTTTTTGGAGCCATCAAAAATATACGATCTCCGTGTATTTGTAAACATGAATAAAATTGGTCACCGTTATGTAATTCAATACTTTCATTTTCCTTCGTTAACTACTATAAAATATTGGGTGGCAGAATTTAAATGAGGCCGTACGAGCTGTCAAGACGAACCGTTGTGGTCGACAAATTTAGGTGTCACAACAGAAAGGTTTAAGAAAATCCAGAAAATAGTATTTGATGGTAGTCGGATGAATGTGCGTGAGGTGGCTGAAATGGTATGCATTTCAAAAAGTGTGATACATTGCATATTTACCGAAAATTTGGTCACAATATAACAAAAACAGCGTTGTGAAGATGTTTTAATAGAATGCGATGTTTCACCGCAATAAAGCCCATCTTTTTCGCCGATCCGTTACCACATGGGTTCACTACTTAGACATGGGTCCACTACTTCACACCTGAGGCAAAGTAACAAAGACAGTTTCATCTGCAGGAAAGGTCATGACGGTTGTTTTTGGAATGCGTGTGAGATAATTTTTATTGATTATCTTCAAAAAAGACAAACAATGAACGGCGAGCATTATGCTAACTTATTGCATAGTTTAAGTGATGAAAAAAGGCTGTATTTGACGAAAAAGAAAGAGTTGTTTCATCAAGGCAATTCACCAGTTCACAGATCAGCTATTGCGATGGCCAAAATCAATTAATTTAAGTTTGAATTGCTTCATCACGCTCCTTATTCGCCAGGTTTAGCTCCTTCGGATTATATCATTAGCCAAACTTGAAGAAATGGTTTGCTGATAAAAGATTTGCCAACAATGAAGAGGTAGAGTCTGCGGTTGATAGCTATTTTAAGAAGCTAGACTGGGAATCGAAGCTATTCAATATCGCTGGGAAAAGTGTATCGAGCTAAATGGAGATTTTGTTGAGAAATAATGAAAATTTTCCCCAAATTTGTTGTGACTTCTTTGTCAAAAGAATCTCATTTTATTTGCTTTTCTGTTAAAACAGTATTGCATTTTAAAGTGCAAACATTTCAAACATTGCACCCTCGCCCCATTAAAATGCTTAGTTTTTGCAATCAGAATAGAAAAGAATTTTATCACATATTGCATTTTATTAACATGTGCGTTTATACAATATTGTTATGACAGGCCAGGTTCGAATCTCAGCCAACGTAAAAGAATTTTTTTTTTTTAAATATTTTTTTTAATAACTAATTTTATTTTAATTATTTAAAAAATTTGGAGTTAGCTTCATATTTTTTTTGTTGTTTACTAATTTGTTTTTTTTTCAACAAATTTTAGGTTAAAAAACAGAAAAAATAAAATATGATAACATAAAACAAAATAAAAAAAATCCTAAATTATAATAAAGAATAAAAAAATAATAGTCCGATGACGGTTTGAACAAGGAACCTTCTGCATCAGAAGCCAGCACACTACCTCCCGGCTACCAATGTGAGAATTTTCTCGAAAACAAGTTTGCAATGAGATTGATAAAACGAAAAAAAAAACAGGGCAAAATAAAATTGTAAATATTTTGAGGGCACTAAAATTGCACTTTTTGCCTTTTTTATGGCAATATTTTTAGAAAGAAACACAGCACCCTCTCAGAGTGTTCACCTTATATTAGAACACAAAAATCGAAATTTGAGGGCAAAGTGCAAAAAAAGTGTGAAATTTTTTTCGGAAAAGAATACGTCGTCAGATTTTTCAATAAAAAATTATCAGAATCAAATATTTATCAAAACAAATGAATGAAGTAGATGTTGCGGCATGTCAAGATGTATGTAGTAGAGAAGAGGAAAATTATACTAAAAAGTACAACTTTTATAAGACATAAAAAGAATCAATCATGGAAGATTTTTGTATCTGCTTTTTATAAATAAAATAAAACATAAAACAAAATTGTGGATTCAAACAACTTAAATTTGCTGTTTTCACCGGCTTGTGAAAGGACTCAGGTAGAAATTGAAAACCGTACCAAAAAATAGTACTGGCAAACCCATGATATTATTGTAAAACCCACTGTATTAAAAATTACCAAAAGTACAGCTAACAATGTAGTAGGAAAACATTATTTTGTTTGTAAGCCGAGTGTTTTGCCAGCACCACCAGTAAAATTCTTTGCTAATATTGTTTTTACCAATATTACAACCAATTATATTATATTTCACACATTAAAATATGATGTATAAGGTTATACATATTTCTCAAAATAATTTAATTTCAGATATAGTAAAAGCATTTTTTGAATTACCAGCGTTATGCGAACTATGGGAAAATGGCTCAAACCAACGGTTGGGCACTGTTATCAATCGGCTAATAGGACAATACTGTCAAGATTGTTAAAACCACGTTCCACCAACGCATAACCGACCCTCGCTGTCGCTTTGCCAACACTGTGCCGATTGTTTTTCTGCAGTATTTGTATTTAATAAAGATTAAATGTGTATTTGTAAACTAAATGTTTAATATTTTTAAAAGTTAAGATTTTGTTTTAATGTGTAATTTAGCTGAATTTGGAAAATGCGAGATTTTTAATTATATTAATAGATTTTTTTATGGAAAAAATCGTGCGCCCCGGTAGGGTAGTTGGTAGCGTGCTGGCTTATCAGTGAGGGGGTCGTGGGTTCGACTCCCACCAGAGGCACTGGTCTGTTTTCGCTACAACGCGCCGAAGGCCATAGTAGCTAGTGCTCGGTTAGGGTAATAGTATATAATTTGTAATTATATGATTATTAATTAATAAAATAAATAAAATTTATGGAAAATTTTATTGAATTTTTTTTTTTAATTCGAAATTTGTTCTAAATTTTTAGTATCATAGAACACTCAATAAATTCGAAATTCGAAAAACAGGATTTATAAAAAAGGTTAGATTGGATAGTCCAAAAACCAATGAATTTAAAAAAACAGGGATTTGCTTTTTAAAACAAAGATCTTTTCAACGTTTTTGTATCCCCTTTTCTTACCCCGCAATATATGAGCTTAAATAAAGTTTAGTTAAGATCTGAGTGCACACTATAAAGCTACTCTCCTCATAAACTAGACTCAAAAAAAGTCTCTAAAGTCATCAACATTTTTGCTGGGAGGATCCTTGCAGACAACAAATGGGTAAATTTATAGAAAATTTTGCTTAATTTAGCAAATGTTTTGCTGACATTAACAATTTTTCTGCAAGGATGTTGCTGACTTTACAGTCTTTTTTTTTAATGTACTATTAAATATTATATATTACTTTTTTACATGTTTTTGTTTTATGCAATCAACGCGCTTAAAGATCTCGTCTGCATATACTAAAATATTAAATATGCGAGGATGTAAATTACTTTAAATTAAATAAATAAAAATTTAATTTCCCAACGACTTCATTTTTTCTTAAACAAAAAAGTCATGAATACTATTGGATCATCACATGCCGACTATTATTAAAGCCGAATATCTAGTTTTTACCCCAATAGCATCTTCATATGTGTAAGGACATCAGTTTATAAAATAAAGTTAAAGTTCCGACTATTGGGTAAAATAATTTTGTGGTAACAAACCTTAGATGTGAAAATAATTCTTTTATTGAAAAAACGCCTTGGAGGTGAAAAACAAATTTTAGTAGTGAAAACCCAATTCTGTGGAGAAAAAAAATCTAGGAGGTGAAAATAAAATATGATCCACCTTAATTTTCTGTTAAAAGATATATTGTTCAAAAGACACCAACACTAAGGTTATTATGTAGGTAAAAACGACAGCAAGTGTAGTCAAAAACAAATGAAATTTCACTTGAAGAAAGGATGACTAACATTTCATTAAATTCAACTAACATTTGTCATTTGTTTTTACTGTTCCAAAAATGACTAACAATTGTGGTAAAAATTAATCTCATATGTTAGTAAAAAAATAAAGAAACATTTACTTTTGTAATTTATTTAAATAACAAAAAACGAATGCACAAAATTAATGTAAAATCATAAAACAGTCGTTTGATGTGGTTTGTTTTTTAAAATGAACTACAAGGTAAGTAAAAAATTTAATTTGTTCTACAGATGGCTGACATTTACATTAAAAATAAAAGTATTACAATCCAAACAACTACATATTTTTAAAGCAGAAGTTCCCTGAGCGTAGAGAAGAATTTGTGCTAAAATAAACCAATTTGCATGCAATATTTGAAGGTATCTCCACTTATAACTATTTAACCGCTGAACCGATTCTAATTTTTAATACCATCTAAGTAAAACTGAGCAACATCGGTTACGCGTTAGTAACGAATTTATAATCATCAAGGATATTGAAGTATTAAATATTTCAAAGGACATTTGTGAAATTTTCAATCTTGTGAACTTATAACCAAACATTTTTTAAAAACAGAAAAGGTTTGCAGTTTTTATTTGATACCCGTATTGACAACCTAAAATGAGTATTTTTATATTTTTGGAAGAATTTTAAATTTAAAGCCTTTTTAATGAAATGTTTACGTGATGGCGAAATACTGAAAACGCAGTATAACTATATGTGGTCTCAGACGTGGGCGACGTCAATTAAATTTCATAATCATTCACTTGTGAAACATTACTATATCATTAATAATTTCAGACCTTCTCCACACTTGTGGGTTTCAACGCATCCTTGGAAAATTTTAACTTTTTTCATTACCAGACATGGGACGTAATACCAATATGTGAGTAAATTTGTGTAATTGAGTAATTGAGTAATTCCGCTTTAATTAAATACCCAAATGTTTTTACTAATCCCCATGTTTGGTATTACAAATCTTCCAAGCCATCGTTTAAGCTCGCAAGTGTGAGCGTAGGTCTGATATTATTAATGACTTCACTAGCGAACGATTGTGAAATGTAATTGATGTCACCCAAGTCTATGTGGTTTCTAGTTTCACGTACGTACATATTGATTTTTCCATATGTGAAGATGAAAAAAAAATTAAATTTGTTACAATTTGTTATAGGGTTGAATTAAATTAAATTTTTATGCAACTTTATGCAGTTTTTTAATTTATCTATTAAAAATACAATAATTATTTTTTCGGACTTTCTTTATTTTAATATTGTAGCTTTAGTTACAATATTGTTCTATCTCAAGTCCAAAATATAATATGATATTGTCATGTTAGATTTTATTTGTTGCTTTTCAAAAAGTGTGATCATTTAGACAATACAATTTTTTCATTGGCATCACCCAAATCCTCAGTTGTCCGCAATAGAAGAAGACCATTGGCTTAACTCAAACCAAAACATTACATACAGCAGACAAAATCAACTTTATGAGAATATTGTCTGCTTTAATCCAAAAACAAAAAAAAAATTCCTTAGTGTATAAACTGACTTAGTGTATAAACTGGCTGATTTGGTAAACCTAATTATAAAATCAAAACTTTTCAAAAAGTTTGAAATGATCAAAATTTTTGGAAAGCAACAAATAAAAAATAATATGACAATATCATCTTAGATTTTGGACTTGAGGTAGAACAATATTTTAACTAAATATATGATATAATAAAAAGTTCGAAAAACAATTTTTGTATTTTAAATTTATTTTCATCGGGATAAACATTAATTGCATTTATAGTAATTAAATGCGCTAAAGTCCCAAAACTTATTTAACAAATTGTGAAAAACAATCTGCTGTAGGCGTGTCCCTATCCGGATTTCATTCCTGCCCAAGGAAATCTTCAGGGGACTTTGTTATTAGAATTTCTAGAGATATTTGTTATGTTAAATCACAAACTCAATGAGAATTTCTTGTCCTCGTCTATGAGCGAGATTCAAAATTTAAAATATCAAAGAAAAAACAAAACAACAACAAAATATTATCACAATTGGCTTTGTCATCTTCCAAATACTACTCTGTTTTTTTGACAGACCTAGCAATGTAGTGACAATTGTGATAATATTTTGTTGCTGTTTTGTTTTTTTTTGATATTTTAAATTTTGAATCTCGCTCCTAGACGAGGACAAGAAATTCTCATTGAGTTTGTGATTTATCATAACAAATATCTCTAGAAATTCTAATAACAAAGTCCCCTGAAGATTTCCTTGGGCAGGAATGAAATCCGGATAGGGACACGCCTACAGCAGATTGTTTTTCACAATTTGTTAAATAAATTGTTGTATTTTTAATACAAAAATTAAAACATTTTTGAACAATTACTATACCACGTCTCTTCTCATACAAACACTGTTTGTTGGGATATGTATTGTTTTACAAATTGTAATACAACAAACACACCAACTTACATGTGATGGTGTACAAAGTATATTGACATGTAAAACTTTTTGCTTTTCAAATAGTTCTGATTTTATAATTAGGTTTACCAAATAAGCCTGTTTATCAAAAAGGCAGACAAATTCTCACAAAGTTGATTTTGTCTGGTGTATGTAATGTCTGGTTTTGAGTTAAGCCAACTATCGTTTTCTATTGCGGACAACTGAAGATTTGGATGATGTCAATGAAACAATTGTATTGTCCAGCATGAAAATGATCACACTTTTTAAAAAGCAACAAATAAAATATAATATGATAACATCATATTAGATTTTGGCCTTGAGGTAGAACAATATTCCAACTTAATATATGTAAATTTTTATGTTTCGTTTTATGACACTTAATTCATTTAGTATACTAAACTGTTGGTGGGCCACATTTATATTTTTTTTGTGGTTTTTAAGTTTGATAATTAAATTTATTAAATTTTTTGTGATTTTTTTATCTAATTCTATTTTGACCTTAATTTTTAATAAAAAATAATACATATATAGAAATATCTTAGAGGAAATCGTGACAAATCTTGATCATTGTAGCAAAAAAAAATCAAAACAAAATCATAAACACATGTGACCATATAAAAGAGAAGACACATGTACTCAACTCCAAAAAGTAGGTTCATGTTTTTCATTCCATAAACACTTGACGTATTAGAAGAAGTATTTGTTTTTTAATATATTTAAAAGTATGCTTGGCTAATGTTAAGCTATTTTACACTTTCACAATTTTGCATAAAGAGTGTAAATTTGTTTGCGTTACCAATGATGTTGATTATTTTTTCAGATTTTAAGATGTTTTTTTAAAGTTTTCCCACATCTATGACAAACATGTTATTAAAAGTTGGCTACTACAACCCAGCTATCAAACCATTCTACACATACAAATGAGATTATAAAAATAGCACTAATAATCAGATAAATTGATTAAAAATATTATGATTTCTATTGTATGTATAAAAAACAAGTTTTTATACAAACAGCTCAGTGGCGCCTGGTCATGTAAAACTTTTTGCTTTTCAAATAGTTCTGATTTTATAATTAGGTTTACCAAATAAGCCTGTTTATCAAAAAGGCAGACAAATTCTCACAAAGTTGATTTTGTCTGGTGTATGTAATGTCTGGTTTTGAGTTAAGCCAACTATCGTTTTCTATTGCGGACAACTGAAGATTTGGATGATGTCAATGAAACAATTGTATTGTCCAGCATGAAAATGATCACACTTTTTAAAAAGCAACAAATAAAATATAATATGATAACATCATATTAGATTTTGGCCTTGAGGTAGAACAATATTCCAACTTAATATATGTAAATTTTTATGTTTCGTTTTATGACACTTAATTCATTTAGTATACTAAACTGTTGGTGGGCCACATTTATATTTTTTTTGTGGTTTTTAAGTTTGATAATTAAATTTATTAAATTTTTTGTGATTTTTTTATCTAATTCTATTTTGACCTTAATTTTTAATAAAAAATAATACATATATAGAAATATCTTAGAGGAAATCGTGACAAATCTTGATCATTGTAGCAAAAAAAAATCAAAACAAAATCATAAACACATGTGACCATATAAAAGAGAAGACACATGTACTCAACTCCAAAAAGTAGGTTCATGTTTTTCATTCCATAAACACTTGACGTATTAGAAGAAGTATTTGTTTTTTAATATATTTAAAAGTATGCTTGGCTAATGTTAAGCTATTTTACACTTTCACAATTTTGCATAAAGAGTGTAAATTTGTTTGCGTTACCAATGATGTTGATTATTTTTTCAGATTTTAAGATGTTTTTTTAAAGTTTTCCCACATCTATGACAAACATGTTATTAAAAGTTGGCTACTACAACCCAGCTATCAAACCATTCTACACATACAAATGAGATTATAAAAATAGCACTAATAATCAGATAAATTGATTAAAAATATTATGATTTCTATTGTATGTATAAAAAACAAGTTTTTATACAAACAGCTCAGTGGCGCCTGGTCAGGGACTTTTGTTCTAAAAACAATAGGCGTTTTTTAATCACATGGATTTAAAATTTTCAAACAAATATTGGATTTATTAACTCCAAAAACAAAGTTGGGTTTATTTATCTGGGTTTACACATACCCAGCATAATAATAACTTGGTAAGCAGTAACTACATTCTATGCTTCCAAAATAGCGCTTCACAGCCTTGCATACTATAAAGCAATTACGGAAGGCATTCTGTAGTGCTTCCTAAAATGCCTTCGTTGGAGCAGTGAATAATTCTTACAATGAAGCAATAAAGAATGCATACCATTAAGCATTAATGTTGTCAACATACAAAAAAGTGCTTCTTATTGAATAAGAAGGCATGAATTTATTGCTTATAAGAGCACATGAAAGAAGAGCTTTTCACTTGCTTAAAAGAGACATACCAAGTGGGACATCGCGAAAAAAATCATGCCTTCTGGACATGCTTTGGAAGCTCTTCGTAATTAGATAACGAATTCCGGAAGCGCTTCTGGGTAAGCACTATATTGTGCTGGGTAGTAGAAAAATATTAATATATGAAAAGCCCTTTAAATTTAATGACAAAAAAATTACGCATTAAAGTTCAAAAAGAAACAAAAATATTGTAAAACTTAAAAATGGCAAAGAGCTAAATTGATGATTAATAGGTTTTTTGTTAAAGCTCTGCCTATTCCGGCGCCTGTAGTTTTTCTAAAACTTCGTTTTCTGATGCGATCTTAACGAAATACTAGTATCAACCTAGCTAATATGTTTGATTTGCTTTAATTTTGTAAATATACAGAATTTGAAAGATGGTTATAAATTTAAAATAACATAAAAATACTCTCGATGAATATCGAAACAAAAAACTAATAAAACTGTACAAAATTAAATGTTTTCATAAATTTTTTTGTTTTAAATACATTTAGAAAAAAATACAGCTTTTAAAATACTGCATTTCTATCTTGGATGTGGATATATAGCTGAAATACAAATGGTAATTTTACACTTTACGGTAAGTAATTTAATTAAATCCAATTGGTGAATATTGAATTTTGGAGCGAAATATTTGAATTGTGCAAAAATATAATTTCAAGTGATTAAAGTGAAGCTAATGCCTGTTCCACGATATTTTATATAAAATATAATTAAAACTTTTAATAAACCTTCACCTTTAATATAAAAAAATTAGATTGAAAGAAGTGTCGTGTAGAAAAACCTTGTTATAATAGGTTGAAGCTAACTCCACCTATTGAGCACTATGTGAACTACTGTTTGGATTCATTAAATACAAGTGATTAAAATAAAACGCTTAATATTCTTTGATTTTTATTATGATTAACTTAAGACAACTTATTGAAGACTGTAAAGATACTTTAAAAAAATAACTTTAATATCCATTATTATGAACTTAAAATTCATGGGCGCCTGAGCAGGTTCACTTGTTTGTAATAAGATATTTGCTTAATTTTTTATAAATAAAAAAATTAAAAAAATTGAAGTGCTCAAATTTTGTCCACATCTTTACATTATTATGTTCATTTGTAAATATAAAATAGTGTTAACGATATATATTTATAATGATATAAATATTTTAATTCTTGTATATTTTTTCCACATCTCCCATTTTTTCATCTGCTTAAAATTCTTAATAAAATGAAAGTTAATCTCTGCAATGAAATACAGATTTTTTTCCAACATCTCGACATAAATTAACATACTTTAGCAACTTAACGTATAAAAATCTTATAAAAATCTACTTAAATATTTTTTTTTTTTTTTTTAAATATTAAAAATAATAAACACAGTGTAGCATGTGTTTTATGATGTAAACTGTCAATATTATTTTGTTTATAAAATGTTTTTGGGCTGAACATTATTTTTTTCATCTTATGGATACATGAAAATAACAATGATTATAAAGTTTTATGTTATTATCTGATCAACAGTCATTTAATGTAATGACAAATCATTTTTTTTTGTAAATAAATAACAATAAAACTCAATTTGTTAAAAGGAAATCAACAATTTTATGGGTTGTTTATGAAAAATATAGATTTAAGTACAAAATGTATTGTGATTTATAAACTAGTTTTTTTCCTAAGACTTTAACAATATAATAGATATAATTTCGGATTATAAGTACTTGAGAAGACACCCACACACGTGGTAAATTATATATGGTCATGAAGAAGAGGCTGTAAAATGTATCCCAGTGTAGAAACGGTAATGACATGTCATTACTGTCATTACAGCTTACTATTTACTACTTAAGACTTAACACAAGTAATAAGGACTTAATAATAACTAGTTAATTTTCTCATTACTTTCATAAAAAAAATAATGTGTTACTTATTTCGATCATTATTTTAAATATAAAGTAATAATCTACAATTTTTTTTAAATTCTATGTTTGGACTCAATATATTTTCACTTCTAGTAAGTACATATATAACTATTTATTCTGGATTTTTTGTAAGCTGGAAAGTAATGACATATTATGCAAGAAAGTCATTTATGTTTTTATAAGTATATCATGACTACCTGTATGCCCGGGTTTGGATCCCGGGTTCGAATCCCGTTTTATTAAAAATTCAATTTGCCAATTTTTAATTTATTGCCACACATAGAAGATGCAGTTTACTAAAGAAAAGTTGTAATACCGAAATTGAACTGCGAATTTCGAAAAAAGCTGAAACAAGTATTTGCTTAAATCAACTAAAGATTAGAATGTAAAAATAAATTTTTTTTCTCTCCATACTTTACTTTCCAAGGTAAGTCGGTCTTGTGTACATCACTCCCCCGATTTTTTCGTATGCGTTGCCTAATTTTTCAAAATGTAACCCCTTAATCATGATTTTATTTTTATGAATATAAATATTCACAAAATTATCTTTCATGTCAATGCTTGTTTCAGGATATCCTACCGCTATTGCAAGGAAGTTGAAAATTTCACATGTGTAGTTTTATCCTTATAAATTTTATATATTCTAAAAAAAATTGTATCACTATGAATAAACTAATCATTCCATTGCACTCATATTTATATAAAAATTTGCAAATCCATTGAAAATGTCCTGAAATATTAAGAAAAGAATAAGTTTGATATCATTTTTATTAAAAATAAAAATTATGTTTTTTTCGACCTTTAATTTTGCAATGAAAATGAAAATTATTCAAGCTCGAGGCCATACTCAATATTTCTTTATTAGGATATTGTCCTAACAAATAATCTATAGAGTTTTTTTATAAACTAAACAAAATATAAAAAGGAGAGAAAAACAAAAAACGTGTATTGCATATCCACCAGAGGTGGACCTTGCACATAACAAACAAGCTTTCAATTTATTTTTGATCAATGGTTATAATCTTTAACTTCAAGCTCATATATATATTAGTTCTCATATAGTGAGTAAACTAGTTTATATGAATGTTTGATGTTTGGCATGGGATTGTTACCGCTTTCAAAACGTGTTCTGATGATGGGAACCTAGAAAATTCCGGAAATAGATCTATCAACACATTCCTGAAAGGGTCAAATAATAAATTTAAAAACAAAAAACTCTATACATTATTTGTTAGGACAATATCCTAATAAAGAAATATAGAGTATGGCCTCGAACTTGAATAATTTTAATTTTCATTAAAAGAATAAGTTATTTATATAAAAAAAAAATGTTACGTATATATAAAACCGCGATATTTCAAACAAATACTACAAATGAGAACAATTTTTTTTTGACAGCTCTATATACAGCGTAGCTAAATCTATTAGAAAGACTGGTTCTGCAAAAAAATTGCAAATTCTTCAGTAGTAATGTTTATAATATATTTTTATATGAACAACATTTTTGTTTACTTTAGTATTTTATGCATATGGCAATAAGTTAAAATTTAAAGTTTTTTTTTTTAAATATATCAGGACATTTTAAATTTTAATATAAAAACATTTTTCTATTGGAATACTTTATAAATAATGATACATTTTTTTTCAATACCAGTGCTTTATCTAAATAAAAACATCGACATGATTATATTCAACTTAAAGATAATTTTGTGTAGATTTATATTCTTAAAAAAACTTCATAATTTTGCGATACAATTTTGAAAAATTAGGAAAAATATACGAATAAATGCGTTGAATAATGTAAATATAAAAACTGAGATTTTTCAAAAACTGCAAATGAGAAAAAAATGTTTGCCCGATTTGGATTTATCGTACATATGTCTATTAAAAAGTATTATTGTTTCAAAGACATATTTTTTTTTGTCGTTATATCATCCGATTTCCCGAGTTTCCCAGCGGATTTAGAAAGAAGAAAGTGTGACCTTTGCAATGGTATATATATTATTTATTTTCTCAGCAAACACATTTTTTCGCTTTTTTAAATTTGGAGATGATTCTTCAAACTATTTTGAACAGGAACCGTACCATGTATGAATTAACAACACAAATTTATTTAGAATTAAAACGAAATTAGTTTTTAAAAATCTGTTAGAAATCGACTGAGTAATTAAACTTTTTATTAAAACAAAATTTTTGCATAAATGCCAAAATGCCTGTTTTTCGTGTTTTTTTATGCGCTTTCTATATAGTGAAGCTGATAGCATGGTACAGGTACTATTTTATAAACACACAAATGCACACATAATAGAAAATTGGTGTTCGCCAAACTTTTGTGCTTGAGAGCCAGTTTTGACACTTATACAAAATTTTACATTCCGCTAAATTAATATTTGTCTTAAATTTGATTTTAACTCATTAACGCCCAAATGAAATCTGCTAATGAGAATTTAGGAAAGATTAATTTTTTTATTTTATTTTATTAATTAATAATCAAATCATATAATTACAAATATTATACTATTACCCTAACCGAGCACTAGCTACTATGACCTTCGGCGCGTTGTAACGAAAACAGACCAGTGCCTCTGGTGGGAATCGAACCCACGACCCCCTCACTGATAAGCCAGCACGCTACCAACTAGCCTACCGGGGCGCACTAGGAAAGATATATTTACATGATAGGCAAAGGTGTCAACTAGGATAAAGCGAAATCAAACTTAAGAAAAGTTGAAGATGTTCTTGTAAGCTGCCAAGGAGCAAAAAGTAAAAACCCGATCCCCGACCATCTCGTGAGTCGTATGAAATGGCACTAGAAACATTTTAAACATCCCATTAGTTAATTCTGAGGATATTATTCTGCCACCACTGCATGATATGTTAGTATATATGAAACAATTTGTAAAAAAACTTGATGAAAACGGCGAAGCTTCTTGCCATCTTAAAGCGGTTTTCCCAAAATTAAATGAAGCCAAAATAACAGAAGGTATTTATGTATTTCTTTGCAAATCTAATATTTTTAATTTTTGTTTTTATCTTTTCTTAAGAATTTTAGGTATTTTCCTTGCGGCCTCAAATTCGTAAAATTAAGAGAGATGAGAACTTTATGAACAAGCTAAGTTCCGTTGAGAATGAGTTTTTAAGAGCGTATGGCGAAATGGGCTGTAACATGTTCATAAAAATTCATTTCCTGTATTCCCATTTAGACTTCTTCCCAGAAGAAATTGTTACAATGGAAAAACGTTTCGAGGGGAAAAATAACATAAAAATTATTTCAGAATCGGGATTCTTAAATCATTTTTCGCTTTAACGTGATACTGATGATGCTGAATTAAAAAAAAAAAAACGGTCAAGAAAACACTTTTGAGTGGAATGGCCAAAAATTGTATTTTTTGCAAATACAGGGTGTTTTTTATAGATGTATATAACTTTGAAATGGAATAAACCAAATATGATTTTTTTAAATTGACATGAAATTTACTTTATTCGAAAGATAATCTTCTGGCATTATAATTTAAATATTACTTCTGGCATATGACCGCCACGGCTGGCTCGGACGTAGTCTAATCTGGAGGTCCACTTTTCGATGACTTTCCAACATTTGTGGCCGTATATTAGCAATTGGAGACCAATGCGCGGATCCGAAACGTAAAACTATGCGGTTACCAACCGTTTCCTTCAATAAATCAATTGTGGCACGAGCTGTGTGACATGCTGAGCCGTCTTGTTGTAACTACAGCTCCTGCACATCATGGTTGTTCAATTGATAAACGAAAAAGTCAGTAATCATAGCTGTATAGCGGTCACCATGTGACCAGCATAGTTTTTAAAGAAGTACAGACCAATGATTCCACCAGCCCATAAAGCACACCAAACAGTCAGTTTTTCTGGATGTAACGGTGTCTCAACATACACTTTATTGACGTAGCCATTTAACCAAAAGTGAGCATCTTCGCTAAACAAAATTCGCAAAATTCGTGCGCGATACGTAATTAAAACAGAACCATGATTTTCAAAATAAATTTGCACAATTTGGAAGCGTTGTTCAAGGCGTCAGTCTATTCATGTTGAAATGCTAAACCAAACGAAACATAAATCAGTTGACATCTGACAAAATGTATAAAAAACACTCTTTATTTTTTGTTAATAAAATGTTTAATAGCTCAGTCAATTTTTAACGTATTTTTAAAAGCAAAGTTGCGTTTTCCTCATAAATAAATTGGATTTGTTAATAAATTCATATATAGTACGGTTCCTTTACAAAATACTGCGTTAAAACGTCTCCAAATTTAAAAAATGTCGAAAAAATTAAAAAAAATTGTGTTTGATGGAGAAATGTACACAGATTTCTCAAGGTAACTAAATAAAATATATTCCATTTGAAAGGTTTCACTTTTTTCTTTCAAAATCCGCTGAGAAACTTATGAAATCGGATGATATTCAACTAAGTTACTGGATTATAAGTGCATAAAGGTACGAAACCCGCCAATTTCAACAACAGATTCTTGTTGTACTCTACAACATTTACCAGAAAAATGGTATCACTTCCCAGTTATTTCAACTTCATTGTTTTTTGTATCACTGTGTTATTTAGGTATAGAAGTTATGATATTATATACAATCCTTATATTAAGTCTAATTTTTTTAAGTATATGTTCTGACAATAATATTTTATTATCCATCACTGTTAATACGTGCGTGGGTTAAATAAAAGTTAAAATTATTTCTTTGTAAGAAGAAATAAAAAAAAGAGAAGTAATCAAAGTTCAAGGTTTAAGTAACATGTGAAAATTGTTTATGATATTGTATAAAATTATTGCAAATTATATTTTAACCTTGGCACTGGCTATCATTGGCACCTATTCTCGGCTATAAAATCATAAAAAGTACTTAAATATATTTTGAAACCATTAAACCAGCAAACGACTGATCATCTGTAGAGTTCTGTACAAAATATGCTACACACAGAAAAATTAAATGCCAACCGAATTAAGAAGTGTTTTTTTTTTGTTGGCTACCCAAAAATAAATTTAGCTAACTAGTACAAATATATTCAAATGTGATTTCTGAAAATTTTGAGTGTTGCAACTAAAATTCTGTTGTATAAAACAAATTTCATTGTGAAAACCAATATTCAGTTAGACCAACCGATTTCAGTCGTTGTAACCGAATTTTGGTTGGCACATGGCTAAGTTTTTCTCTGTCTGTACAAAATGCACTGAAGTATATGATTTTGCACTTACACATGAAATGGACCTTTGCAAATTATTTGCATTAATATTTATTTAAAAAAGTCAAGGCGTAACCAATTAAGTTTATATGAATGTAATTCTTTTGGATTTTTAACGCAACAAAGGAACAAATCAACTTCAATCCTTTTTCACACACATATATTGGCCAATTTGCTTTTGTTGTTAACTTTGTAGAATAACTTGACCTGTTAAAAGAGCGTGATTTTTTTGTAATTTGTTTTTTATGTTTTTATATTTACGTGGTAATTCCCATACACCACGTACACTCAAAAAAAAAAGTCAGTAAAGTCAGTTAGATTTTTGTTGGGAGAATCCTTGCAGAAAATTTTGCTGATATCAGCAGAAAAAAAATTGTAAATTCAGCAAAAATGTTGCAGAATTCAGCAAATTTTGTGCTGATATTAAAAATTTTCCTGCAAGGATCCTTCTACCAGACTTGGGCGACGTCAATTACTTTTCACAATCATTCATTTGTGAAATTTTTCTAAATCGTTAGTAATTTCAGACCTACGCTAATACTTGTGAGCTTAAACGCTTCCTAGGAAAATTTGTAAAATTTTTAATAACAAACATTGGAATTAGTAACAACACATGGGTGTTTAATTACAAGGCAATTACTCAATTACAACCAATTCCATGTAATTAGACGTAAAAAAGCAATTGAACTGTAATTAAATACATAAGTATTGGTATTATGTCCCATGTCTGCTGTTGACAAAATTGAAAATTTTTCAAGGAAGCTTTTAAGACCACAAGTGTGACCGTAGGTCTGAAATTATCAATGATTTAGACAAATATTAAAAGTGAATGATTTTGAAATGTAATTGACGTCGCCCAAGTCTGCCTACTACACTGAGAGAATTATCTGCTTAATATCAATGAATTTTTGCATTAGACCTACACTCAGTGAACTTTTGCTTTAAAAATATGTAGTTGTTTAGGTTGTAATACAGTTTCTTTATTTTTAATGTAAATGTCAGTCATTTGTAAAACAAATTAAATCTTTTACTAACCTTGTAGTTCAATTAAAAAAACAAACCACATGAAATGACTGTTTACTGATTTTACATTAATTTTTTACAGTTGTTTTTTGTTATTTAAAAAAAAATAAATTGTGGTTCGTTTTTTGAACATTAAAAAACAAATGACAATGTTAGTTGAATTTACTGAAATGTAAGTCGTCCTTTCTTTAAGTGAAATTTCATTTGTTTTTAACTACATTTGGAGTGGTCTTTACCTACATAGTATTCTAACTGTGTGAATTGTCACTGGAACTCGTCTATTGAAGATCTTCATTAACTTAAAGCAATTTTACATAAAATGTAATGATAAATTTCATATTATTTGTTTCAAAACCTCATACGCCTAATGAAAGAGTTTCATTAAAACTAGTTTCATTAAAATTATGAAGCTCTTTCATGAAGTTTACTTCATTGGTTTAGTGAAAAAATTTCATTAAAACTTGTCCAAGGAATTCTCTATGTGCCGTAAAAATGTTGCTGACTTTACAGAACTTTTTTTTTAGTGTATGAATTGTTCGAATACATAAAATATAATTTCCAATTGGTTGAATAGTTAATATAAGTGACCACAAAAAAAAAATACAACAAAACGGAAATTATAACCAGATATTTTCAATTATTTTTTGTGGCTATCGTGTATTTTTTTTTTCTTTTTCTTCAAAAGAAATCTTAAAATTTTTAAATTGCTAAATAAAAATTCTTTTGCAGACATGAGAGCGACATTTATATTTTTAAATATAAACTTTAATAGAAACTCTAAATGGCTAAAAATGTAGGGTTCGTTATAAAATTGTAAGTTCTACCCAAGAGTTTAGAAAATAAAGAGATTGGAATGATCTCACTTACTGAGAAAAAATATATAAATTGTGGCTGCAAATATGACAATTAATATTTTTTCAGGACTTTAAATTAATAAATTGACCTTTTTAATGTTGCTACTGATAGTTTTTGACATATTTGCTATGATTTGAACAATAATTTGTTCAATTTATAATTGTTTCAATTTTTCTTAAAAGCGGCATGTTTCCTGTTTGCAGGTACAAGGTGTTAATAGAGGGTGAGAGCATTGCATAGTCATTGTTTTTTTCAGTTTCGGAACAAATTCTGGAGGATAAGAACCCATTCATTAAGGATTTGTTAGATCTTTTACTAATCTTTGTATATTTTATCGCTATGGGCCAGATCCTATCTTATCTATCACATCACATATTCAAATTTCATAAAATTCGGAAATTTTCATACACTGAGAACATTTTTTCTTAATATAAATGAATTTTTACATCTAAGCAATGTAATGTTTTACTAATGTAGTTTTTCATAAAATTTTATGAAAAATATAATTTTATTTATTAAAAGTTTCATTGACTCCAGAAAGAAGTTTCATAAAAAATATGAAGCTTTTCATTAATTTTAAAAAATTTTTTGTTCACTTTATGAACTAAAGTTTCACCAGGTAAGTGAAACGTTTCATTGTTTTTTGTCCACTGAAAATATTTTTAAGAATAAATGTCACCCTATTAGAAATTAAATTACATTTTACCATAGTAAAAGACAATTTCATAAATTTCCAAAAATATGTGCTATGCTGCTCACATTGTCTTTGGGGTTCAGATGCCACAATTGAAATTAAGTAAAAGTATTAAAAATTTGTTTTCAATTTGGTTATAAATATTTATGTATGTAGGTTTGTTGTTGTAGTTAATGTATATTGTAGTTAAAACCACCAACTTAAAGTCATTTCACTTTTAATTAAAATCATCTACAATTGAGTGCGTTTCAACTTAAATTATCAGCGTAAATAAAATATAAAAAAGAAAATTTAATGTGAAGATGCCATGGCAGACAGACCAACACTGACTGGACTTGTGATGCGTAAAGTTTTTATTAGTTGGGCAGCCAAGGCAGGAGGCAGACAAAAAGAACGATTTAACCAAGCAACCGACCTTCTATTTTAGCGACATTCTAAAATGAAATGAAACCTACAGAAACTTAAACTTAAAAGATATGCGACCACCCAAGTCTACTTATGTTTCAAGCTTCAATGCCAGTTTTAATTAGTTTTCTTTTCATTTCAATAAAAAAAAAAACAGAACAAAAACTAAGAACGCATTAACATTTTTTGCATATTACGAAAAAAAAAAATTAAAAAAGGTTTGTTTGTTGTCCTCTTTTCAATATTCTAAAAGCAAACCCGCTCTTTTTATCGTATCTTATTGAGGCACTGATTAAATTGATGTAAATAGTTTTGTTGGATTTAATAAACATAAATTTTATATTTTATTGTAAATTCGCAAAAAAAAAACGTATCGCTTAAAATCGGGTATACAGTCGAAATAGCATTTTTTGGATAAAACTATATTTGAGGGATTCTCCATTCAGTTATAGACAAATAACGGTAACATTTTGAAATTCACTTTGACCACAAATATATATTTTAAAATGTGAATGTTTGTGAACCGCGAAACTTTTTAAATTTAAATGTTATATACATTTTAAAAGAAATTAAACTTCATTTTCATTTGAAAAAAATGTCTCATTTTATAAATGATAGAGTTTTACCTACAGATTCGGTAAAAAATATGAATTTTTTTTACACAGTTATTTAAAATTGTTTAAATGTGTTTGTTGTTTTTTCTACAAAATGTACACTCATAGAAATAAGCTTGTAAAAATAGCACAAAAAACTACTAAAAAGTAGTTAAAAACAGGGTTGGCATTTTTCCATAATAACAGTGGTTGGCTACCACAGTTACACCAAGACCGAAATGTTTAAAAAAAAACGATTCAATTAAGGACATGTGTGTTCTTGTATAACCGATCATATTTTGCTATTTTACCGGTTTGATTTTGAAATATCTAGAACTAAAGGTAAAATAACGCTAAAACCCGGAAACATCGATTTATAACGGTATTTTGTAGATGTAAAAAAATTTAATTTGTAAAATTTTGAAAAAAAACCTTTGATATTAGAAGACATATGCCACTATTGAAATCATAGTTTAAAAATGTTTATATCGGTATTGAGATAGGCGTGGCAGGACACTACACTAAAATAAAAAAGTTAGTAAAGTGAGCAAAAAAGTTTGCTGAGTCAGCAAAATTTTAGTCAGGAAAATTGCTTATGTCAGCAAAATCTGATTTTAAGCAACAAAGTTAGTAGATTCAGCAAAAGTTTTGCTAAAACTTAATAGATTAGAAATTAAAAATAATTCAAATACGTTTTTAAAATAATTTCAAATACGTTACAAAATATAAAAATTTTCATACTCCCACATGGACGACATGAATTAATGTAATATCTGCAAATATATAAAATATATATAAACAAAATTATCTTTCATTTATAACATAAACAAAATTATCTTTCAACTACTTACATCAGTAGTTGTCACAATGATGCTATCTTTTAAAGGAACGCTAATGCCGCAGAGAATTATAGAAACGCGACGAAAAAATAACAACATGTAGCATATACAACCCGTTTTTTTGCAATAAGAAAAAGGAAACATAAAAATTTACCTAAGATGTATGTATGTCTTTGTCTTTCGCTTTAGTCTGTCTACCAGCTGTATATTTGTTATCAACTTGACCACTCAATTTGACTACAAATACACATTTAATATTTTTTTTAAATCTAAATATTTTATTTTGTCTTTTATTTAATTAATAGACAATTACTTTCAGAAGCCGGTGAAAACGCAAAATTTAAGTTGTTTCAATCCAGAATTTTGTTTTATGTATGAAAAACAGATACAAAAATCTTCCATGGTTGATTTTTTTTATGTGTCTTACTAGAGTTGTACTTTTTAGTATAGTTTTCCTCGTCACTACTACATCTTGACATCTAATTCATTCTGCGTTTAACTTTTAATCAACACAATTTTTTTAGCAAAATAAATTAGTAAAGCAGTAGTAACATATTAGTAACACAATAGTTCAAAACTGTTAAGTGCTGACTAAGTATAACGTAAATTTTGGTTTAGAACATAATTTTAGCAAATAATTTGCTGAAAAATAGTATACCTGATTTAAAAAATGTTTTACTAACTTTTCTACTAACTTATTTTTTTGAGTGTACCATTATAATGAAAAGGTAATGTTTGCCAACCATAGTTAAAAATTATCTTGTAGAAAAACCTGCTAAAATTAAGATATTTTTTAATCTGTTGAATTTCAAATATTTAGTTATATTTGAGCTTAGTTTTAGTTTATTATTAGTAACAAAATAATCTGCTAAAATTAAACATTCTACTAAATTTTGAGGTAAATATAGAAAACATTTTGTTAATATTACAGTTTTTGGTTGCTAATTTTACAGAGCTATTTTCAATTAACACACACACCAGTGTTACCATATTGCCAGTTTTAACTGTTTTTTCCAGTTTTTTAGGATGCGTAACAGTTTTCCAGTTTTTCATGAAAAAAAACAGTTTTTGTTTAATTTCAGCCTTTTTTTTTTTCCAGTTTTTCCAGTTATTAACAGTTTACCTGCTCGATTTACTTTCTTTTACTTGAATTTATAAATTTAATACAAAAGTTGCACAAAATGTTTCAATAAAAAATAATACTACACATTGAATGCAACTGTGTAGTAAGTTTTAATTCCCTTTTTAGCATTTGTTTGTGTTAAAATTTTGTGGAATCAAACGAAATGAAAATCAAATTTAATCAAAAAATATATAACTGATATTTTTATGTAATTAAGTAAGATCTCAAAATGTGATGAATTATTTTGTTTTTTGCTATATGTTAAATAATTAATATAAATATAAATATCTTTTTTTTATATTATATTTTTTTTTTTACAAATATTTTACTTTTAAGTTTTAATAAATTAAAACCAAAAGTTTATTTTTCGATCTTTTATCATAAATTATGATGTGAGCAAGATTATTCAAGTTCAAGATCATTTGTTTTTTGTTAAACAAAAAACCGTGCAACGATATTTATTAATTAAAAAAATTCTTCATCCGCAACTTAATGCAGATTTTAATCCACTGACAGGTCCTTACATGTTTCATGTAGCGTCACCTACAATCATCAGAGAACCAATGTGGACGGGGTAGAAGATTTACCCAAAGCTATAATTTTCTGATGACAAAAGATGAACACTTTACCCGTAGTGTTTTTTAAACTTCATGAGAAGTTTAAAAAACAAAGCACGGAAGCATCCAACTAATTCAAAAAATTAAAACCTTTTTTTTCCCTTTAACTAACAAATATCGTTGTTTGTGTAAAGGCCAGAATCTCTAGCCATAGTACACAGTGTTGTTAGTGTTTAGTAATAAACAATAACAGTTTCTGACTATAGAATTAGGACCATAGATCAGTTTTTGCCGTACTTTGCAATTTTCAAATATTTTACTTTTAAGTTTTAATAAATTAAAACCAAAAGTTTATTTTTCGATCTTTTATCATAAATTATGATGTGAGCAAGATTATTCAAGTTCAAGATCATTTGTTTTTTGTTAAACAAAAAACCGTGCAACGATATTTATTAATTAAAAAAATTCTTCATCCGCAACTTAATGCAGATTTTAATCCACTGACAGGTCCTTACATGTTTCATGTAGCGTCACCTACAATCATCAGAGAACCAATGTGGACGGGGTAGAAGATTTACCCAAAGCTATAATTTTCTGATGACAAAAGATGAACACTTTACCCGTAGTGTTTTTTAAACTTCATGAGAAGTTTAAAAAACAAAGCACGGAAGCATCCAACTAATTCAAAAAATTAAAACCTTTTTTTTCTTTAACAATCTTTTGTCATCAGAAAATTATAGCTTTGGGTAAATCTTCTACCCCGTCCACATTGGTTCTCTGATGATTGTAGGTGACGCTACATGAAACATGTAAGGACCTGTCAGTGGATTAAAATCTGCATTAAGTTGCGGATGAAGAATTTTTTTAATTAATAAATATCGTTGCACGGTTTTTTGTTTAACAAAAAACAAATGATCTTGAACTTGAATAATCTTGCTCACATCATAATTTATGATAAAAGATCGAAAAATAAACTTTTGGTTTTAATTTATTAAAACTTAAAAGTAAAATATTTGAAAATTGCAAAGTACGGCAAAAACTGATCTATGGTCCTAATTCTATAGTCAGAAACTGTTATTGTTTATTACTAAACACTAACAACACTGTGTACTATGGCTAGAGATTCTGGCCTTTACACAAACAACGATATTTGTTAGTTAAAGGGAAAAAAAAGGTTTTAATTTTTTGAATTAGTTGGATGCTTCCGTGCTTTGTTTTTTAAACTTCTCATGAAGTTTAAAAAACACTACGGGTAAAGTGTTCATCTTTTGTCATCAGAAAATTATAGCTTTGGGTAAATCTTCTACCCCGTCCACATTGGTTCTCTGATGATTGTAGGTGACGCTACATGAAACATGTAAGGACCTGTCAGTGGATTAAAATCTGCATTAAGTTGCGGATGAAGAATTTTTTTAATTAATAAATATCGTTGCACGGTTTTTTGTTTAACAAAAAACAAATGATCTTGAACTTGAATAATCTTGCTCACATCATAATTTATGATAAAAGATCGAAAAATAAACTTTTGGTTTTAATTTATTAAAACTTAAAAGTAAAATATTTGAAAATTGCAAAGTACGGCAAAAACTGATCTATGGTCCTAATTCTATAGTCAGAAACTGTTATTGTTTATTACTAAACACTAACAACACTGTGTACTATGGCTAGAGATTCTGGCCTTTACACAAACAACGATATTTGTTAGTTAAAGGGAAAAAAAAGGTTTTAATTTTTTGAATTAGTTGGATGCTTCCGTGCTTTGTTTTTTAAACTTCTCATGAAGTTTAAAAAACACTACGGGTAAAGTGTTCATCTTTTGTCATCAGAAAATTATAGCTTTGGGTAAATCTTCTACCCCGTCCACATTGGTTCTCTGATGATTGTAGGTGACGCTACATGAAACATGTAAGGACCTGTCAGTGGATTAAAATCTGCATTAAGTTGCGGATGAAGAATTTTTTTAATTAATAAATATCGTTGCACGGTTTTTTGTTTAACAAAAAACAAATGATCTTGAACTTGAATAATCTTGCTCACATCATAATTTTTTTTTTTACTTTAAACAAGTACTCAGAAAAAAAAAACATATTATTCCTATTGTTAATTAAAACGTAGTTTTATAACAGAGCACAACTTGTGATCTGTAATAACATAAATTTGAAAATATTTTTTTTTGTTAGTATAATTAAAAGTTAGTCTACAAAAAAAAATATTTTTTTTCTGTGTATATAAGTATGTTTATGTTTAAATAAAATGCGATTGAATTCAAAATCACGAAATTAACTGTTTTTTCTACTGTTTTTTATTTAAAAAAAAACAGTTTTTTCTTAAAAAAACAGTTTTTTCTTACAGTTTTTTGAAAAAAATACATGGCAACACTGACACACAGAAACTGCTAAGTTTAGCAGTTTTTTTAGCAAAATCATTTTTAAGTAACTTTTGGTAGCTTTTCTGCCATTTTTACAGGTTTTTTCTCTGAGTTTAAGCGCGCACACTACAAACGCATTTTTTAATGGTTTTAGTATGCCAGCATAAAAAAAACCGGGATTTGGTAGAAATTTTATAGAAATTTGTGAGTAGTATTGATGAATTCCTTCGTTAATACAATGAATTTTTTCATAAAAAAATCCCCAAATAAATGTTTCATTGAATTAATGAAACATGTTCAATTAAATCAATTTTAATGAATTTTTTTCATTAATTCTAGCCTCATTTTCTAGAAACAATTCTAGACACAAAACTCAATTTTGCGTTCATTACATATCTGTTGACTTTTTACAAAACCACTTATGTCGACTTAAGAATAATTTTTAAGATTTTTATAGTCAATAAAAATTGCACATCAACTCTTTATACACTAAAGCCTGAAACACAATTGGCTTAATTGACGTAAGTCAGGTGTTGGTATGAAACGAAAATTTGGAAATGCAATTATTTAAATTTGATAAAAAAAACTTAATTTTTGTTTCATTCCAACAATTGACTAAAGCCAATTATGTTACAGCCTTAAGGGCGAGTGACATTTCTAAAATCTAACTTGAGTTTAACATTAACCAAAGATATTTCCATTCAAATTTTACATTCATAACGATCGTTTGGTCCCAAGCTTTAGTTATTTTGATATTAGTTAACAGGCCTAAATGCTATGAGACCGCCTCAAATCAATTTATTTCAAGGTTTTGGTTAATTCTGCGTTTTGGTTAAGAAGGCGAATACAGTTCCGTCTGCAGCAAGGTCATGGCATCGAATTGCATCATCGCGCACCTTATCCGCCACATTCAGCTCTCTCGGATTATTTTCTATTTCCAAACTTGCAAACATGGCTTTGTAGATACCGATTCGAGAACAATGAAGTGGTCCAGTCTGCGGTTGAAGGCTATTTTAAGGAGCTATACATATAAACAGTGTATCGTGGCTATTGAATACCGCTGGGAAAGTGTATCAAACTAAAACGAGATTATGTTGAGAAGTAAAGAAAATCTTTCGTTAATATATTGTGTTAATTGGCTAATTTTGGGACCAAATTTAATAATACAAATTACATATCGTCCTTTTACACAAAAAGCTACAACTATGCTATAGAATTAATAAGTAACGACAAATATTCCTTTTATAGAACATTTTTTTTAGGATCTGACGATTTGTGTTTTTTTTTTTTAGCATATGACATTTAATAAGGATATAAAAAAAATATGTTTGTAAGAAACCTAACTTGAAGTCTCCCAGCAAAAAATAACCTTGATTTGGCAAGCACTACATTTTTATGCTTTCAAAAAGCGCTTAACCGTCTTGCATGCCGTAAATCAATTGAGAAGTCATTTTGCTGTGCTTCACTGAATGCATTCTTTTGAAGCAGTAAATAATGTCTACAATGAAACATTAATGTTGTCAATACTCAAAAAAGCGCTTTTCATTTCCTACGAAGGTATGAAATTATTGCTTCTTAAAGCACATGAAGGCAGCGCTTTTCAACTGCTGAAAAGAGACATACCAAGTGTTAAATCTCGAACAAAAATCGTGGTTTCTGGAATTGTTTCTGAAGCGCTCGGTAATTAAATAATGCCTTCCAGAACTGCTTTTGGTTAATCACAATTTTTTGCTGGATTGTTTTGTAAAAACAAATCTAATAAAAATTAAAAATAAGCTCCAAAATGAGTCAAAATGGACTTCAAATATATTATTCAAATTTAAATGTTTTGTATAAAACTGGTTCATCCAAAACAGACATATTTTCTGATTGAAAAATTACTCAGATAACCTATTCACTCATTAACTCCCACTGACCCCATATAAGGAAACCTCAATTTTTGCGATTTTCTCGGAACTATTTGTGCAATAATTTAAGTAAAATTATTTTCTGAAATCCATCTAAATTCAGAAATTAAGTTACAAAAGTTTTTTTTAATCTCTTAATTTCTTCATCTTTTAAATTTACATCAATTGGCAGCATATGAAAAAAATTAAAAATTGGTGACATTTTAGGCAAACTAGTGATTTTAATTAAACAAATTTTTGATAATAGTGATGTATTACTAATATTTAATAAAGGGTTCGCCATCTAACTTTTTTTCAACTAGTGCTTATTTCGTGAATGGTAACACTTAGCTCATGTCTGATTTGACAGATAATTAGTTTTATCCTTCCGCTGAACGAATATGGTCCGTATGTTCGTTATCTTGTGAAAAAAGTGAAAGAAACTGGCATCATCATCGATAAACCAAAGCGTGAAAAGCCAAAAACAGTGCGTACACCCGAGAATATTGCTGCTGTGGCAGAAAATGTGCGTGAAGCGCCAGCAACATCAATTCACCGTCGTTCTCAACAATTGAACATTTCGGAGACATCATTGAGACGAATTTTGCATAAAGACCTTGGTATGACGCCATACAAAGTCCAATTGGTTCATTAGTTCAAAAAAAAAAGTTATTTGGCGGACCCTTTAGTTAAAGTTCTGTGTGTAATGTGTTGTTAATATTTATTTAATTATTAATTTAGTTTATTTACAAATAAATTTTACAAATTATATTTTCTGACTGTGTAACAAAGAATCATTCTATAACTTAACGCTCCTGAAGAAGTTTGAATAAAGCAAACGAAACGTTGAGCAAAAACGTAATATAAATGGATTTTTATTTACAAATAACACCGATTATTAACCATAACTGCCCTTAAGGAATCCCCTTTTTAAAATCTAGTTTGAGTATTTACATTAGTGACAACATCAAAAAACTTGATATTTATTTTTGTTCCGGCCCGAATTAAACCTCATGTATTAAGTTTTACAATACCGAATTTCGAAACGGTTCGATGGCAGCTCTTTTTCACATTTTGCTCCTTGGCAATTTACAAGAATATCTTTCAACTTTTCTCAATTTTGATTTCACTTTATCCTATTTGACGCCTTTGCCCATAAATACATTTTCACTGAATCCTCTTCAGCAGATTTCATTTGGCAGTTAATGGGTTAAAAAAAATGCTAAGCTCAAAAATTAATCTTTTTTTGGAGCCTTTTTTGAATTGTTCAAAAAATATTTAAATTCAATTATATTTCTGAGTCAATTCTGAACAATTTTTTGGATTTTATAATTTTGTTAACATTTTTTTATTTTATTAATCTTTTTAGTAATTTTTGACAGTAAAATTTTGAAATTTCAAAAATATGTGTTTTATTTCATTCATTGTGGACTCCTAGAATAAAAACCATCAAAACAGTATCCAAATTTTTCTGGCTGGGTTTATAACAAAAAAACAAATAAATTTTGATTCGCAGGTTCAATATGAAATTTCTTAAAGTCTAATATCAAAAATGAAATAGAAATAATTTTCATATCTGTTTTTATTCCGCAAAATATATAAATTTATTTGCAACCAAATTTTTACTTTAGTCATGAATATCTGATTGTATATGGCACACAAAATAATATAAAAGAAAACATATTTTCGGGTATCATAATATATGACACCGAATATAAAAAATATATCAAATCAGAATTACATATATAATCACATATTATTTTATACGATGTTATTCGCAATAATATTTAAACAGATACAATTTAATGAAATTGCATTAGTTTTAATCTAATGGTCTTTTCATGGTACTGGAAAAGTTTACCGATTTTTCCACTCCTTAACAAAAAATGTTATAATGCTATTTTTACAGAAAAACATACCCAAGTAAAAAAACGTATATAGGGCAACATGATATGCGATGATATCAAATTTGAACCGAAAAATGAGAACATCTAATTGTATCAAAAATACATCAAATTGTATCGAATTCTATACAATCGTATCGAATTAGATTGAATTCAATGCATTAAGAACAAATTTTCAAAATGTTATGTGCATTATATAAAATTTCATCCGAATTTTGTTTCCATTCAAATTTTTGAGTATTATATATTATTGTATCGAATTAGATATAATATAATATTTTTGGACAAGTGTTGATACAGTTCATAGTTTTTCTCAACAATTGTATTAAATTATATATAACTTCAAAAATTCTGAATACCGAATATTCGTGACATCTCTAGTAATATCGTATGCAGTTATTTTACGTATTTTGTGTACAATTGGACGAAAGACAAATATTATTTTAACAGTATTTTTACGAGGCTTTATTTTAGCAATATAACTCCGCAGAGTTTAATAACATGCACGCAGAGAAATAAAGTGCCAACCGAATTGAAAAGAGTATATTAATGGTAACACCTTTAAAATGCAGTTAGTACAACGATATTTACATTAGATTTCTAAATATTTTGGGTGTTGGCAGCGGCGTACCCAGGATTTTGTTCGGGGGGGGCCCAATTTTTGTTTTTTTATTAATTTTTTTTTTTGTTTGAAAAGTATATAAATGGTCCGCCATCTAACGTTTTTTTTTGTTTCAACTAGTGCTTATTTCGTGAATGGTAACACTTAGCTCATGTTTGATTTGACAGATAATTAGTTTTATCCTTCCGCTGAACGAATACGCTTGAACAACGCTGGGAAATATTGCGACATTACTTTGAAAATCATGGTAATGTTGCAGAATGTGTGCGAAAATTGCGTACGGATTTTGGAAGAAGAGAAGCACCGTCATCTCCGTAGCTCGGAGCTGCGATTTGACACCGTTGGACTATTATTTGTGGGGTGCCGTCATAGATAAGTGTTACGCCAACAAGCCAGAGACAATTGACGCTTTAAAGGACAATATTCGTGAAGCCATTGGTGAAATACAGTTGCACACAATCGATAATGTGCTTAAAAATTGGACCGATCGTGTAGGCTACTGCATGGCCAGCCGATGCAGCCATTTGAATAAAATTATTTTCCATTATTAACCGGAAGGATTGTACTTTCAAATAAAAAAAGAAATTTGAGAAAATATTCAGTAGTTTTTTTTTTTAAAGCATTTTCAAAAAAAAAAAAAGTTATTTGGCGGATCCTTTAATTTTCTACATACGAGAGCCTATATTTAATATTTTGTGTCTGTTAAATAAGTTTTGGATGGGAAAGTTACTATTGACGTTATACCCAGTTATGATAGCAATTTTGAAGCAAAATGTTTATGTTTTGACATGTCTTTGTTATTTTATTTTTTTATATCTACAAACAAGTTTTTTTTTTTTGAAATATTAAACAAATTTATGTATCAATTAAATAATTTTATTTTGATTTTTAAAGTGAGCTATCATATTAGTTGAGATCCTTATATACTATTAACAAAACTCTTAAAAGTTAATTCGACGATTTTTTATATAAAAGTGTCAATGATTTTGTCAGGTTCAACTTTTTCTCGATACACTGATGCAAGAGCTAGAGCACCAAGTCTAGCTTCACCCATAGAATTCCTTAAATATGTTTTCACTCTTTTTAGGGTGGAAAAACTTCTCTCCGCGGATGCAGTTGTAACAGGATTTACTATCAGTAAATGTAAAAACATGTAAACGTTTGGAAAAAGCTCCTTGTTGCAATCTTGAAAAGCATCTAGCGGATTGAAGGTCTTTCTGTTTTATTTTTCCAGTAGTGTTTCCATAGATCAATTTCAGTTAATATAACATTAGTTTGATCTTTTAAATCAATTTTAAAAAAATCTATAATGTTATTAAATTCTTTTGATGGGGCATTAACGACTTGACTTTGTACAATGTTAATAAATTTTTAACAACACTTTCATGCCCAGTAAATCTATCTTTCATACTTGTTATAACTTCTTCTAAATGGGAATTAACAACACTGCTCTATAGTAATCCTTTGGGTCAGCTGCTTGTAAATTTGATCGGTAATTCTGTGTTCCAACCCGTCTTGGTAGTTGTGGCTCAATACCATATGCCGTTACCATATTAATGGTCTCAGTGTAAATTAAAAATAATTCTTCTTCGGCATTTGTTCGCATTGTGCTTAACATGTCAATTACTACATGGATGTGATCGTACGCCTTAATAATATCTAAATTGACAGACTGCAAGAATTTGGACAAGGTATGCGTGATATTTAAAATTTTATTGCTAATTGCGACACCAAGAATAAATTCGAATTTACATATTTCACAAAAATCGAAAATATTTCGGGGGGCTTTGGCCCCCAGGCCCCCCCCCCTGGGTACGCCACTGGGTGTTGGAACTAAAATCCAGTTGAATTAGCCCAAACTTGTTGCAAAAACTAATTTTAAGTTGTGCCAACCGTCTAAAACTAGTAATGACGGAACTTGAGTCGTAATACCCGAACTTCAGTTGGCAAATAGCTTAATTTTTCTCTGTGGGTAATATTTTTATATTTTTCATTTAAAACGAAATTTCCTTATATTTATCATCAAAACGCGAAGTTTTAGAAAAGATAGAGCCAGCAGGGTAGGCAAAACTTTTGCAAGAAAGCTATTAATCACCAATTATGCTCCATTCTTGTTATATTTTATAGAAAATTTACGTTTTTCGATTTTTTGATCATACATTTTTTTTCCATTTTTTAATGAGCGCTTTCTACATAAATTGTTCGATTTATTGCAGCCACGTGAATCAACGTGGATTTTTGTAAATTTTATTTTTGGTGCACCCGGGAGAGGTAAAGTCGGCAGCACATATAATTATGGACCATATATAATCAGATCTGAGATTATTAAAAAAAATTTTTAGCGTGGGGCCATATAAATTTCTATATACTTTTGTATTTATAAAAATTATAAAATTGTTTTTTTTTTATTTTTGGTTCTTATGTAAAATAAATGTTATGTTGAATCATATACAAGCCCATATATAAACCTATATATATATAAACCTATATAGTAATATATAATTAGATATATTAAGTACAATTATTTACAGGACCATATAATATAATATATTGCTATTTATATCCACATATACACATTTTTGAAACAACACAAATCCATATACAATTAGATACGAATATTTATGCTATTACATAAATGTTTATATGACTAGATAAATAATTATGTAAAAGCATTTAATTGTATAAAGTTGTTTAAAGTTGTATCTGCTTGGGTATCTAAAATGTTATAAAAAGATATTAATTTAACAAATTTACGCTTTAGATTGCATAGATTGTGATATTTACTTTGATATTTTAATTGCCTTTGAGTCTGAAAAGATATTTTCAGTGAGTTTTAGCATTTTCTATTATGGCAGCTCACCCTAAGAACAGCCGACCGCGGTAATGAGGATTTTGATGAATTGCATTGTCGAATTAAAACAATCGCTCTCAATATTAAATAGAAAAGAAGCACTGACTATTTCTAATTTTGTTTCATGCTCTTTCTGTAGGTTTTTATTGAAGAAAAAGAGAATACGCGGTGTTGTGCTCCAAACACTATTATGGATTGAGCATCATTGAATTACAACAATTGGCGTATTACTTTGCTCTAACATTTGATGTCAAATGTCCACGAATGCAAAACAGCAGTTCACACGAAATATGCCAATATACACTTAAGTCCTTACAAATGCCCAGACTGGGATTAAATAATGACTTGGAATTAATCCATACCATTTTATAATATTATTTTACAAATTTACTAATGTTTCTTAAATTTTCCAAATCAGGTTTTGTACTTAAATTTTTCTGCATTTTTGGCCGGCTTTTTTAAGGGCTCGATTTTAGATAGTTTTGAAAATTTGCAATGAAAATTTTATTTTTTTTGCAAATTCTAATTATTTCTAGCTCAGGATTGTGAATTGGTATATTCTCATGCCAATAATAACAATAAGTTGATTTTATGACGCGTTATGGGCAAAATGCACGACTTTCCCCTATTTCTAAATAAGATAGCTTAAAGCCACCTGTAAAAAATAACTTCTATCATATTTCATTATTCAGATGTGTTGTACATAATTACATCTGCATATTTTGTTTTGATGCACGAAAAAAATATAATGATCACAATAATTATATTCAACAACAAAATAATTCATATGAATTGACATTCAAAAATGCCTTCGAATTTAACACTTTATGGGCGAAATCAAAAATCCGAAATCAAACAGGTTTGCAAGCACTCAAATATTCAAGTCGAAATGGCTTAGGTGAAATTAAATGTTTTCTAAAGAAAATTTCTATACACGAAATTATAAAATTGGATATGATCTATATTTAGCTAAAAGTCTAAAAGATTTCAATATCCAGTACTTTACAGTTTACTTAACAAAAATGTTTAAAACTGTAATTTTGTATCTCACTAAGGTTACTAATTAAAGTTAAATTGAAACTGAAAAACAACTCTGAAATTAATATTGCATTTTAATTAAAGATACGTGAATATCACTGAATAAATTTTGCTGAAAATTAGTATACTTGATTTAAAAGACGTTTTACTAACTTTTCTACTAACTTATTTTTTGAGTGTATTACTTTTTAGTTATATTTAATAATTGTTTAATGTTTTGGTTTATAACAAAATATTTTTATTTCGATAAACAACGAACCTTTCAATTTTTGTGTTAAAAATACAAAAACTTGTTTTTTCGGACTTTCTATATTTCCACATATTTAGTTAGAATATTGTTCTATTTCAAGTCCGAAAATCTAATATGATATTGTCATATTTGATTTCGTTTGCTGCTTTTCAAAAAGTTTGATCATTTTCATGAAAGACAATACAATAGTTTCATTGGCATCACCCAGATCTTCAGTTGTCTGGTATAGAGAAAAATAATAGGTAAAGAGAAAAATAATAATTATTCAAACCGAGACATTACATACAATAGACAAAATAAACTCTATGAGAATCTTTTTGTCTGCATTAGTATATAAACTGCCTGATATCCCAACAAAAAATAGTGCTTATCCAGGAGCGCTTCCGGAAGGCATTATTTAATTACGAAGCTCTTAAAAAGCAAATAAAGAAGGCATGATTTTTGTTCGCGATGACCCACTTGGTATGTATCTGTTAAGCGCTTCTTTCATGTGCTCTTAGAAGCAATAAATTCAAGCCTTCTTAGCAATGAGAAAAGCTTTTTTGTATGTTGACAACATTAGTGCTTTATGATATGCATTCTTATTGCTTCATTGAAAGCATTATTCACTGCTTCAAAAAAGACATTCTAGGAAGCACTACAGAATGCCTTCCCTAATTGCGCTTTATTGGAATCATACAAATGTAGTAACTGCTTACCAAATCCAGGTTATTTTTGCTTGGATGGTAACCCTAATTATAAACTCGCAACGGTTTAAAATTTAATTTTTAAATGTCGATATACTTTGTATGTCAGTACATATATGTGTGTTTGTTGTATTACAATTTGTAAGACCAATATATATCCCAACAAACAGTGTTTGTTGAGAAGATCCGTGGTATTGCTAATTGTCAAAAATGTTTAAATTTTTGTATAAAAAATACAAAAATTGTTTTTTCAGAATTTCCATATTTTCAGTTAGAATATTATTCTACATCAAGTCCAAAAATCTAATACGATATTGTCATATTTGATTTTAGTTGTTGCTTTTCAAAAAGTTTGATAATTTTCATGATAGCCAATACAATTGCTTCATTGGCATCACCCAAATCTTCAGTTGTCTGGAATAGAGAAAAATAATTGGCTTAACTCAAACCGAGACATTACATACAACAGACAAAATAAACTCTATGAGAATCTTTTTCTCTGCCTTAGTGCATAAACTGCCTGACCTGGTAACCCTAATTATAAAGTCGCAACGATTTGAAAAATAACAATTTTACATGTCGATATACTTTATACTCTATTTTTGTAATCAAAATAAATTATATTAATAGTGGGTGCGATGGCACGATGGGGTGTTGGCGCTATGGCACGATCAGGTGCGCGTAGCGCACAGTTCTGTGCATCCTAGTTCTTCATCATCCTTGATATTACAATTTGTAAAAATAACATATATCCCAACAAACAGTGTTTGTTGGGAAGAGCCGTGGTATGCTTATTATTCAAAAATGTTTTAATTTTTGCATAAAAAGACAAAAATAGTTTTTTGGACTTTCTATTTTTCCATATTTTTAATCAGAATATTGTTCTACATCAAGTCCAAAACACTATTAAAAGCAATATCAATTATCTACGATAACCAAGTTAACCGGTTGCTAAATTTATGAATCACAAACAATTTATTTAAAAGTGGAGAGAAATAAAATAATGGTGTTTGCCAGAATAATATGAAGAATTAAGAAATCGTTATTTAACGACAATGCATGATAATTTTTAATAAAGGTTTGATAGCGATGATTTGTAATTTAACAGTTTTATACTTTAACAAAAAATTACGAAATATTTATGCATTCCACCCTTAATATTTCATTTGTTTATGCTTAACATTTAAACTTTATATACAAATTTTATTTTCAAACAAACATTATTAGCTCCCAAAGGGTTAATTGCATTTTATTTTTTTCAAAAATATACTTGCTACTGCAACATGTGGAAATTGCTTGGCAGCATGCAAACAAAAGATTTTGTTATGCTGCCACTGATAGAACACCCTCAAAAACTCATTTGCTGATGTAGATGATGATGATGATGTTATTGCTGTGTTTAACCTGGACCTTGGCAAGTGTTTACACTTGAAAAATCATGCAAATAAAGCGATAAAAATGAGTAACTCATCTTATGATCAAACAACAAAAACCTTTACAACAATCCACAGAAAAAAAAACCAAAAAGATGTACAAAATGCAAAACTCTTAAGATGAAAAAAATCAAAGCAAATGGTAAAATGATGCAATTTACCCAACAACGTCTTTTCAAGCAGCATACAGAAGATTTTATTTCAATTTTCCGTCATTCCACTCCACTCAAAAAGATGGCTTGTGCCTTCGAGCAGTTTAAAGAATACCACCAAACAGTAGGCTTAACGAAGACTACAAATAAAGGGTGTTTTTTATACAGGTATAGAACTTTAAGTTGGCAACACTTTTTTAACAGGCGGTCATTTTGTTAGCTGTCAAGTGATTTATGTTAAGTTTGGTTTGGCATATCTTTTGGCTTGAACAACGCTTCCAAATTGCGCAAATTTATTTTAAAAATCATGGTTCTGCGAATTTTGATAATTTTGTTTAGCGATGAAGCTCAATTTTGGTTAAATGGATACGTCAATAAACATATCTGCCGTATTTGGAGTGATGATAACCCTGACGTGTATGTTGAGGCACCGTTACATCCAGAAAAACTGACTGTTTGGTGTGCGTTATGGGCTAGTGGAATCTTCTTTGTTTTTTTTCCATTTCAAAGTTCTATACTTCTATAAAAAACACCCTTTACTTCAGGTGCTTATGCAGCTATCACACAAAAAAGGACTGATTATTTGGCAAGAGTTAAATAAAGCAGCAGCAATATGATTTATCAACAAAGATATCAAAAGCATTAAGACCAAAGAGGATATTCTTCATAATTCAATATATTGTGTACGCACTACGTAAGTTGTCGACAATAACACAATAACACCCTGATAAAGACAAATATATTCATATAACACTGTGCGACAAATTCTTATTTATCAAATCTTTCCCGAATGAGACCAAGAAAAACGTGGGGCTATTTTGAGGCAAATTTTCCGTTTAGGTACCCATATACTTTGCAATATTATTGCCAGTATTATTTTCATTTTGTCCTACACAGTGCAATAAGATGTACAATACGTTTGCACAAAATATGTCACCACTCATTTGTTCTGTTGTGGAGGGACATAAAAAAAATTGCACAATGTGACCAACACACTATGAGATTTTTTTCACATTTCTTAGTTGCGCAATAAGAATGAAAACCTTATTGATTTTTACAATATATTGTGCAACCTTACAATATGACATACACACTGGAAATATTTTGCATAATAGCAAAAGTTGTACAAAAATGTTGCGTAGTGTATGGGTACATCTAGGCCTATTATATTTAATGCATATATTATTGCCAATGTAATTATCATTTTGCCCTACACAGTGCAATAAGATGAATAATAATTTTGCACAAAATATGCCACCACTCATTTGTTCTGTTGTGGAGGGACAAAATTGCACCATGTGGCCAACACACTATAAAATATTTTTCAAATTTCTTGGTTGCGCAATAAGAATGAAAACCGTTTTGATTTTTTAAAATATATTGTACAACCTTGCAATATGATATACACACTAATAAAATGTTGCACAATAGCAAAAGTTCCACGAAATTATTTCGTAGTGTATGGGTATATTTAGACCTATAATATTTATTTATTAGGCTTAATACATTTTGTGGTTTTAATTTCACTTTTAGCCATTTTTCTTTGTACATTTTCTGTGTGTTTCGATTTATTAATTTTTGTTTTTTTATATTAAAAAAAAAAATAAAGGATATAAAAAACTTCGTACATAATTTTATGGAGAATAACTTGCTTTTTATATTATTTTTTTTTTTAATTTAGATTAAAATTGCGCCCTCTATCGTGAAAAAGGTGGAGCAACTTTGACTACAATAAACATCAATGAAAATAAGGTGTGACTTAGAAGCAGTACACTGAGAGAATTTTGTTGGACGAAAAATAATAAAAAATTTTGATTAAACCAATGAAACTTTTCTTCACAATATAAACGAAAACTTTATTAAAATCAATGAAAACATTTATAATTTTTATGAAAGCAGTTATTTAATGAAACTTTTTCATTGAGTGTATGAAATTTTTCATTAATAATATGATATTTTTCATACAATTTTATAAAAATTTACATTTACTAAATAAGGGCTTCGTTATATTTAATTCTTTACAGCATCCATCCTAGAAAAGACCTCGGACTATATAGCGTACTTTTTTCTCAGTTATATGGAATACTTAAAAAAAATTCAGACTTATCTCAACTTAACCAACGTTTAAAACTTAACCATAGTTATGAATGTCAATTTCATGTGAACATTTAGAAAAGTTACTCGCCCTTAATTGTGAAATTTTTTAAAAATAAATTTACTATACAATAGCCTATAAAAAGCTATACTGATATCCATATATCACCAAAAAATTATAAATTTTCTGCCAAAGTTAGAAAAAAAACCAACCCAAATTGATACTTTCTAAATTTTGACCCCATATAACTGGCCAAGTTTAGTTGCACAGTGTAATACAATAGTGCACTATGGGATATGGGTTTGAAAAAATGTCATGGTAAAATGTAAATATTTTGAAAAGGTATGCTTAACAGGGTAATAACATTTTTTTGACAAAATTTCTTCATCGCACCATACTATGGCCGTGTTGTTGTACTGGTAATAAAAATCATTTTTTTTTTTTTTGTCGTTTTGGTAAAAAGAGTTTACGCACCGAATTCAATTTCTAATACTCTCTCAAGGCTTTTTGTTTTTGATTCGTTTAACATATATATATTACTGTCTCATCACTTGACACTAAAATTGAATTAAATAAAAAAATCCGCCAATTTGTTTCCGCCCTCTATCCAAATCGCGATTTGTTTGCGCCCAAATGGTGAGATTTTTTTATATATTAATTAAATTATAAGAAAATACTAAGCACTGTTTTTTACCAGACGTTCGCCGCTACACGACTGAGTGACTACCCAAGTAGAAATTGCCAACCTTACAAAAAATAGTACTAGCAAACCACTGCTTTTTTTTGTAAAACTCACCGTGTTGAAAATTACCAAAGGTACCAAATAATATTGTTCTAGGAAAGCACTATTTAGTTTGCAAAGCATTTGTTTTGCCAGTACCACCCACAAAATTAATTTCCATTGTTGTTTTTACCAATATTACAACCAATTAGCCGCATTTTTTTAATATTTTATTATATTTCACACATTTAAATATGATGTATAAGACTGAGGCCATACAGTTCGGTCTGCTTTTTAATACACATTTCTTAAAATTAATTTCAAGTATTTTAAAAGCACCATATTTGTTGAATTACCAACGCTTTGCCAACGGTGGGAGGTTCGCTCCAGCCATCGTTTGGCCACTGTTATCAATCGGGTAACAGGACAGTACTGCCAAGATAGTTAATCACAAGTTCTGCCAACGCATAACCGCATGAAAAAAAATCAAATTGTTTACGAAGTTTTTTAATGTCCTTTAATTTTTTTATGAAATATAAAAAAACAAAAATAAATAAATTTAAACACACAGAAAATGTACAAAAAACAATGGCTAAAAGTGAAATTAAAACCTCAAAAAGTATTAATTATTTTAATATTATAGGCCTAAAATTACCCATACACTACGCAATATTCTTGTGCAACTTTTGCTATTGTGCAAAATATTACCAGTGTGTAAGACATATTGGAAGGGCAAGATTGGGTTGGCAACCCTGCCAAATAAAAAGCTTTAAGACTTAACGCTGTTGGCTAAACCTGTAAGAAAATATGAAAATAATTCATGTTGTTCGGGTTATCAATTAACATTACCGATTTTCTGTGATTGGTTAATATATCGCACACCCAGTTCAAAAGTGACTTAACTCAAAATTTTAATTTTTCGGTATTATATGCTTAAACTATGCACAATATACTTGTTTATCTATTAAAAAAAATATCAGTAGATTTTGTTGTTGTTACCTGTTGTTAAAAAACAGTTATGCCTTTCTTTATGTTTCAATTGGTATAAAGTTGCAAATGTTTTTTTTCGATTTCTGAAAAATTAAAAATTTTGAGTTAAGTCTCTTTTGTACTAGGTGTGCGATATATACTTGATCAAACCTTGCACTTCTTGTGGATGGTGTGTTAGAACAAGGCTGAAGATGAACTACTCGCTTAGGTCGAAAGTGCGCCACACCCTCTAGCGGTGATCCCCACAAGATATTTTTCATCTTCTCTTACATTTATTAACAGTTAGTGTTTTTTATTTGTAATAGTACCATTTTAATTATCCCAACAAAAATAATTGTATCCAAATGTGCTTCTAATTAAGCATTTTCATCATTGAATTTGACATAGACTTGTCATTAGGAGGAAGCATTCCGATTTGATTCTTTGGCTATTCATTATCATAAATGACATTTTTAAAAGCTATTTAGACAAATAAATTTCTTTGATATTGATTCTTAAGTTTCATATCATAACACTTATATTGCTTAAAAACAAATTCCAAGAAAAATGATATGTTTAAATAGTCTCCATAAAATTAATTAGAAAAAAGAACATCCAAAGGATCCAATAGGTATACTTCCACCCTATGACAACGCTATGTTAAATTCATCGATGAAAATGCTTAATAGGAAGCACTTTGCTTTTTTGCCTGACAATTCAAAATGAAATGCAATAATTATTTTTATCTTTGATCAATTAGAAAGCTCTGCGATTTTGTACTCATAATATAAATTATCTTTTATGGGGTATTTTTGTCCATTAAATTTTAAATATTAAATATAATTAAAAGTAAATAAAAAGTAAAGTAATCAAATTTTAGTGAAATTCTTCAGAAAATTATGCAAACTTTAATGAACACAATGAAACTTTGTAAAATTTTGACAAAACAATCAATTTTCATAAAATGCAAAGGAAAGGAGTCCGTTACACATATAATCACGAAGTATTTTATATCAATTTGGTTTTTTAATTACAATTATAGTATAAAACTACCAATCGACATCTCCAAATGAGGCATTTTAAAATTAATTTAAAAAAAACACGTTTTTGTATTTTTATCAAATTCGTGTGTAATTTTTGATTCCAGGTTAAAGTGGGTTAGTGATACGATTAAGTCAGAATTTCATAGCTGAGAAACTTTAAGTACACACAGAAAAATAAAGTGCCAACCGAATTAAAAAGTGTATATTAGTGGTAACAACTTATAAATTCAGTTAGTACAACGATATTTACATTCGATTTCTCAATATTTTGGGTGTTGCAACAAAAAGTCAGTTGATTTAACCCAATTTTGTTGCAAAAACTAATGTTAAGTTGTATCAACCGTCTGAAATTCGTACTAACCGAATTGGAGTCGTAGTAATCGAATTTCAGTTGGCAAATAGCGAAATTTATCTCTGTGTGTATATTAAATGAATAAATGAAATGAAAAATTAAATTTTTTAAAATTTAGAATTTTGGAATTTTTAATAAAAATGCGATTTTTCTGACAAATGGTACAGTTTTGGCTAAAATTCGATAAAAAAAATCTATTTCTTCCATTTGCAATAAAACTGAGGGGTGTAATGACAAATTTTTTTCTTTGGAAACTTTACTAAAGTATCTTAAAAATTACATTTATTTGTTTTTGTTGTATTCCATCCCATTGTATGGTGCCTGACAGTTCAATGTGTTACATTTAATATGAGGGGACACATTAAGAACTAAAACGATAAAGCAAAAACAGGACATTATGTCTTTCGTAAACCTACAATAATGGCTTTGGCTTGTTCACTGGTATTTCATACTCAAGGCTATAAAATCATCTTCAGCTGTTTACTCTTCGGCTCACATAAAATTGGTTAAGAGAATTATTGGTATTATTAAAATATAATGTGATAACTTTTGTGTTACCTTTTATAACTAATAATAAATTATACATTTTTGTTTTATTTAATAAAAATATAATAAAAAACCCCAGACCCAGTTGATGGGCTAATCATAGTAATTTACACTCATGTTTTGTTGGTTAGTTGTTTGTAATTTAAGTTGTTTGATGTTAAACATTCAAATATGTTTGTGAAGTTGTTTAAAGCAAATATGATGGAATTTCGTTAAATTTAAAAACTGTCAAATAAAAATCATTTTTGTAATACCCTTTCTAACAAAAAAAAAAAATTAATTGTTTCAAATCTATACAATTTTTAAGCATCTTTTGTTTTGTGAATATTTTTTTTGTAATAATGTTGATTGAACGAGATTTACTTGCAAAATCAATAAATTTACATAAAAATGATAAATGAGCCGATGTTGTGTTTCTGATGTAATCTTAATGATTTAATCAAGCGTATCAGACAAAAAAAAAAAAAAATAAAAAAATACTTCATGTTTAATGAACATATTTTGTGTTAAATGAACGTCTATATCGTATTCGTTTAATCAGGAATGTATGCCACTGCTAATGGGCCGAGATTTTATTTATTGTTGAAGATAATAATGTACTACTTAGACATTAAGCTAAAGTATGTAACTTTCGAAATTTTAATTGAAAAATTGAAAGTTTAAGTTTTGTTTTTACATGTTTTTATTATGCCTATAATTTAATGTTACCCCGTGGCTTCCTTTTATTTTTGAACATAAACGGAAGAAGAAGTGTATGCGGTTAATTGTCAGAGACTTAAGACAGTTTTTATATGTGTATTCCCGACGAAAAAAGTTTATATACAATATAGTTAAATATAGCTTGGTATAATTCTATCTAATTTATTTGTGATATAATATACTAATTTTTACGAAAGATTTTAATAAAGCGCTATATATCATCATATATTATTATGTACTTATATAAGTTGATATTTTTTATCTCAATGAAATTTTTTCTCTGAGTGTAGTTAATATTAAAGAGCATAAACAAAGTTCAAGTTTTTTCCCTATCAATTAATTTTAGGCTTAAAAAAAAGCATATCATTAGTATTTTTTTGCTCATTCAGCAAATCGTGTTTAAAAAGTTAGTAAAAATATATTAGTTAAATTAGCAACCAAAATTAGTAAAAAATTTAGTAATTTGTAAAATAAGAATACCAAAAAAATGTTACTAAAAAATAACAGTTTACTTAAAATTAGTATAATAGTAGTAAAGTGAGATTGAAAACTGATTTACTAATTTTATTTACAAACTTTTTTTTAGTGTAGTTAGACCCATTTTTCGGATCAAATTATATCAAATGAGTTGCCATGGGATATTATGAGATAAGGTTATGTTTGCCATTTTTCGGATCAGCTGAGATATGATGTGATATGATATTATATATATGATTATATATACCTATATCGGAACTTTTTTCATCGGGTTGTTTTTAATTTCATAAAATAGAGATGAGACGTTACTAATTGTTCTTACAAGGAAACTACACAGTATTGAACCAGCAGATTTATACACTGAGAATAATCCATGCATACACTCAGAAAAAAACTTTGTAGAGAAAATGTTCAATCGCACTTTACTATTTTTGTACTAAGTTTTAGAACAATTTTTCATTTTAGCTATTCTTATTTTACAAATTACTGAATTTTGTACTATTTTTTTTGCTGATTTTAGCAAATCATTTTGCTAGTTTCTGAAATCCAGTTGCTAAATTCATCAAAAATTTTGCTAATCACAACAATTAAATTAATGCTCATTTATTAGGGGAAAGTGTTAAATATTGAAAAACAAAGTTGTTTTATTTTACTTTTTTAGTTTTTATTCTGTGAATTTCTATTGGATGTACTAAAATTCAATTTATTTTGCTGATTTAAACAAATTAATTTTAAATTGCCGTTTACGTAAATTTTACTAAAATTTAGTAGAAGCTACTATTTAGCAAAAAACACCGCTACGCTCAAAATAGTTAAATATCTTACGAAAATATTTACAAATAACAAACCCTTCAGCAACATTTTTTAGAACATATTACCTATGAACCTTTTCTAGAATAGCTTCTTTTACCACCGGTTACATGGAACCGTTTCTAGAACAGGTTCCTATGACTCAAATTGTACGGTTTCACTGTCGCAGAACCAGTTCTATAACTGGTTCTAGAACGGGTTCTAAAGCAACTTATTCCAGTTTGTAGGTAAAACAACTAATGCAAATAGGGCTAACTGCATATAAAAAGAATCGGTTGTAAAACAGAAATTATAAGCGTTTTTAATACAATAGAAGTTGCAAGCTGTTATTTGGGTTTTACAGGGCCATTTTAATATTGACATACATTTTCTTTAAATTAAAACTAACAAAAAAATTTGATGTCCTAAAAAAAATTTAAATAAAATTTAAGTTATTTACAAATTTCAATCATACATTTTGTGTTTTGAACCCCTTTTATGTAGGTCAAATATATGTAACTTAATATCTTTTAATTTAAATATATTTGGATTATTAAGTATCTAATTGTATATAATTATATCAAATATATTATAATTAGATGTTATTATATCGCGACAAAACTCAGATAGAATTGAAAAGTTTTCTGTTAAATTGTGATACAATTCAATAGAACCATTTTTCGAATCAATTTATATCCTCTTATATTTGCGGAAAATATATCATCATATATAATTTTATATAAACTTTTTTACTCAGGCAGCCATTTTTCTTAGTGTAAGACTTTTTCTTAGTGTAAAAATACGAAAAAAGTCAAAATAACAAAAACTTTCGTAAAATACACGAAAAATTTTTCATGTTACAGAAGATTTCGTTGTTTTGAATTTTTTCGTATTTTAGAATGAATTATTATGAGTGTATTGAAGATATGTTCAAGACGACAAAAACCCAGCAAAAATAGTGAAGAAAACGAAGTAGTAAAAACACTACTTCTGTTGAATTGGAAGTTGTTCTAGTTTGGCTTTTTCAGCGGTGAATTTAACATTGGCTTATCATAGGAGGGATGTTGTTCATGTAAAGATGCCTTTCATTGCTTATTCCCAAATCTTTAAATTCTAAGAAAATCTAATGTCGGGTTGTTATTTTGCATGAGTGCAATATGTATTAATATTTGTTCAATGTTAAAAGTGTTACAAAACTGTACTTCTGTGATTTTTATTGCGAACAAACATTTGGGCATTGGCGTAAAGAAATAATTCTCATTAAGTACAAGTCATAGATTCACTACACGTTTTTCAACTAAAATTTGCGGATCAAGAATTTTTTTAAACTTTTTTTGCCCTAAAGCGCCCTATAGTGAAAATATAAGCATCCAAAGTTGAAATTTTGGCAGGATATAAAACCAAGACGTAATTTAGTATAATTCTGTGAACAAATCTTTACTAAAAATTATGTAAGAAATATTTTTTTTTACGTTAAAAGATTTTCTAAACTATCGAAATTAAATTTGTCAAATGCATATTATTTAAAAATTAATTGCGACTGTCTATATGACGTTAAAATAACACTGTACTAAAATACATTACAAAATTTGCCCTGTGGCGATGTCTCAACATAAACGAAAAGTTGGCAAAGCAAAAACCATTCGTCGATCTGGTAACGTTATGAGATAGAGACCCTCCGTCTCTAGAAAAATAACAAAAATCTAAAAATAAAATATTTCTGTTTGTCACTTCTGAGTATAATATACAATAACAGAAAAGAAAACTGCTATTTAGCTGCATTACATTCGAGGCCATTTTGTTTTGATGGATGCCCGAAAAATAAACTTCAGCCGAATTCTTAAGTTATTAATTACATAAATTGTTACTTTTATGTATTTTCGTACCAAAGACTTCGACCAATAAACGATATTTGATCGGTTTTTTTTTCAATTGGAGACAATACGGACAAATTTTGATATTGAAAGCATATTGGTTAAGCCATTTTAATTCAACTTTGAGTAAAAAATGTAAGGAAAAGCCGAAGTTTAGCTGTAAAGCTATATAATCGGCCGCCGAACTTTTTCCGGTTTGTACGAACGTTCGGCGGCCGAATGCTGAATTTATTGAGGAATTTGACACTCAAAACCTCATCGAATAAGCCCAAAAACATGTTTCCCTTTATGAAATTTGTCAGTAATGTTTTAAAATATCGAATACCGACAAAACCACTTTCTGGCCGAAGTCTTCGGTTGAACACTACTTTTATGTACTGAATTTATATTTTTTCTTAATTGTACTGCTTTTTTTTCCTCAATGTACTTATTTTGTCAATTTCAAATATGTCCGCCCTACATTAAATCGATGGACTAAATTTTAGCAAAGAAATATATTTTCATATTTTCGCAAGGACATAACATTAAAGGATTAGGATTTTTATACATAAATAATTTTTTATAAAGGTCGTATCAGAAAAGCTCAAAAATTGATTTATTTTTAATAATTATTTGACAACTCTGGATAAGACTTTTCGAAAAGTTTTTTTATACTCGATTGTAGTCAAGCTGTTGAATACTTTTAATGTTTTTAAATCACTTAATTATCTCTATTCTGTAAAATATAGCCGTTTAAAAGTACTGGGTAGAAATGGAACATTGTGTCAATAATGAGTTAATAACCATCGTTTGAGTGTTTTTTTTTATCAGAACACGCTAGTACACACCGCTCTTTCATTTTGAAATAATATTGAAGAATTATAATTTGGTACTTCATTTATTATTCAATCTGAATGAAAGTTGGATATCAGTAATAGAATATGAAATATGGCGAATACGGAGACAATTGACTTGTTAAAGAAGGACTTATCACAGGACTGATATAATTTAATACTGAAGTGTGTTAAGCAGTGTCAATTGTCCTAAAATTACCAATAATGTGACTGGTAAAGGGAGGACATACCACTTAACCAGAATGCTTATTAACACGAAAAAGCCAGTTGGCCAGAATTTTACCCATTGGAAGCTGTTTAGTTTTCGTTTATTTTATATGACATGGCCCTTTTGCGTCAGTCTTGTGGTATGCCCATATTTGGTTAGTCCTGTGGCATGCCACTATGTGGTTTAAAGCAGGACAAATGAACCCCTCCTATGACAAGCCAATGTTAAAGTTGCCAGTTGTTTACATAGGGTATGGTTTAGCAAAGGACCGGTCTCTGGCACGAAGGGACCGATCCTGTGGCACACGCAGAACCGGTCCCATTCCCCTTAGGATGGTTTATATATTAGAAAGTTTCAAATATATATTTTTCTAGATTTGGATAAAAATTAAAATCACTGTGTTTTGTAGATTTTATTAGCAAATGAGCTTCTCATAAGCCAATTGAGCTAAATCAATTAGAAAAAGTTTTGATAAAATTGATCACAAGTTTAAACGTTTTTCCAAAATTTCATGCCCTATATCAACTGAAATGAAATACAGGGATTTATAGTAAAGACTTCAATCTATTTAAAACTCAATTAAAATTCAAAGCATTTCCATAGATTCAAAATTCATTTCAAACCACGCAATTACTTTAAATTTGATATTAAATTATAACACTTTTTTCGACAGTGTTTAAAAACAGACACGCTTACAAATAAAATAATATCCCTATCGTTCCGATGCTGGTAAAGTTAACTAGTAGAAAATGTTATTGGATTTGGTTCAATTGCGCTCGGAAATTTCTAAAAGTGTTTTCTGAGTAAAATTTTTTATTTTTGTGTTTTATGTCGTGGTGTATAAAATCAAATTGAAATTATATGTGTTTAAAGTTTTAATGTTAAGATTGACGAAATATTATTTGTAAATAAAATTGTTATCATGTTATTGTGTTAACTATTGTTCCTTTTGTGCATTTCCATAAGGTTGCCAGATTTAATAAATATTATCCTTGATGAAACTTTAAAAATCCCAAAGAAACTTTGGATGAAAAAGGGAAATAAATTCATATTTTATTTGCATTGAGGAAAATACATGACCTTAAAAGCCCAAATTGAAAGCCCAAATTAAAAAAAAAAAAATCAAATTCAAAAATGTTTTAAAAAAATTTTTCAGCTGTTTTTATGCAAATATAAATTAAGTAGTAGAAGTTTTAGTACATATTCTATATTGTATTATTAAATAGTTTCTTCAAAGCCCCAAGCTAAATAAGTTAAAAAAAATGCATGTTAATAACGCAATATAACATGCAATAACGCAATTAGTTAAAATGAAATTTAAGAAAAAAATAATAAAAAAAGTGAAAACTAAAAAACGGTGTATCTTTTTTTGGTAAAAATGTAATGTTAAAAAACAGATGTTAATCAGCAGATTTAATTTGGGTCCAAACTGATGCTTGGAAGTAATGAAAAAGTAAATTATTAAAAATTACATGAAAAGAGACCCATATCACTGCACTCATAATATTTTTTTCCGTAAAGGCTACTGAATATACACATTAAATTCACTGAAAATCAGTTAAAAACAGGACTACTTACTTTTCGTTTAAAAAAATTGCATTTTTTAGTTTATTTTCAACTGTTGAAAAATTAATTGACAAAATCCATAAAAACAATAGATTGTTTTCGTTTATTTCAATACTCAATATAATATAACAACTTTTTGTTTAAATAGAAAATTTTAACTGAATATTTTAACTATTACCGAAAGTCCGTTTATTTTGTTTATTGAACAACAGACAGAAGTTTAAAAAATATATTTCTTTGGTATTTTAACCCTTAAATGCACAAGGCCACCGATTTTGACCAAAAAAATATATTTTATGTAGATTTGAGTAAAAATAAAAAATGCGTTTTTAGTTTTTCAAAAAATTGTTTTTTTTAAAAGTTATTTAAAAAAAAAGTGGTTGTATCTTTAAAGATACAATGTGCATTTACCCACATCTAAAGTTGCTATGAAAATAAATCAAAATAAAAGAAATTTGTAATGAAATTTTTATTAATTCATTTATTTTAAAAAGTTAAAACTATTTTAATACATTTTTATTAAAAATACACTGAAAAATAAAATAATAAGCAAAAACATAAATAAAATAAAAATAATACATACAAATTTTGTAAATTTATTTATATAAATATATAAAAGCAATTAATACAATAAATTACATTTTTAAGAATTGTGATAATTATAAAAACAATTTTTTTCTGCAGTTAAACACAAATTAACTTTACATTTGGTACAATACATCCTTGTTTGTCCTGAGCAGTTTGGAAATTTGCATCTACCCTTCTTATCAATGGTTGTCCAATGGTCAATCCTGTCCAATCTGGTATCCTTCGGAGGCGGCATATGGTAATTGGGTTTGAGGCGTTTTTCTTGAATTTGAGCTTCAATACGAGGGCGTCCGCGAGCTGGAGGTTGTACCGATTTAAAGGAGAATAAGGTATCAGCTATCTCCAATTTAAAATCAATCAACCTCATAGCCTTAAATCCTTGACGATTTTTATTTATTCGTTTGTATAAGAGCCAGGAATTTACAACTGTCATGTCCAAAAGGTGATAGAACACTCTATTTGTCCACTTGCGGCTTTTCATAGCTATCTTATGCCGGCCCATGGAGCTGTCCATTAAATCGACACCACCCATGTGTCTATTATATTCCTTTATAATTTGAGGACATGGAATCATTTTGACGGTTTTGTCCTTTTTGTCAAATCTCTTAATGGTTAATGGTTCTTCCATTTCATTTCCTATGCTGGCTGATACCGGTTTTACTCCAACATAGGTAGATAGTAAGTTGACAATCCTGTTGTCTTTTCAGGACAGAGAAGACACATCAATTCCATGAATATTACATATAAACTCATGACTGGTACCACGCTCGAACTTTTGCATTACTTTTTCGTCGGGAAGCTTACAATTTTTTATTCTGTTACGTCGAATAGTACCAACTGAAAGTATGCCTAGTGTTCGCAAATACACTACTAATGCCACGGTAGTGTAATAGTTGTCAAAATATATTATGTGGTTTTGAAATTTCGGTACTTCTCTAACCAGCCGGACCACTATATTGGCCGAAGGTTGAAGGTCCGGTTCACCAAGTTTTGGTGTTTCCGGCGCTCCACTATATACTTCAAATTTATATCCATATCCTGTAGTATCACAAATGACGAAAAGCTTGAAGCCCCATTTTTTCGGTTTGTTAGGTAAGTACTGCTTCATGTAGCTCCCAATTTTGGTAGAACACATTTGTTCATCAATACACAATCTTTCTAATTTTGTCACACTGCCAAATGTAGTATTTAGGGTGTCAATAACAGGTCTAATTAGATAGAGTCTGTCTCGATTAGGATCATCACGGGATGGCTGATTTTCTTTATCATTAAAATGTAGAAATTTCCGAATTTTTTCAAAACGCCCAACTCTCATTTGATTTTTCACTACATTTACGGAATGGTCGACTTTTTCAGACCAATAATCTCTTACATTTGGAAGGTTATGATATGTCATGTAAAAAATTATTCCAATAAATTTTCGTAATTCAAATATATCGAAATGAAATGCCTCCTCAAGTCCAGCATATCTTATTGTTTCGTCAACTATATGTTGTTCCAAAGTCTCAGGAAACAAAAGCTCCAAACTTGATATGGTGTTTCCAAATCCATTATGTTTTGTGGTAAACTACTGTCACCTCTAAATCTCACTTGCTGGTCATTAAACTGCAAGTTACCTTTCTTCCATATTACTTTCTCAAATTCAGAAGACTTACAATTTATTTCTACATTTCGAAATTCGGATGGAAATTCATTCCAAGTATTTGTAAGTCTGGTAGATGGAATATTACCAGATGAAGATGGCTCAGAATCAAGCTGTTCGATACTATTCGATTCCACGTCAATCAAATCTCCCTGATCAGTATCATCATTGATCATGTTAAGAAAGCAATCCTGAACGGATGTATTGAGGTCAATTTCGTTCTGATTCATATCATCTTCATCAGTAATCAACTCTAAAAGTCCTGCCCTTTGAGAATTATCCCCCATCTCTTGCCCCTCCGCCCCATTCAAATCGTCGCTTTCGTCATCAATGTCATCGACGCTGTCGTCACCTACATCTTCGCTATTACAAAGTAATTCGCAGACGTCATCATCAGTCATCATAACTCTTCCAACTCGAATGAATGACGACATGGCTAACAATTCATCAAATGGTCTTTGGCTTATAATGGATATTATTTAAAAATTATAATTAAAACAATAGACAATCATGTAAATTTATTCCTAAGCTCTAAAAAAGTCAACTTGCTCATGTAAAGAACAAAATATATATGAAAATATACTAAAGCGTAGCACAAAAAGTTATGTTTAACGGAAATCAGAAACATGCAGGGAGTGCACACTGTATCTTTAAAGATACAACCAAATAAAGTGACCCAGTAAGGTGCCGAATGATGGAACATTTTTTGAACAACTAAAAATCACTAAAGGACATGTTTTGAAACAAGTCAGTATTTTTTCCTAATCAAAATTATTTACCTGTTCCTAAAAGTTACCCAGTAAAAAATTGTGTTTATTTAATTTTTCAAAATTTTTTTTTTTTGATTTTGTATATAATTTTTTTAAAAAGTATGACAAATAGAAGTAAAAAATATTTTTTTTTTGAAGACCTATAACATTTTAAATAATATCGAACCGATTTGAAAAAAATTGAACCAAAACTATAGCCGTAGGAATTTTTTGAATGGTTGTATCTTTAAAGATACACGGTGCATTTAAGGGTTAACTGTATATTCCATTGAAACAACTTTACCGATTAAATTTTTAAATAACTGTTCATTTTTTATGGAAAATTTATAGGAAAAGTATAGGTAAATATTGATTTCTTGGAATTTGTTCTAGAACAACTTCCAAAATGCAGCCAAAATACAGTAACCAAAACTTTGGAATCAGTGCTCAGTAGGCCAGCATCGCCATATTTTGGACAAAAGTACATTTCAGTGAGATACGATATAAAACACTAATTGTGTACAAATGTAAGAGAAAGACGAAAATACTTGTAAGAAAAGACGGAAATATGTCATATTGTTTTGGTAGTCAACTAAAAAAAACATCAACTTTTTCAGAAAGTTGGTTGATATATACCTGATCCAACCATGAGTTCTTGTGATAGTGGATTAGAATGAGGCTGAAGATAACCTAGTCGCTTAGGTCGAAAGTGCGGCACTCCCTCTAGCGCTGATCCTCACAAAATTTGTTTCGTCTTTCCCTTACATTTATTAACAATTACCCAGCAAAAAATATTCCAAGTGATTCTTGAAGATTATATTTTTTATTGATTCAAAATTCATTCCTGATTTCCCGCCTCTAAAGAAGTTCTTTTTCACAACTTAAAAAAATGTGATTTTGAAAAAAAATTAAATCTTTCCAAATCTAGACTATGTAACTCAACACAATCACAAACACAGGGGGTAAAAGGGAGGTGGAAAATATATGTACATTATTTTGTAAAATATTATATCTGCAATATGAGAAATTAAAATTGTTCGGACCCAACGTTAAAATACTCGGGAAATGAAAAGTTTTGGAACCTATATTGCCTCTGTTTTGAAGACAGCGTTGCCATCAATTAGGTAAGTAAAAAATTGCTTTCGGAAAAGTTAAAAAAAGAATGCAAATTCCATCGCAATTATGATCTCCTCGTATGAGGAACATCAACAGAATTGACCTTTCATTAAACCATAAGCATTGCTTAAGATACAATGAATAAGCACCATGAAAGAGAACGTCCACCCTATCACAAGCCCGTGTAAAATTCATTAGTACCGATCCAAATTTTCATAACATCGAAATCCAAATATTCTTTTAATGTTTCTTTTTTTTTTTTTGTTGCTTGGTAGTGTTTTGTATTTATAATAGTAACATTTTAATTATAATCTCGAATCTGGCAATTCAAAATGAAAAGTAAAGATATTTTAACAAAATCGTAATTCACTATTGCGTTTTTAATATACATATGTACGTTCGTTAACGCAGATAAAGTAAATTTGCTGTGTTTTTATTTATATTATTACTTAGTATCACACCTATAATAAATTTACTGATTATCACTCTGTAAATTTCAAAATGGAGCATTCAATATCGAGGGCTTATATTCAATACCGTCTATCTACATTTTCACGATTTTTTTTTTTATGCCAAACTCATCTCTGACCCCATCTGCATGTACTGTAAAAATTTCAGTGGAAAACAACTATTTTTAGTACTATATATCCTGTATTTTATCATTTGTCTATCTACAAAGATACTTATTTATGAATTTTATGACGGCAATACCGTCTATCTACATCATAGAATTTTGTCGTTTTATTTAATTTCAGGCTATTTCTCTGTTTGATATCTATTTATTCACTGTTCGTTTTTCGGATACATACTTCTCTTGTCGAACGATCAATACCTACCATAATACGCTGTGTATGCGGTGGTGTGCCCTTTATGTTATTTTCTAGCTACAAATGAGTATGCAAATAAATGAATTCAAACGCAAAAACTCAAAAACACAAGCAAGAATGTACTAATTTTATACTGATTTGAAATTGACCACTTCACCTCGATTTAAAATCTAATGCCCAATTCACACGGTGATTTTTGCAACGTCTTAATTTGCTTTAGCAGTTGCTTCCAAAAATCATTTGCATTACATGATGATTTTTAACAGACGTCTGTTTTTTGTAACCAGGGTTGATTATATTTGTCTTGAATGCTTGGACAACAATATTTAGGATTTTCAACTGCTGATGCAGGATTCAAACAGAACTCCCCAAAAGCAGAAAGAAAAATAGGCCCAACTTGTTCATCGCGCATTTGTAGAAACAGTAATGTAAGACACTGCCAAAACTTTGATGAGAAAACAAGGAAACAAATTTTTGAATCATTTTGGAACAAGACTTGGGAAGCAAAGCGAGAGTTTGTAAAGATGTGTGTAACAAAGATTATCAAAAAACCACTGTAGGAAACAGTAGAAAACAGAACAGCTTTATGTTTAAACTACCACAAAACGAATTTGCGTTGCAGGTATGCCGATCCATGTTTTTATCAACGCTATCTTTACGTATAGCCATGGTTAAAGGATGGATTAATGCGAACGATAAACCAATTTTGGCGTCACTTGTACCAAAAACAAATTCTCAGAAGGGGGGTTGTAAAATTTTCTTGTCTAAATATCTGCAGAACTTAGACAAGATGGAAAGCCATTATTGTCGCAAGGACACAACTAAAATATACATAGCAACAACTTTTAAAACCAAAGCAGATGTTTTTAAAGATTACCTTGAAAAATGTGCCGAGAAGGCAGTAAAGCCCGTTTCAATTTTTACATTTTCTACAGTTTTTGACAAACAAAATTTAGCGCTCTTTATGCCTCGCAAAGATCAGTGCGATACTTGTGTGGGGTTTAAGGCCAAGCAAATAACAATTGAAGAATACGATGCACATAGAGGCTAAGTTGAAAAATCAAACCATATATTTGCCAAAGATGCCCGCAAAACAGTCAAAATCAAGAACAAAATTATTAAAATGCCATTTGATGCATTACATTTAAAGTATGATTTTTTTAAGAACTATAAGGATACGAACCTTATTCGATTTTTCAGTATTAGACCTGGTCGAACAAAAAATGATCCGACAGTATCCCAACTAAGATCTCTCTTATATTCCCCAAGTGGTACCATTAAGTTTAAAGTGAATTTTGATCATAATTACACTGAACTACCTATTAGAATAAAGCAATATGAAGGTTACATAGAACCAAAACAATTGTATACCGGTCGACTACCAATTCAGCAAAACAAATGGAAACATTTACAGGAGTTAAAGGCGGTAATTCCAGAGAAGTATCACTACTTCTATGATAATCTTAGCCACGCGCAGTAAAAATTATAATAAATTATAATAAGAAATTATAAAAAACATTGTCTTTAAATTTAAACTGGCTAAACAATTCTTCTGAACACACCTACCCTCTATCTGACACCCTTTTTGAGACACCCATGCCAAAAACAAACAAAAACTAGTCAAAAACAACCCCTAGCTCCCTAAAGGGTTCAAACGTTAGAACAGGTCCTACTATTTTTCAATCCCCAACATTTCTTGTGAACATATCTACCCCCTATCTCCCAAGTTTTTCGGTGTCCCCATACAAAAACCGTAATACAAACTTAATTTTAAAATAAGGCAATACCGTCTATCTACATATTATTTTTCTACACAATGATTTCATTTTTGAGGCAATACCGTCTTTCTATCATAGAAGCTAAAATAACGCGAATTTTAAGAAACTTTTTAGTTAGAACGTTTGTTAGACACATTCTATTAATATTGTAGAAGATGAGTTCATCGAAATTGTTGCTTATTTGCGAATAAAACAGTTTTTTGGCTCTCCTGAAAAATTGTGTTTTTGTAGATAGACGGTATTGAATATAAGCCCTCGATATGACGGATTTCAACTATTTATATAATTGATTTAAACTAACTATTTATTGTTCGTAAGCTTTCGAGTTATTTTTATTAGAATAAAAGCCATTATATCTTTGAGGATCGTCACTATTAAATTATGAATTTTAAATTCAAAATGGCACACTCAATATGCGACTTTTAACTCTATATTCATTACTTATAGAAAAAGATTATTCGCTCGATTAATTAAAAATAATTATTAAAAAGTAATCGTTTGATCGTTATCAAAAAATTGTTTGATCGCTTATTCGAACAAAATTAAAACGTTAATAAATAATAACCCTAATAGTTTTTCATATTTTGGATATTCTCTACGAATTCATCAGCTGACCATTTTTATTATACTGTTAAAACTACAATGTTTTATTCACATTTGTACATTTGTATCGGTTTTTATAACTCCGGACAAATAAAACTTCAAATGAATTTGTTATAGATTTTAAGTTCCGAGAAAATTGCTTTATGAAATTGATTTTATATAGACTTTACTTTAATATTTACATAGTTTTACCTAATGTTTTTAATGAAAAACGCTTTTTTGGTCCGATTTCATAATATAGGGCGGAATAAAAGTCATGTGACCCTAAGATCTAAAAGTCATTTGACCCAAATTTGAGCCAAATAAAACAACTTTTGATAGTGGCTCAACTGGGTGCACTTTTTTTTTGGAAATATTTCATTCAAAATATATTAACAATTGGATATAAAATGTATATTGGCCAACTCAAATAACTCTAGATAGAGACTCAACAGGTCCAGTGTTTTTACCACTTGTTTCTAGAGTTAGATCTAGTAGATTAAATTCTCTAGAGTAGATCTAAAGTTATTTGATTTAACTTAGATTTGGGTCACATAAGTTTTGATCCTAGTGCTGTAATAATTCGTACATGTTAGGGGCGAAAATCGAAAGTACGGAAATTGTTGCCACTATAATGTAGCAAAGAGATTAAAATATTTAGTATTATAAACTATTGATGAAAAGTGAATTCAAATAAAGTTTACATTATTCCAAAGAATAGACAATTAAAACTCGTAAACTTTTTGTTAAGATCAATAAAATTAAAATAAACTCATATAAAATTTATTAGATCAACTATTTCATTTATCTCACATACGAAAAGAAGAAACCAACACTAATAACACTGTGCAACAAATTTTGGGTCATCGAGGCTTTTGCCGAAAAGAAGTTTTAAAAAGGTCTCTCGTATTGTTAATTTATAGCCTTTTGAAGAAAAATTTCCGTTCATTTTTTTTATATGCAATCCAATGTTGTTAATCAATATATAGGTCAAAATTATCAAGTAAAATTTAGGACCGTTGGGCTTGAGTTTTGAGCAATAGTGCAAACATTTTTACTCTAGCTCTTTTAGTTTTCGAGAGATTAATAGACACGAATAACTATTTTTAATTTCTTGATTTTTTTTTTTAATTTTAGGGTTTTTTTTCAATTTTATCTTTTTTTTAAATGTTGGCGATTTTTTTAAGTTTTGGTGATTTTTTCAATTTTTTCGATTTTGTTCAATTACGATATATCGATTTTTTAATTTTCTCGCTTTTTTAAATTCTATCGATTTTTGAAGATTAAAAAAAAAAAAGATTTTTTATTAATAAAAACTTTAGTAGGACAATGCGACAACATAATTTGTGTACATACAAATTAAGTAACCTTTTATTTTCACCCTAATGAAAAAAATGGTAAAAAATAAGCCAGCTTTAAGAGGCTATAAAAACCATTTGATAGACTAATGTTTTACTTTTATTTTCCTTTAGACTCATTCGGGAAATTTTTTCTTGTTGCACAGTGTAATAATAAAAATCAATTTAAAAAAACTATAACTTACATAGTTAAAACCTTTTTTGTTGTCAACGCTTTATGGAACATTTCACGATTATTGTGTTTGGTATAAGTTGAAGTCGCCGACATTGTTGTTGTTGTTGTTGTTGCTGCTGTTAATTCAATATTATTCAATTGTTCTTCTAAATCAGACAATTGATGATCATCATTTGTGGCATGCATCCAAAGAGCATTACGATTTCTACATTTATTTAAATTATATAAATCCATAACAACCAATGATGAGGGGTCAGGTTTGGTATTACATTTTTTCATAATTGTGGTTTTAGTTAAGGCATTATTATTAGAGGCATTTGTTGCAACAACACTACTTCTACTACCAGTTATCATGGCTAATTCTAAAGAAATCAAAACATCTTCATCATCATCAGAAGCAGCAGCAACAATCTGAGCGATATTTGTGTTGTTTCTACTGTTGGTATCATCAATATCCATAACATGATTGCCGTTGCATGTGCTACTATTATTATTATTTCTAATATATTTGTTGTTGTTGCTAATGTTGTTTGGATATTGAAAGGCTTTACCAATTGTTTTACGTGTTATGGTCGTTTTATAAAATGTTGGTGAATTTGTTGCACTAGCTTCAGAATGCGTTTCACTGGGACATGATATGCCAGATGATAGAAATGTGTCATCTGACATGTTTTGACCATGTTTATATTTGATGGCATTGTCATTTGTTTTCATGTTCAAATGTTGTTCAGTTGTTGTTGTAGTACAACCTAAATCATAACTTATAAGACTGGTTGGTTGCGAATTGTCATGATGATGAAAATGATGCTGGTGTAGTGATGTTTTCGAAGATGACATAGTTGCTGGTGTCAATGTTGTTGCTGTTGTTGCATTTTCTGCATACATTTTCTGACTAGTTTTATTTAATTTTCTTTGTTGCATTGGCGATTTAATACGATTTTTTGAACAATTTGCTTTTATTTTTTTTGGAGTCATTTTGGTTTTATTGCATTTTGGAGATTTTATCTCCAATTCTTTAGGATGATGAGTTTGTGAAACTCTGGCAAATGCACTTTTTTGCAAGGTATTCAATGCCCCAGTGGTGGTAGTACATGTTTGTGCCACACTATTACTGGTCCTCGTAGCTGATGTCTCTCTACTACGTTGTGTGGTATTTTGCTGTAAACGTCGCCGACTACGTCTGATACTTGGCATATTACGGGGAAATAATTTTGCTGCCTCATTAAGTGTACAGAATGAGGATTTTTGAGAATTTGAATCAAGTGTTGAGTTGGTGGTAGAATATTTTGTTGATATTACTGAAACTGTGGAGGCTTTATCATTTAGATATGATTCTTGTATTGTCATGTCACGACATGTCTTTAAGCCACCTTCAAATATAGAAAGATGAGTAGCGGTTATGTTGCCACTACTAGCGTTTGATTTTACCGTTAATAATTTTAGTAATTTGTTGGCGGCACGTTTACCCAAAGTCGATTTGGGTGTTATCGATGACGTTTTATCACTATTTGTCATATTGACTTTTTTTTTTTTTTTTTTTTTTTTGGAGTTAAACACTTTAGAGTTTTATTTGGGTCATTAGATGGCTAATAATGGCCTAAACACTTTTTAAACGTTAACTAATTGACATGCAATCTTATTATAGATCTACGTAAACACTTTATTTTATTGACTCGCTCATATTAGGGAGTTTAGCAAACACAACTTGTCTATTTGAAATAGATCAGTTTTACTGTAATTACTTAGACAATTGAGCAAATGTGGTATGTGACATGTATTCAGTGTTACAAAGAATGTATTCTTTAGCAAGTAAATTTCTTATAAATCAAATTATAGTAAATCGAACGGCACTTTTATATTTTCCATCATTATATCATTTAATTTTTATGGGGAATTTTACAAATTCTAATCCAATCAGAATTTTTTTTCTTTTTTTTTTTTTGTTTAACAATTTTTTTTTAAATTAGTTATAAATTCACAATTTTTTTCTTTTTAAAATAATTTAAACTGAAATTCTTTAGTCATTCTAAGACTTTTTGATACGGTCTTCGTATAAACACATAGATATTCCACGTTCCGATGAATATGTGCCATACTAAGTTTTTAAAAATTCGGTGCAGTTCGAGTTGCTCAATGAGCGATATATTTTTCAAAACTTAGAGAAATAACTCATGTTTAAACTGCCGTAACTTTTTAAGTTTTCTTTATATTTTTACAAATATTATCTCATATGAAAGACTGGATCTTCTTCTTTTAGATATTTGGTAGAAAATTATGCAGTATCTTTAGACAAAGTTGTCAAAAATGCACAAACGAAACAAACTTTCGCGAATATTTCAAAAACTACATCTTTTATTTTTTTTAAAACAACTTGCAGTGGTAGATCATTTTGCTTGGTAGAACATATCCAAAATTTAAAGTGGATTTTCTATGGGTTCCAACAGGCGTGGATGCAGGGGATAGAAAATGAATCATTTCCTCCCCCAAAATTAAATTTTTCAGTACAAAAATGTGATGGATCCGCGTCTGGCTTCGAAAACTTTTTAGATTCTAGTAAGATAATCACATGTTATTTTCAATTTTGTTCAATAAACACGAATTTAAAATTTCGCAAAACTCACGGGCTATAGTATACAGTTTACTGCTTAAATTGTCTTTGGTGGTCTGGATCCGAATTTGAATTCCGATTGCCTCCAAGTGATGAAGTTTTTGTGGCATTCTAACCTAAAAATTCAAAAACATGTTTTTTTCGTCATATTCAGAACTTTATCGTAAATATTAAGTAAATTAAATAAGCATTTTAAATATGGTGAGTACTTTTAATATCCAGATAAGAAAAATTATTCGTGGTGACGTCCCCAATATGGCAAAAATGTTTTTTTTTTGCATTTTAAGGTTACAATATCACAAAAACTTGATGAGTTTGAGAAGTTCTAGATTCGGATTCAGAGCACAAAATACATTTTAAAAAGTATAATCTAAACTATGGATGTAGAGTTTTGCGAAATTTAAATTGAATTTTTTTTTTTAGAAAATTTAAATGTCTGTTGGCGCCAGTAAACTTTCTGGAATGATACTATATAATTTTCTAACATATATCTAAATAGAAGTTCCAATCTTTTATATGATTTGTAAAAATAGGGTAATAACTTAAAAAGTTACAGCAGTTTAAACATTAGGTATTTTTCTTAAAGCAAGTAAACACGATCAATATTTATCCATCTATCAAAAATCAGTCAATCAGAATATTTCATTTTTAAATGCCTTGTTCTGATTGGTTGAATTAAAACAAAAATTTAGTTTGTACCCCACTTTAGTTTTGCTAAAAATGTCGAACTTTGAGATGTGATAGAAAGCGAACTACAACCGAATTTCGAGAAACTTAATACATCATAGGATTGTTGAATACCGATGTGCTGACTTTCAATCCAAACACATCCATTCCAAAATAAACTCTAATTAGAGTTGGGCATTCTAGTTCATTTCGTTCATTTGCGTTTATTCAACTAGTTCGTTCTTTTAGTTCATATGTTTCTTCGAGAATTTTTTTGTTTTCAATTATTCATATTGTTATATTGGTCAATTGTTTGATTAAAGAATGTGCAGTTTATAATCGAAAATTCCAAATGAATGGTTAAAATTTAACTAGTTCGGTTTCATTTGAGATTTTCTCTCATATTAAGCAAATTTGTTAAATAAACCATTGATCACTACACCAATATGAATAATTGAAAAAAAAAATGTCGACCAAACTTAAGTGCAAAAGGAACGAACTAGTTCAATAAATGCAAAAGAACGAAATGAACTAGAAAGCCCAACTCTAACTAAAATCGAATCGAAATTTTTTAGAATGACTATTCCGTTTAGAAATTAAAATCCTCAATTATCTCAATTTTTCTATAAACTAATAGAGTCTTTTTTAGCACTGTTTGTGGCATGTTTCATTTGTAGTAGGTACGTTCTCCGTTTGTTCTACATACGTGATCAGCATTTGTTTATTTCTGGTTACATTTGTTGTTGTTTAAGTTGCCAATCTATCTAATCATTTAATTATTGTATACACAAATGGTAATACAAACAAATTGTTTCGCAGAATTAACAAAAGATTCGTTCAAGACGCCTTATGCACCAGTTACAATACGCACGGTTACTGACAAGACGTGCCCAAAACAAAGTCAACACAGTAAAACACGTTTTAACGATCATAACAAACGAAACGTAATGAAATCCACGTTAATTTCAAAAATTTAAATCCGTACCAGACAACCGTTCATCTCAATGTTTGGTTAAAAACTAAAAGAAACATATGGAAAAAACACTCGTCTGTTGATCATTTGTGGAAAACACGATCATTAAGATTTCGAGCTTATGTTTACCAATGTAATATGAGAAAGAAAGTTAACTACCACAAATTGTTAAATTTTTTGGTGTTGTTTTTCTTTTTGGCCAAACACCGGTTTGCAGACTTTGATCTATAACGATATTCTCCACTCCACAAGAATTGTTAATGCTGGTAAAGGCTAAAATAATCTCTCAATTTCTCTCGTTTTATAACGTGCTCCTCTCTTTAGCATAATTTATGCACATTTTGTCTCTTTATCTCAAGAGTTTAGGAAACACTTGTTTTTTATTTCTACTACGTATTTGAACAAAAGTAGTTTTTGTCGAAAATGGTCCCAGGTTTGTACCGCGACTTTATCTCTTTCACGTAAAGTAAAATGTTCACATGTACTCAAAAGTAAAAACAAAACATGTATGTTTGTTTTCAGGAATGGGCAATTGGTACTTTTTTGAACTCGGCAGTACTTTTAGATCTAAAATAATTGTAATACTTTTATGAAAAAATAAAAAACTACACTCTAAATTTTTTTTTGTAAATTAATTACTATAAACTATGTAAATTGTGTGTAATTTCAAGAAAAACACATAAATTTAGAAACAGAATGTGCAAAATTCTTAAATACACATTTTGGTAACACAAATATAGAAAGGAAGCATTTATGCAACGCTTTTTAAAATTACACATTTTGTTAGTGAAACTACTTCATAAACAAATATTAGGCATAACGTGTGTAAATGTACCACAATGTATTGTAATAAAATATCTGACATTTGATTATTTTGAAAAAATAAATTAACACATAAATTACAATTATAAATAAAAATATATAAAATCAAAAAAAAAAAAAAACAACCAATATATATCAATTGGATATTACCCCATGTGGATATTATGACCAGCCAATGCATAAGTAAATATAAGTTCATAAAAATATGTTCCAGCAGAATATCATCATATTTCATCACACAAAATCTCACCCCATTATTTCTATTTTTAAGGCTGAAAACAGATTTGGCGAATATTCCTCAAAAGCTGGCGAACAGGCAACAACAACTTTTTGACAAGAAGTCATAAAAACCAACAAAAAGCTTACCATAAGCGCTGGCATTTCTGCAGGAGAAAATATTCTAAATCCAAAAAACTTTTTATTAACATGAAAATTTAAAATCTGAGAAAAGTCCGTTGAGTAAAAGTTTATAAAGTCTAAAAATTTGTTTATATTTAAAATGTCTAAGAAAAGTTTGAGTGTGAGGCACGCATATTATTAAATATATTATAATTTTCTTAATAAATGATTTTAAAAATAATTTTTTTCTGTTAATTTTGGGCGGTATATTTAATTTTATGGTACAGTAAAATTATACGTTACTTCAAAAATGTTGTACACAATTCCAGTATAAATATACGCATTTTGTTTGTTATAATATTACGCATAATGTGTGTAATAATTGTATTTACACTACATACGTGTAGTAAATTTACCCAACTTTTAGTAGGATTACAGGTTCTTACTATAAGTTGGGTAAATTTAAACAAAAATTAATAAGAGTGTATATAATCTAAAAAACAGGTACGCTAAATTCGAATCAGCACCTCGTTTCAGTAACTTCCGCATCGAAAAAAGTTTCGCATAAAATATGTAAAATACAACCTTGCTCTGCTTTACATGGGGTGAGTCACAGACAATTAAATATAAAGTCAATCAAAAAAGCGAATCAAACGATGCATTCTCATTATTTCTCTTTTCATTAAGTATTTTATAAAAATATATTTGTCCACGTTCTTAAAAGTTACAAGGTCTGAAAATGTAGTCAACTTTATCGTCTTTTAAGTCACCCTGTAGAAAGCAGCATGACCATGCATTTCTTGATGCGAAAACTTCTCGCATAAGATACAGAAACGGGCTACAGAATTTTCTCTACCACATAAGTTTTTTTCGAGATTTCTTAACATAAAGTTAAAAAAAAGTTTTCTCCAAACTCGGAAAGTTATAATATAGGAAATTATTGTTATTATGTTTTATGCATATTATGATTTAGTTCATAAGATTCATAAAACATTGTGAACAATTGAATTTAATTTATTAAAAATTTTATAAGCCTAATGAAAAAGTTTCATTAAAACTAGTTTCCTAAAAATTATTAAGCTTTTTCATAAAGTTTAAGAAATGTTTCATTCGATTTGTGAATAAAACTTCATTAGTGTATTGAGTCCCGGAGCGGAACAGAAATGACTCATGATAAAAAACCAGTGTTTTTAAAATCTCTATAATTTTATATATAAATCACTGCTAACCCAGGAAAAAATTACACATTCCAAAAAGAAGGTGATGCCCACACTTGCTTACATATCCCATTGCCAAATTTAGTAACTGCAATACCAAACACATTCCAACGTTCCATCAAAAAAGCAAGTAGTATTGTAATCAAGTAGTATTGTAATCAAATCAATTGTAATCAATTCTTTAAATTTAAACCTGAAAGCATGAACTCAATATCAAAATAATTATTTACTTAAAAGAAAATATCAATGTTATTAACTTATATGTATAAGTTTTTGAACTCAAGAAGTAATCATATACTTTTTCTTAATAAAAGGACTTTATTGGAAGTAGTTCCTCATTTTGAAAAAAGAAGTTATACAATTTTAAAGAATTTATCTTATATATTTTTGTTGAAACAAATTTTTATTTGCTGGAAAATAATACTAAAAACCGAAATTGCATGTTGCCTAAATTTTGGTAAACTGTGGTTAGGTATAAATTAGGGACGCGCTAATTTATACTTCATATTTTCTTATTTTTTCTAGGGAACTATTTATTTATTTATTTTGTGTAAGTACTTCGTAGTTTTACAATGGAACTATTTCTTTATTAAAAAATGTATGTAGTTCTTACAAATATAAAGTAAATAGTTCTTCGGTAAAAAAAATAATCAATTCTATAGAATCAATTATTTTAGTCTCACGCCCTGTTAAAAGAATCGAGTAGGTAATATAGTAAGGAATGCGTTCTGTCCAATATGCTTGATTACAAACCCGCTTACCTTTTTGAAAATTTTTTGCTGGGAAGTTACCCTGTTCAAAGTTTCATCGATGTTATTTATAATCGTTTTGGCATTTACAAATATTTTAAATTCATGCAATTTTTATTTTGGATTGGATATTCGATATAAATGCTATAAACTTAAAGAGTAAAACTCAAGCCTTTATTTATGGACCCAGGCACAGTGGGGACAACTTTACTCCTTTGAGCAAATTTGTCTACATTTGTATTCCACAGTTTTTAAATTTTTAATAGAAGAAAAAAAAATAGAAATTTCGTTGATTTTAAGGATGTGTTAAGAACATAAAATAACAATCGGCCTTGAGGAATCGATGTAAATTTCAGTCAGTAATTTTTTAAATTTTATTTTTTTAAATTTGTTTAAAACTGTAGTTTTTAGGAAAAATTGTTCAAAAAAGTCTAATTTTCCCCATTGTGCAAGGATGCGAAAAGAAATCAAATCTTGATATTGTTTTATTATGATGAGTGTACGTTTCTTAAACTTATTCACCACGGTAGGTACATTTAAGGATGATTGTTTTCGGTACCATGACATTAAAAAAATGGTAAATCCTAGTTATCATCTCTGTTACGTAAGCATGAGTGAAAGATCACAATTTTGAGTTAGTTTTTATATTTTCACTCATATTAATATAGTCTTGAGTGAAAATATTAATATATTTATGCTACTGTAACTATCTTTACAGATTGGAAATTATTGGTTCAGCATTTTCTTTATGTTCTTTAATCGCAATTCTTTTTATTTTCCTATTGAAGAAAAACGAAAATACCTTAGAGGCATTCTGGCACAATAAAAAGCAATTCTTTTTTGTTTTTTTTTTAATTGACCGATTAATTGTAATATTTATATGTGTCAATGTCTGTCAATTATTGTGAATGGATTTATGATTTTCACCAGCAGGTGATAATCGTTATATTATATATAGTAGCAATAGTATTGCATTGATTTACAGGAATGTAAATGCATTATTATTCAGGCTATTTAAATTTACATTATTAAAGTTAACAATTGTAATACTTGTCGGGAAGTAGATTAAGATAGTGTTATAATTATCATGTTGTAGAAACGGTAATGACATGTCATTACTTTTCTCACTACCAGTACTGACACCAGCTTACTCTCTGCATTACTTTATCCAGGCGATGATCCGGGGGGTGTAGGGGTATGAGGGTGAAAGTTTTTAAAATGTCTTAAATAATTTTAGTAGAAAATTTTGAATATTCAGATTACTAGAATCAGAATACCACAAGATTTTCGGAACATAAAAAATATAGTTTTTTTAAATTTGTATCATCAAAATGTGTAATAACAAGAGCAACCGGCAATATTTTCCAAAAAAGTCAATTTTTAGCTCACAAAGAATGCACTAAAACGGAAAATGTGATCTTAAAACACACATTTCCATTAAGAATTTGTATTTTAAAACTTTTTTCAGTATAGTCGGAATAACTTTGACAAATTTATTTTAATTGCCAACAAAAAAGGAGATAAATGATTGAATATAGCTAAATAGGAACAGTCCTAAAGCAAGAAATTTAAATTTGCAAAATCGACTTAAACTTCCGAAATCAGTGTTGAAAACCAAAAAAAAAAAAAAATATTTTTTTATTAATTTGCTATCAAAATATTCTTTTGTTCTAAAAAGTACTAAAAGTACTAAAATATGCTCAAAAATAAGACTTTTTTTCTTTTCGAAAAAAGGATTGTTTTGTCGAAATATGCAAAAACAAGAAAAAAATATGCTATAACAAATAAATGCCAGAATTCGCCAATTGTTCTAAAAAACATAAATATCTCATTAATTTTTCAATACTACACACAGGAAAAAACATGAAAGAACAACATATTTCTGACTGCACTGAAACAGAGGATATTTTGTGTAACAAAAATTCGTGAACATTTCTCGGAACTTTAGATTTTTTGAAAATGTTCGCAAATTTCTCTCTATCCATGGTTGGCAGCCGTATCGAATAACGGGCTTAATGAAGATAGTTTGTTTCGCTTTTGGTATCGGTGACGCTATTTTTTTGGAATCGGTATTACCAAAATATTGATTTTATTGAATAAATTTACAAAAAAAAAACTTCGTTTTTAAATATAAAAAAGCTCCAAGTTATTAAATAATTATAAAAAATAAGTATTTTTCCATCTGAACATAAAAATAATAAGGCCCAATTAATAAAACTCTCGTTAAAAATAATCTAATACTTAACTCAAATTTTGTATGGGAGACAAAATATGTTAACTAAGAGCTCCTATTTGAGACGTTACTAAGGAAAATTACATTTTAAGGTCCAGAAACATGATTATTAGAGCGTTTTACAGAAAACTTTTTTTTATTTATTTTTGCAACTCTTAAAGCGGAATATGAATGCTGATGGCCCAAAAGGTTTTTAAGAAATTTTTATGAGAACCATCATATCCAAAAAAAATAAAAGTTTTAATATTTTTAAATGGCACATTTGATGACCACAAAATGTAAAAATTCAGAATTTTTTAAATTCAAACCTCAAATAGGTTTCTGAAATGCCATTTATTAGATATCCACTGCCATTATCATGAAATTTACATACTTATTGCTTAAATTTTCTGTGAAACAGGAAAAGAAATATAACACTGTACTAAAAAACATTATAAAATTTGCCCTGTGGGGATGTCTCAACTTAAAAAACGTAAAAGTTGTCAACCCTGAACGTAAAAACCATACGTCAATCTGGTAACATTGTGAAATAGAGACGGAGGAGATTAGAAGAATAAATAAAAAAAAAATCTAAAAATAGAATATTTGTGTTGTTAGTGTTGTCACTTCTGAGTATAATATACAATAACAGAAAAAGCTAATAGGAAAGAAAACTGCAATTTAGCTGCATTAGATTCGAGGCCATACTTGGGTGTGATCGCTAAACGGTCATGACTTGGTATTGTTACGTTTGTAATATAAAATGAGCGCGGGTTTGATTCTTACAGCCGCAGGTTGTTGAAAAATTTATCATATAGAGACAATCTGACAATTATAAGACACAAATAATAATACAACTGAAATGGAAAATCACTGATGAGCCTGTCCATAAAAAAGGCAGAATCTAGTCTAGTCTGATTTAAAAATTAATAGTGTTTATAAATTTTAGAGAAAAACGTTTCTTCTTCTTCTTAACCTCAACATTTCTAAATTAAATTTGTCAAATGCATATTAATTAAAAATTAATTGCGACTGACTATATGACGTTAATATAACACTGTACTAGAAAACTGATTTTGTTTTAAGTTTTTTAATATTTGTTTTAAAGCGAATGAACAAATTTTATTTCACTTGCCAAACATTGCCTATTTCTGACGTTATAATTTAGAAAATTCTGAATTATAAATTTTAATGTCAGAAAAGTTACTCGTAAATTTAAAAAATACGTTTTAGCGACCCCGTACCATCTGCAAAAAATTCTTCAAAATCTTTTAGGCCATAAGTAGGGCAATTTTTTTTAATATTTCTCTGTGTAGAAGCTTGACCAATATAAGATGCATGCCTATTATGCAGAGAACCAAATAAAAACCCACTATTCTTGACATATGGAAAAAAATATATTTTGAAGTAAAACAAATTTCATAAACGAATTACATCCCCCTTCCCACCTTTAACATATTTAATTTAACCCTGTTAAAAATCGACATATATGTATACATTAGGGCGGGTCGATTTAAAAATCGCTCAACGTTCAAGGAAAATCGTATTCTAGGGATCAAAATAAGAAACTTTGCCGAAGAAACCATACCTCTAAACCGAATTCTGATGTCCCGACTTTTGACCCGTAGGGTCAAATTTTGAAAAAGCGTAAGGTTTTTTTTTATACCAAATTGAACTGAAATAGTTTTTTTTATCATTAATACAATATTTGCCATTAGAAAACCCCTGGGGAGAATGTTGTCCAAAAAAAGTTATCACCCTAATGTCCATACGTGTTTCATATGTAAACCATTCTTGTATGTTCCTATGAGGACTCATAAATGTTCATCTGTGTGCATTATATAAAATTGAGGTAATATTTGCATATATAATCATACATGTCTATACATTTCCATACATATACTTCATATATGACCATGAATGAGTTTCTACATGTTCATAAATGGAATTCAAACAGTCGCCGTAGAAATTTACAAACATCCACTCTACACAGACGTTTACCTCTTATTACATACCAAATTTTAAGTTTCTAGCTTTAGCAGCTTGGACAGGCCGCCAAAGTGGAGATTTTTTCCCTTTTTGCCCCTTCCCGTGGGAGTTTACCAAAATCCCTTCAATACAGAAGATGTCTACACACAGAAAAATAAAGTGCCAACCGAATTAAAAAGTGTATTTTAATCTTAACAACTTATAAATGCAGTTAGTACAACGATATTTACATTAGATTTTTGAATATTTTGGGTGTTGCAACTAAAATTCAGTTGAATTAACCGAACTTTGTTCTGAAAACTAATGTTCAGTTGTACCAACTTTTTTTTTTGGCAAATAGCCAAAAAAAAAAGCTAAAAAATTTTTCTATGTGTACGTCTATGCCAGAGAATTAATCTCCATGCCAAATTTCAAATAACTAGTCGATGTTGAATCTGTCAGTGAGTCAGCCAGTCAGTCATTAACGGTTTGTTTTTTATAAATAAAGAAGATACATTTTAAAATTACATGACATTTTATTTCTTAAAGATTAAAATTTATTTTACATTTCGCAGAATAGCCCATTTTATTTGTAAAACCAAGGAGTATATACAAATATAGAGACTACACTTATCACGCCTCTCAGCAACAAAATACCGAACTCGGGCAAGCAAATGAAAACATTTTCTTTACACTCAAAATTTAACGCAACATGTTGTAAAAAATTGTTGCTTAAAACATTCACTTTCATTTTGCTTATATTTTGTTATTTTCTATTAAAAATTAATATAATTTTAATTTAATCTTGATGATTTTTTTATTAAATTATTATTTAAAACCATGATAAAAATGAATTTAAATTTCTATATTTCTGTTGATAAATTTCTGATGTTTCCATTTGCTCGGTTAGAGTTTACGAACAAATAAAAATAGAGCAGATTGAGCCCTTCGCCATTCAATATAAAATAATTTTAAATTGCATATAAAAACTGATTTTCAAAATAAGTAATTAAATTATAGAATTTTACTTACATTTAGATTAACTTAAAACTCCATTGTAATTACGAAATAATTTGCATTTTTTTAGCAAAATTTAAATATTTATTTAATCTGAAAGAAAGAAAAAAACATAGTTAAAGATTTTGCTCATGTTGGTTAGGCTGCTTCTTAAAAAAAAACAAGTTGTCGATTTTAGAAGGGGACAACCCTAAAAAAATCATCTAATATTTTCAAAATTTTCAAAAAAAAAAATTTTTTTGATCGCTACCAGATTATAAAATTTTTCCCGATTTTTAAAAATTACAATTTTCATAAAAATAATACATTTAAAACACTTGAAAAAAAAAACTAACACACAGTTTTAATTTGAATGTTATTTAACAACTCTTCAAAGTTTAGTAACGTCATGATGCTTGTTAGGAAAAGACCTAACCACGTGCTTGATTACTAAGAAGACAAGAATGGAGCAAAATTGATTATTAATAGGTTTTTTGTTAAAGTTCTGCCTATTATGGAGGCTCTAACTTTTCTAAAACTTCGGGTTCTGATGAGATCTTTAGCCAGATCGAAATACTAGTATCAACCTAGCTAATATGTTTGATTTGCTTTATTTTTGTAAATATACGGAGGTTGAAAGCTCGTTATAAATTGAAAATAACATAAAAATAATCTCGTTGTGTATAAAAACAAAAAACTAATATAACTGTAAAAAATATTTATTTTTTATATGAGTGTTAACCCATAACTTGGCTCATAAAAAATGTTAGTAAATTCAGCAAAAAAATTTGATAAGCCAGCAAAATCTCGCTCGCTGAAAACAGTTTATATTTTTGTTTAAATATGGTCATTGGAAAAAGACATTATATGCATAATCTGTTCATCAGTGAAATATAAATCAGCCTTTATATCCGAAAAATGGGCGGTGTGTGTATCTCCTTAACTAGCAAAACGAGAAACTCGAAATTGGACACTTCATCTCATGACCAGAAAAAGATCACAAAAAGCATTTTGAATAATCGAATGGTCTGAGAAGTTCCAAAAATTTTAGTTTTGGACCCATTTTCTGTGGGTAGGAGGGGGGAGGGAGCAACATATTTCTATCTAATTTAAAGACCCCAAACTAGTATGTGAAGTCCAAATGAAAATATAGCCACAAACAAAAAGTCGGTAGTGAAAGGGTTAAATTTAAATACTTTGTATTTACAATTACTTTTACAAGCTGGTGACAACACAACATTTAAGTTGTTTTAATCCAAAATTTTGTTTTATGTATAGAAAACAGATACAAAAATCTTCCATGGTTGATTTTTTATGTCTTACAAGAGTTGTACTTTTTAGTATCATTTTCCTTTTCTCTAGTACATCTTGACATGCCGCGACATCTACATCATTCTGCGTATATTTTTTTTAATTTGCTAGTCGTCCAACCTATTGATGTGCTTATCATCAGAATTTTTAGCAAAATAAATTAGTAAAACATTAGTTCAACATAGTTAAGAGATGAATATGTATAACTAAAATTTTATTAGAAGATGTAGTTTTAGCAAAATTTTTGCTGAAAAATAGTATACTTGATTTACAAGACGTTTTACAAACTTTATTATTAACTTATTTTTTGAGTCTACACAGTCCAAAGCAGTGGCTAAAATTTTGAATTATTTTCACAGTTCCAATTACAAATAAATAATTTTTAAAAAATTTAAAGATTACAAATATTAAAATAATAAAGGGTCCGCCATCTAGCGTTTTTTTCAACTAGTGCTTATTTCGTGAATAGTAACACTTAGCTCATGTCTGATTTGACAGATAATTAGTTTTATCCTTCCGCTGAACGAATATGGTTGTGTATACGCTTGAACAACGCTGGGAAATATTGCGACATTACTTTGAAAATCATGGTAATGTTGCAGAATGTGTGCGAAAATTCAAATCAGCCGCAGAGCTGATGTCGTTTGGCCACCTCGGAGCTGCGATTTGACGCCGTTGGACTATAATTTGTGGGGGTGCCGTCAAAGATAAGTGTTACGCCAACAAGCCAGAGACAATTGACGCTTTAAAGGACAATATTCGTGAAGCCATTGGTGAAATACAGCTGCACACAATCGATAATTCGATAATGTGCTTGAAAATTGGACCGATCGTGTAGGCTACTGCATGGCCAGCCGAGGCAGCCATTTGAATGAAATTATTTTCCATTATTAACCGGAAGGATTGTACTTTCAAATAAAAAAAGAAATTTAAGAAAATATTCAGCAGTTTTTTTTATAGCATTTTCAAAAAAAAAAAAGTTATTTGGCGGACCCTTTATTTGACGCTTTTAGTTACACATAATATGGGAATTTAAAAAATAATACTGAAGGGATCCCTCTATCCACTTAGCTTGCGCACCAATTTAATTTACGCGGATTTAAAGGAAAGTCAATATTTTTGAAAAAAAAAAAAAAAAATTTAAAATACGTTTTTGGTGAAAGAATATAATTTTATATTGTAAGTTGTTTTGTTAGATCAAACTAGCTTAATTGCGAAATATTAAATATCTGGCGCCTCGCTAACCGATGTTAACCGGAAGTCAAAATTGTTCAACAAAATGGAATGGATGGTTACAACTGAATTTTGTTTAAATTAACCAACTGAAAATAAGTTTATTTCTTAATTAAGTAAAATTATCAATTCAATAAATCCCCTTTGATCGAAGCCCGAAAAGTCCCGACAAAAAATCGAAAACCGATTTTGGACATGAGATGATTTTGATTAATAGCAATTTTTGGCAAGCATTAGGATTCAAATAGAGAAAACTCCAGGAAAACTTTGGTAGTGGTTGCGATATAGTAATGCATTACCTTGTAATGTATACTCATTACATGTATCATTATTTTTCGACAAAAAGTTATGAGCTTCAGATAATGGTTTATATAATGCATTATTGTGTAACATAAAGTAATGAGCTACTAATAATTGGAAACTCATGGGTTACCTTGTAATGACACATCATTACCTTTTACATTATTTCAAAACATAAAATAATGACTTACCGATCATCAATTACATAATGCATGAAATATAAACGTAAAGTAATATTAAAAATATTTTTTGAAAATTTATATTTAGCCACATTACTTTGTGATTTTTTGCAAGCATACATTTAAAGCAAATGATTAATATATGTGAGGGTAGCTCAGTTGGTAGAGTTCTCGCCTAACAACCAGTTAGACCTCGTTATTTATTTAATAAAAAAAAATCTTTGTAATCAAATTTTTTTTTATTTTTTTAAGAAAATCTATTTATACACTGACAAAACAAATTCGGGTTTCCAAAAGAATTTCATTCAACTGAACGGATTCGGTTGATGCAACCTCGTAAATTCTGTTGTCACAAATGAATTAGGTTGGTGTAACCGAATTGGGGGTTGTGGCATCCAAATTCGGTTGGGACAAACAAATTTACTAGGTTGCAGCAACCGAATCAATTCGGTTCGATGAAATTTTAGAATTATTATGAGAGTGTAGATACATTACTTTTCCCAAAATGGTAACCATATATGAAAGTAACCAGTTACTTTACCCATCCGAAGATAATGAGTTTGCCCATCACAAGGTAATGAGTTCACCCATTACTTTTGGGCTCATCGCCTGTAAAATTCATCAGTGAAGTAAGGTGTATTGTAATGCGTGGAGCCCTATATCGATACATTACTATACCCATTATTTGGAAATATATGTTAGGTGCTGGGTCAGTGGATATTATTACTAAAATGTCCGTTTTTTTGACTAATATATACAAAACTTGGTTCTTTTTGTTTTTTATTTGAAAATCTTCAGTCATAACCAGCAGCGACTTTCATACACTAAAAAATCGAAAATATGCACTTAAAATATGCAGTAAAAATCCAAAATATGCTCTTAAAATATGCACTTAAATCGAAATATGCACTAAAAACCATAAAATATGCACCAAAAATCCAAAAATGTGGACTAAAAGTCAAAAAAATTAAATCCCATATAATTTTGACTAAGTGATATGTTCAGACTTACAAATGCTTTCTTTTCTTTATTTTTAATTAAATCTTAGTTTTATTTTTTACAAAATATGCAAAACTATGCAATTAAATAGAAAATATGCAAAAAAATTACAAAAAAAATGCAATAAAATATGCATTTATAGAAAAATGTGCAAAAATTATGCATTTATAACAAAATGTGCAAAAACAAATCGATGTCATTTTGTTGCAAGTTCTTTGATTGGGAAAAGTATTTGGTCAAAATTGTTTTGGGCTACTGACAACAAATATGTATTTGCATGAAAGTTGTTGCCCTGGTCATTGCCATCAACTTTATTTTATGTACCATTTTTGACCTACGAAAAATGCACCAAATATTTATTATTTTGCACACTTACTTGTGATCAAATAAAATAATTTGCAAATGTAAAATAAGTTACTTTCATCAAAAATTTATTTAACAATTTTTTTTTTATAAAAAAAATCATTTTCTTCCAAATCCGCCAAAATTAAATCGGTCCACTCATTAACTGTATTAAAGATACCTATTATTATTTCTATTCCTATACTATTTGCAATCCCTAAATTGTTTTTATATTCTATAATAAATAAATAAATATTATAACTGGTGCTTTGACAATAATGCAAAATTTTGGTTATTTTTTGGCCTATTGTGGTTAATGCTGTAAACACATAGACCACAGCAGACTGCAGAGCTACACGACTGCAAATGCCGTTGACTGCAATCGTCGCCGTGTGGTCAGCTACTTATTATTTTGGAAACGACAGCAGCATAGTAAACAGCTGATCACGATTCAATTTAAAAATATCAACAGCTGTTTTTTATACAAATCAGGGATGTTAAAGTTGGTACAATTGTACTTTTTTGGTACATTTTGACCTTCTAAAGTACCGTGGTACTACCGCGACTCATTTGGTACAATTTAAAAATTTTTAATTTTTCCCCTTTTTGAATTTTTAGTATAGCAAACAAATTGTTATTGTGTCCTTTTTCATTGCATTTATTCGTTTTATGTAAAGAGCTCTTAAAATATATGCGACTATATCCGCCAGATTGTACGATTTATCATCATTTTAAGGATTTTGAAGAATAAAGTTGGCAATTTTTTTTTTTTAATATCGATTAAAAATTTACGATTTTTTACAAAATTTATCTGGCACCTCTTACATATATTGACACTTGTTGCAGCCAACTTCACTTTTATTTTGAATTTATTAAAATTCTGAAGAAGTGAAAATTGATATATAGATATGGCATCACTTATAACATATGGGAAAACAGTGGACATTAGAGTGAGGTGAGTTTCTAAAAATAGAACTGTTGTTGGAGTTGTACTTCTGAGATTATGTATGCAAGAACAAAAACACCGTGTATTGAATAAAACTAGTTTTAATCACAACAAAACTCGACCTAACTATAGCTCAGAGGGCTAAAGCGCTCTGTCTAACGTGTAGTGCGAGTGCATGTGGCATTAGAAATCAGTTTATCTATACCACGGTCAGTAATTGCACAGAAAAATTTCATATAGACGCAATCGAACAAATAAAAACATAACAAATATTACATTATTCAAAAATTCAAAAAAAAAACAGGGTCACTGACGAACGTTCAATACCAGAAACTGCGCAGTCTGATTCAGAAAAAATTGAATATTTGCAATGTAGTTATGATTTTTAGAAAATACACTCATTCTTCTCTACCACGCCTTTCACAATTAAATTAAATAAAATTGCATATTAATTATAGTATTAACTGCAATTGTCTGAAAAAGACGTTAAAATTCAAACTCAAACGAAAATTAAATTATTGTTAAAGAAATGAAAGAAAATTCCAAACAATCTTATATATGTTTAATTTAGAACGAGCTCTCAACCTCCGTATATTTACAAAAATAAAGCAAATCAAGCATATTAGCTAGGTTAAAGCCCGTATGACACTGTATAGTTTTTGTATTGACAATCTAAATTAAAGCAGTACAAATATATTGTTACTCAATTTTTTAACTAGTGTAAAGAGTACGAACACATAGTGCCAAATTGTAGTAAATGTCAAAACAAATACTTTTGTTATCGATTTATCAGCGAAAAATTGGGATATCTGTCAAAAGTGCAAACGAAAATTTTGAACTTTATCTTGACATTTCTCACAGGCAAATAAGTTTGTTGTCAGTTTCTTTTTGGAACTGTCAGTTTAAAAAAAAAACACAAAACTGTTTGTTTACAAATTGTATATATGTTTCATTCGCACATTAATGTTGTTTCTTTCTCCCAATACATCTTGAAACTATACAAAAACTATACAGTGTCATAACAGCTTAATACTAGTATTTCGATCTGGTTAAAGATCTCATCAGAACCCAATGTTTTAGAAAAGTTATAGCCTCCATAATAGGCAGAACTTTAACAAAAAACCGATTAATCATTAATTTTGCTCCATTCTTGTCTTCTTAGTAAAAATATTACTTGAGCCAGAGTAAAAACTAAAATTTTTTTAACTGAAGTCGTTAAAAAATTAAAACGTTTGTAGTTTTTGGTCGGTAGTAGCTAATTTTCAAAATGAACTGAATGTCAATATGTTTCCAGACATTTCTAGTCGTTGCTGGAATTTTATCCATTCCACACTGGTCTGCAAATGTGGAAAGAGTTTTTTTCTTTTCAAAATATAATAAAAACTAAGGAAAGAAACAGACTACATTAGCCAACATTATCAAGTCTCATACAGACTAAGGATTGGTTAAGAGCGACAAATTCATGCTGCTATGATATAGAAATTCCAAATAGTTTATTAACTAAACAAATAATTCCATGATTTGGTCTCATATATTCATAAGACTTTTTTATGCCTTATTTTATTTGTTTTTTTTTTTCTGTACAAGAGAATTTTTATGTATTTTTTTTTTTTTGTTGTTTTAATAAATTTAAAAAAAATGGTACCGTCAACGTCCAAAAAGTACAATTTTTTTCGGATGTTGGTACAAAATTGAAAACTCCATTTAACATCCCTGATACAAATGCATTTTTGTTTCAGTAGTGCCAATTACATCTTTTTTTTTCTTTATTAAAATAGAACAACATGCTTGGTTGTAGACACGTATATAAAGTTCACTTAAAAATACAATTACTTATTTATAATACATTATTATAACGTGAAAATAAATTTATATAACCCCTCTTGAATATTAATGCAATTATACCATTTGATGTTGCGACGTTTTTTGTGTTTAACAAAATAAAATATTTTTAAGCACTAATTTGTTACATATTTTGTTTTATTGTCAACACTATTTTTGTTTTGCAGCCAACAAAAATAGAAATTAACCTAAGTTGACTACAGCGGCAAAAGTAGTCGGGTAGCCGTGTAGTTGTGTTGGTGCCAAAATAATCGTTTTCATATAAACGTGTGTATTTTATTTTTGACAGGCTGTAGTCGTGTAGCTGCAGTCGTCTATGTGTTTATAGCATAAGGATTAACAATCTTATAAAAATTAAATATGTTTTTCCTGAGTTGACGGCGGTAAAGAAAAAAAGGTGCAAAAAATATTTAATATTATATTTTTTTTTTATTTTTTTAAATAAACAGTTTTTATGAAAATATGTCATTTTTCAAAATCCGAAAAATTTCAGTGTGGTAGCGACTGCTAAATTTGTTTTTTCTCGATTTGTTTTTTTTTTTTTTGAGAGTTTTTTCTTTATAAATCTTAAACTAAACCAGAGTTATCCCGTCAAAAATTTGACGTTTTTAAAAATAAGAATCAGCCTAATGTTGGTTGTGTATTCAAATATTTGCTTGAGAGGTGCTGATAATTAATTAAACTAATTAATGGTATGAAACGAAAAATCACGTCTCAACTTTTTACTTACAATTAATTAAATAAATAAACATTAAAAGTATTTCAATTAGAAAGTTACAAGAAACAAACAGAACAAAAACTTTCCATAACAAAGTTGAAGATGTTACATCAAGTAAAGGACTTTAACTAAACTTACGGTGGAAGGGGCAACAAGCAAGTGAATGGGGCAAAAAAGTTAAAAGTTGTTTTATTAAAATTTTTCCAAGAGCAAAAATAAAAAGAAATGCAATACGACAAACAAAACATATAAGTAAAACGTCAACATTTGACAATTGTTGTAGAGTAAAAAAAAAATACACGTACCATGGTGTTTTTTCTCATTTCATCATGACAACCATTTAGCGTTTGAATACAACAAATAGAAAACATATTTTACGTTTATTTGTTAGATGACAATGCAGTGGCAACAATTTAAAACAAGGCACTGTTTTTTTTTTTTTTTTGAGTCTGAGAACTAAATTTCCAATCACGTCCACGGATGGCATCATGAGGATTACGTGAAATTGTTACTTAGGTAGAGTGATATAAACCTAAGCGAACATTTTCTGTCCCGGTTGTAGGTCCAAATTGTTTAACTAACCATAACTCTCAGACGGTCACAATACCCGTCCCAACCAAAAATATCAATCAATTTTATTTTTAACGGATTTGGATACACTTCACTTCGTCAATTGAAAATATTCATAAAATCTTTGTAACATGATTAATTAAAGTGAATTCGCATGCAATGCTTCATAGAATTCATATAAATCTTCATAGAATGAATGAATGAATGAATGAATGAATGAATGAATGAATGAATGAATGAATGAATGAATGAATGAATGAATGAATGAATGAATGAATGAATGAATGAATGAATGAATGAATGAATGAATGAATGAATGAATGAATGAATGAATGAATGAATGAATGAATGAATGAATGAATGAATGAATGAATGAATGAATGAATGAATCATTCAGAGAATAGCGCGGTCCATAGAAATTATGAAACAGTTTCAGAAAGTTCTAAAATACACTGATATAATATACAGGAAACGGTTTTATTGAATTAATGAAACGTTCATTTAATTTATAAAGCATTTTTATTAAAAAAAAAATATGTTTTGCCGGTTGAAGAGCCTACTGTTGAAGTATAAAGTACCCGGCGAAAAAAGTGTATACATATATAGCGTGATATAATTTGATATAATTCTTTATAATTTTATATGTTGCCATTTTTAAAGACATATATTCACATATCATACTTATTTTTAGTAAAATTTCTATTATATCGCTATATATCATCATATATCATTATATCTTATTTTACATATATGTGGATCTTTTTTATTTCTTCATATACACTTGATATAGATAAATATGAGATAATATATACATCAATGTATAAATATATATGTAAAATGTATATAAGAAAAATGCCATCACTTTTATATATAATTATATATAAACATATATGGTAGCAATTAACGAAAAGAAACTCTGGTATATATAAATATCAGAAAAGACAAAACAAAGGAAAATTCAATGCATTTGAAGCAAACCCATTTTGTAAAAATGTAAAAAGAAAAACGTTTAGAAAATCTGCACTTAAAACAATGTTCAAAGTTAATAGATTAAATAGTATTTATGAGTAAATTATCAATTTAAGTCAGAAAATCGTAAAAACAATTATAATCCCAAAATCTGAAGAAAACAGTTTTTTAAAGCTCAACATCCGAAAATCCAAATAAGTGAAAAAAGGACGGTTTAAAACAGTTTACGCTATTCTTACATTTAGCGTATAAACTTTTTTAAGAGATCACATCTCTGTTTATATAATTTCATCCGCAGAATGTGTTTATCAGAGTATATAAGTTTGTATTAAGATTTTATATGGCATTATACAGTTTAATCTAACACTTCTAGGTCCTCTGTTATTTAGCATTTTTATTAATGACGTGCAAGTATGCTCGAATCCACGGTTATACTGATGATATTCAACTTTATATTTCTAATCGCCTTGGTTTGATAAAAGACTTGACTTATGTTACAAACTTAATGAGGACTTAGATGCTATAAAAACTTGGGCTGAAACCAATAATTTGGCACTAAATCCTAAGAAATCCTTCGTTTTACCAATCAGTAAATTTACACTGGATCGTTGTTATTTTCCAACATTATATCTTGGTTCTACCTCTCTGATGTATGTCGACAGAGCAAAATATCTTGGATTTTACATTAACTCGACCTTTTCATGTACAGACCACATAAACAATGTTGTGAGTAATATTTTTCTTGTACTACGTAATCTGCGAATGTCGACTTACTTTACACCAGTAGAAATTAAGCGAAAGCTTGTAGTTCAGTTAATTCTTCCGCTGATAACCTATTCAGCTGAGGTGTATAGTAAATTAGATTCACACTCAATGCACAAATTACAGGTGTCTTTTAACAATGCAACGTGATATGTATATGGTCTAGCACGGTTTGATAGTATATCATCTTTGAAAAATATGATCCTTGGTTGTGATTTAGAGGACTACCTTTGTATGCGTAACCTTATATTTTTGCACAAGCTTTTGCATCAGAAGACTCCTGCTTATCTGTTTGAAAAACTTACATTTGCTAGATCTACAAGATACATTACTTTAATAATACCCAGACACAACTTTCTCAATACAAGCAGATTTTTTTTCGTTAACGCAATTAAGTTATGGAATGACATACCTATTAACATTAAACCTATTTCGGGAATAAACAATTTCAAGAAACATATAACTTTCAACAATTAGCTCACAATATACTTTTAATTTTCTTTCTCCTTCTTTTTCTCTTTTTCTTTAAAACATTTTCGATAGCTTCATCGTTTTAGTCCTTTACTCTCCTCTAAACTATAAAGCCAGTTCACTAAATATTTTTCTCAATTTGTTAAACTATTGTCTGAATTTTATACTTTAAAAAATAATTTACTTATCTTTAAGTGTTAAATAATGACTTTACTTATGTAATCCCAATTGAACCACAAAAGAATTTTATTCTTAAGGTTCTAATAATGAAAAAAACAAATAAAACTAAAACTAAACTAAACTATACTCTCTGACATTCAAAAATTGGGCACATCTAATTTTATCACATGTAATCTAAATTAATAAAATTAGAAAGAATTTTTAACAACTTAATACCTGAGGAAAAATGTTTACATATGATCATGCATTATTTTATATAAATATATTTGTTATTGCATGCTATTATATGTAAAAACATATGTTTATGTATGTTTAGATATAAAAATTTGTTTCTTTAAATTATTTAATACGAGGCCACATATAATTACATATCGACTAATTTATAATCGTATATGACATATACAATTATATATGGCTAATATAGTTATGTACGAATACATGTATAATTAGATATAAAACAAATCAAAATTATATATAATATTATACAGTGCAATATAAAAAAAGTATTTAAATTTCGATAACAGGATATCTTGACCTATTCATAGTTATATATCATTCCATACCAGAACAATGTCGATCTTCTTTTGTATAAAACTATATATTGCCGCAGGTCGTATATTAGACTGTCCCAAATTTATTTTTTTTGCCAATTTCTTCATGTACTCAAATGATAGGTATAATTGAGTTGTTTTTTGGATGAAAACCAAAACATTTGTTGAGGGTACATACTCATACTTGACGACTGCAGTCCTGGTAGTGTATTTTTAAAATTTTTATTAGTGAACTATAAGTATTCTCGATTTTTCTCCCATAATCAACTACCCCATAGGTAAAATTTTACACTTTCGTGACACACTTATAGGCATTAAAACTTAAAAAGATTTATGCCGTAACTTTTTGACAACCGCAAAAAAATTATATGTTGCATAATATTTTTTTATGGGCTTAACGGATATGATAGGACGATCATATATTTGTACGAAATTGTGCATATTTTCATACATTCATATACAAAAATTTGCCATTATATCTAATTATATTTAGATATATCAGAGCAAAATTCGGATTTAATAATGTCTGGTTTTATATAATTATAACTATTTGTATAAGTTTAGATATAAGCTGATACAATTAAATTCAAAACTAATACAATCTAATGCAATTCTATAGGGAATTAATTCGGATAAATTTGTACAGGGCGTTTATATAATTGCATCAGATTAAATCTAAACCCATAGAAACAGATACATTTTATGGGCCCATATTTCTGATGAAATTTAATAAGATTACATATAACGTCACATATAAATGAATATGACTACATAAATCTTCATATTATTTTTTATTATCGGGAACGCAAAATTGTGTAGCTTAAAATTTCCCTACGATTCTGTCCAAATTTCTCGATTGAAAGAAGTTCAAATTTTGTTCAATTGAAACAAAATCTCATAATCGGAGAAGTGAAAATGTGCAAGAAAATTGGACACAAGTAGAAAACAGCCAGTAATAAAACTGGATAAAAAAAACTTAATATGAAGATGGGATTCAAATGTTTGCATAGAAAATGTGCTTTCAAAATATAAATAATCTTAAGGTGGCACGCGAGCTTAAGATCTTTTATTTATAAATAATAATTATTTATTTCCAATATTTCGTCTCCACATTGTGTGATTTCTTCAGGGAACAATTATTATAATTTGATTGATAAAATTATTGTTTTAAGACTTAAAAACTTAGATATTACAAATTTTTTTAAAAAAGGATTGAAATCAAAAATATTTTCTATCAATATGAAAAAAATAAAAATATCCAAAAAAACAAAAATAAATAAAAATATGACAAAAAACAAAAACAACTATAACAATATTTAAAATCTTAATTAAATCAAATAACTGTTACTGAACCTAAAATTTATAAATCTCTAATTTATGTTCCTCTTACATCTGAAAGATTGGAATAATCAAAAATTTATAATGATAAGAAATATTTAATGGCACATATATTGCGTATACTGATCCAGAAAACGGTACGTATAAGGGGTCGGATTCCGTTTATGCCGTACAGTAAACGGTACGAAAACGGAACGTTTTGCTTGTTGGGTTATTACATAATAGAACTCACTTTTAACAATATTACGTTGTCCCGAGGGTTTTGATAACCCAATAAATGAATCTTTACAAGTGATACACCGTTTGAAAGCTATGGTGTTGTAGACAGCTATAATTTATATTTTAATTTTGTACTGAAATGGTGTAAAAACTCAGTATTTTCACTTTTGCAGAAATGCGTTTTGACCGATTGTTATAAAAATGGCATTAAATGAAAGCCAATAAGTCCTAGCTTAAATTATTTCGATATCTTAGATGGAAAGCCCGTGAATTAACTGTTGTTATCTTCACTACATACAATACATCATGGAGTATACCTAACTCTCAAATTGCCCTAAGCATTTTGCAATAAAATTTATACAACGTGTTTGGCACGAACCAAATTTTTATCCAGAAATATGATTAAGTTTAGGCATAAATTTTTCCTCTTACATAGATATAACTACAGTCCAAAAATAACACTTTGTGTGCTTTAATTAAGAAGATATAGCGATTTTCGTTTATTGAAAAAAGCGAAAATGTACATAAATTTTGATATATATTGGTTCAGCTTAGAGGCTTTTGATAGTACTACAAAATTTGATCTTTCTGCCAAATTTCATTCCTATTGGAATATTGCTTGACGTTGGGCCAAAATAAGAGCTTTTTTTGAAACCTGGACCTTCAATCTTACTTTGTGTTTTCTATAAACGGGTTATAGTCAAGATAAATATGTTTTTAAGATTTTAGAAAATTGTGTTCATTTCATAATGTTAATTTTTTGAAATGTTGCAGAGTTTTAACTTTAGCGATTTATCGCTTCCACGTACAAAACTACTTGTTTTTGACATATTTATGAAAATGTTTAATAAGAATTTATGACACACTTTAGCGAACATTTAACACGAATAAAAGTTATTTGGATGTTACAAATTTTATATAAAATTGGGCCGGTAGGTAGCTCTGGAGTTGGGATTTTTGTAAAATTGTTTTTTATAATCCGATTTGGCCCTTGTATCAAATATATGTGTATTAGTTATATGACCGGAAAATAAAAAAAAATATAAATCCCGATATGTTGCGCTGTAGCTTTAAAAATATGTAGATCTTTGGGTTGTAATACAGTTTCTTTATTTTTATTGTAAATGTCAGTCATTTGTAGAACAAATTAAATTTTTTACTAACCTTGTAGTTCATTTAACAGTAGTTTTTTGTTATTTAAAATAATAGATGTTTGTTTATTTTTTACTAACATGTGGTTAATTTTGACTACAATTGTTAGTCATTTTTTGAACATTAAAAAATAAATGACAATGTTAGTTGAATTTACTGAAATGTAAGTCGTCCTTTCTTTAAGAGAAATTTCATTTGTTTTTAACTACATTTGTATTGGTCTTTACCTACATAGTATTCTAAGTGTAGTTGTATTTATAAACCGATTTGGCCCATATTTAGACTGTACATTGGCTTTACAAAAAATTATTGTCCGACCAAAGAAAATATTTTTTGTCGGCATTCGGTACTATGCCCAAATTTCACAAATGAACAAAAGTTTATTGAACTTAATATATTTGATTTTGAGAGTCATATTGAAAGTCCGTAGTTGAGCAATGAATTCTATATTCGGACGCTGAACTTTCGGTTAGACTGAAAAAACTTCGGATGCCGATTATTTAACTTTACAGCTAAACCTAACTTTACAGCTAAACCTCGAATTAAAGCGGCTACACAAATATTTTCAAAATCTATATTTGTCGACATTGCCTCCAAATACCAAACGACAGACCAAATATCGTTTTTTGGCAGAAGTCTTCAGTCGGGCACTACAAAAAATGTACCCGTTAGTTGTGGTTATATTTCAGATTTTTAAGTAATCGCTATATGGAAACTTTTGTGATATTTATCGTCTAACTATTCAATATTTAAAAACACTTGGATATTATGTTTGCTGAACTGTATGTCTGTACTGCTTTAACTTTAACTTTAATAAATTTAAAATTTTTTCCAATAATCATTGGTCAAAACACTTTCAACCGTGAATCATCACAAAAACATGTGCAAATCAAATCTTACTAATTTTTTTTGCTAACGATAAATTACGCTTTATGTTGCGTTTCTTTGTAGCGACACAATAAAACCAAGAAAAACGTGTGCATTCAAGTCGAACTTTTTTAAAGTAGTGATAGCAGAAATGAAAGAGTACGTTATGATGCTTGTTAGAAAAATACCCTAGGCACGTGTTTGATTACTAAGAAAACAATAATGAAGAAAAATTTATAATTAATAAGTTTTTTGTTAAAGCTCTGAATATTCTGCAGGCTCTAACTTTTATAAAACTTCGGGTTCTGATAAGATCTTTAGCCATATGGAAATACTAGTATCAAGCTAGCTAATATGTTTGATTTGCTTTTGCGACTGTAAAAAATGAATGTAAAATCATAAAACAGTCATTTGATGTGGTTTGTTTTTTTAAATGAACTACAAGGTTAGTAAATATTTCAATTTGTTCTACAAATGACTGACATTTACATTAAAATGAAAGAAACTGTATTACAACCCAAACAACTACATATTTTTAAAGCAGAAGTTCCCTGAATGTATAGGGAGGTTGAAAGCTCGTAATAGATTAAAAATAACTTAAAAACAATCTCGATGTATATAGAACCAAAAAACTAATAAAACTGTTAGGAAACATGATGACAGTTAACAGTTTTGACTTTGAAAAAAAAAAAAACGAATGTTCAACTTTAACAAACATTTCACATTATCGAACATTCCCTTATAATGTTATAATTTAGTACGTTTTGTGAGACGCAAAAATTCTCTTTTCGGAAAATTAGCGGGTAAAAATGTATTAATTTTTTTTACCATTCTTGCAATCAAATCACACTTATTTAAATTAAACAGAGTGTAATTTTAATAATAAAAAATTGTTCAAAACAATAACCGACTCCAACATCAACGTTAAAAAAAATTGCAAAAAAAAATGTTTTTAACAAATTTTCAAAACCATCACCATCATCTTTATCACCAACAATAACATCAACATCACTAACAACATTTACTCATGTATATTGTTTTTTATAGTAAAAGCAATTTGGGAACGTGAACTGAAAAGCTTCTTTTCTTTCTTTGATTTTTTTGTTAGCTTTCTGGAGTAGAAAAAAAAACAGAAACATTGGAAGGTTTTGTATTGTACAAGTGCTTCATGCATACATAACGTGACAAACTGTTTTTGATCAAAAAGCGGGACTCGGATTTTAGTAAACACGTCATAATTTTTTTTTTAGTTTAATTCGCTTAAATATTCTTTGAAAATTGTGTGCAGTTATTGTTATTTTAAAATTTTGTCATCTTGGTATTTTAATTTCAAAAAAATATTTGCCAGCTATGTTTTTTCGAAAAGTTTTCCAATCGTTTAATGGTCCCCCAAAAAATTTTGCGCATCAAATTCTGGAAATTACAAATATTTTTTGTATTTTTTTTTACCAAAAAAAATGTTTACTTTTTTAATATTTGTATCATGTGCAAAATCTCAATAAACTTTACTACACTCAAAAAAATAACTTAGTAGAAGAGTTAGTAAAATGTCTTGTAAATCAAGTATACAGTTTTCAGCTAATATTTTATTTATATTTATTTAGCATTTAATTGTTTTGAACTAATGATATACTAATATTTTACTATTGTTTTACTAATTTATTTTGCTAAAAAAAATGTGCTGATAAGCACATTAATAGTGTGGACAACAACCAGATTGTAGATGTTCAGGCATGTCAGATGTCCGAACATGTCAAGATGTTGATAGATGAAGAATATTATACTAAAAAGTACAACTCTTGTAAGACATATAAAAAAATCCATCATGGAAGATTTTTGTATCTGTTTTTCAAACATAATAAAACAGAAGGACTCCAACAATGTGTATAGTACCATATGAATTGCGGATTAAAAAAAACTTGAATTTTGTGTTGCCACCGGCTTGTTAAAGTAATTGTCTATTAATTAAATTAAAAACAAAATAAAATATTTAAATTTATTAAAGATTAAGGGCCATTATTACAACTTGCCAATAGCTAAAGTTCGGATGTTATCTGACAGATTATTAGTTTTTCGTTATTATAAGTATACTTTAAGCTAAAAGTGACCCATAAGCTAAAGGAAGATATTGTTGCCTTTAACTTTAAACGTAAGGTTTATGTGTTTAAAGTTACCACATTTTCTGCTCTATAAAGAAAAAGAAGAAAATACCGAATTTCACAACCGAATTTTACAAATTATTGTTTGTTTGTAAACAAATAAATAAAAGTACGTTGCCACTACGTATTTTTATAAACCAATTCATAAACCAATAATCGGTTTTTAGTTTGGTGCTGCCACATTATCAAAAATATTAATTTTATTTTATTGGGAAGTTGTAATAACGAAAAACATTATAGCTCACTTTTTTCCTCACTTTAGCTAAAGTTACCTTTTACTAACAATTACTTTAAAGACAAGTTGTAATAATGGCCCTAAATGTGTATTTGTGAACTACATGATTATAGTGGATATTAATATAGTGTGGTCAAATTGCAAACAAATATATGTTCAGGTAAAGCAAAAAACAAGGACATACTTGTTACGTAATTTTGTATGTTCCCTTTTTCTTATTGCAAAAAGGGGTTGTATATTTCATATTTTGTTATTTCTTTTTGCTAGAAAGATGATCATCATTTAGACAACACTTTTATATTTCCAGCAAATAAAGTAAGTGAAGTTACAAATTTTTCTAGCTTTTTTAAGTCTACTAATATTCAGCAATAATTTTATTAACTTTTAGCAAGAAATTTTTAATTTTGAATTTGTTAGCAAAACTCAGCAAAAGATTTAGCTGATATTACAAATTTTTTTGCAAGAATCCTCCTGTCTAAAATTTTGCTGACTCAGTCGCATTTTTGCTTACTTTACTAACTTTTTTTTGGGTTTAGTACAAACACATTGAATTTGCATATTTAGAGACACCCTACGAATACTTTTTATAAAAACTCAAAAATTAAATTTCTAATTTTTTGACTTATTAAAAAAATCAGTTTTGGCACAACAAAAGCATATATTTTAAACTTCGATTCGAATTTTGAAATCCTGTCACTGGCTCGAATAATTTGATTTCTAAAAAAAAAAAACTCCAAAATTTTTAATATGTTGAAAATTTTTAAACCATTTTATTCTTGTTTATAAAAATTGTATTGAGAAGCGGGATTTTAGTTTGTAAAGCGTGACAAAAATTCAAAGCGGGTTCAGCCTTTAAAAAGCGTCATAATACCGCCATAAGCGGAATGGTTGGTCAGGTTATGCATACATATGTTAAGATTTTCATCTTTCTTTTTTTTTTAGTTGCTCGCATTTAACATTGCCGTTAAACAACGTTTATAAAAGTAATATTGTAAGTTACATGTACACGTGTTTTACACGTTACTTTCGTTGTCACATAACAACAAAAAACCAGACCAAACCAACGAAACAACATCCAAATAACCACCATGGGAGGTTGTTGGAAAAATGGATGGATGGAAAAGAATGGTGGAAAAAGAAACAATAGCACTTACAGCAATATGGCGCACAAGATGACGCCATTAAATGTTTGCAACAAAACATAAAAGTATTAAAACAATTTACACTTTATAAAAATTGTTTTGAAAAAATGCACAAAAAAAAATTAAATAATAATCGTTTATATCTTTTCATATTATTATTCCGCTAAACCGCGCAAGTAGATTAATAATAACATTTTCATAGATAATGTAGCACGGCGTGGTTACAAACTTGGTTAGTGTTCAAAAGAGCCTTAAATAAAACCTGTATTAACTCTGGACAACTTTGGTGATGGGTGCGATAAAATAATGTATTACATGGCAATGTATACTCCTTACATGTATCATTATTTTCCAACAAAAAAAAGTTATGAGTTACCAATAATGTGTTACATAATTGATGCGACTATTGATTTATTTTATAAAAACATTTATTCTATTTTGGATATCTGCGTTCCGAAATACACATACCGTAAGCAGTCTGGACCTCCTTGGAGTACAAAACAGCTTTCAAAACTTAAAAATAAAAAAAAATAAACTGTATAAAAAATACAAAGAATCTGCTTCACTAACTGTCTATGGAAAATATTCTACATGTCGTGCTGAATATATTATATTAAATATGTCACTTTATAACAATTATATAGACAGAATGAAATCTAATTTTAAAGAAAATCCTAAGGCATTTTACGAATTCGTAAATTCAAAAAAAGTTCTCAAGAATTTCCTGCTGTAATGCAATTTGGTAGTTGTGAATCTGGGGATGGTACTGATATATCAAACATGTTTGCTGACTTTTTTGCTACTACTTACTCTGATGCCAAATATAACAACTTAAATGAATACCCGTATCCTTTGGTCTCAAATCAATCTATTATTTTACCATCTACCGATCGCTCTGACGCGTCACGTTGTTTAAAAAGTTTAAAATCATCTTTTAGCCATGGACCGGATGGTGTGCCTAGCTGTATACTAATCAACTGTGCTGAGAGTTTGTCTGTTCCTTTATCTTTGTTGTTTAGCATCTCTGTTAAGAATGGATACTTTCCTAAGTTCATTACTGATTTCATATGTCATCATGTCTCGCATATTTTGTCCCCTTATCAATATGGTTTTCGGAAGGGCTGTTCAACTGTCACTAATCTTTTACATTTAACAACTATAATTAATCGAGGATTTGTAAATGGGAAGCAAACTGATGTTGTTTACACTGAGTAAATTGTACACACTCCTGATTAAATTGAAATTAATAGGGTTTCCCCTAACAGTCTGAACTGAATTTCATCATACCTTATTAATAGAAAGCAAAGTGTACGATATAAAAATTTTACTTCTAAATACATAGCAGTTAAATCCGGGGTCCCTCAAGAAAGCCACTTAGGAACATTTCTTTTTTCTTTATTTATAATTGATCTTCCAAATGTGATAAAGTATTCAAAAATATTGTTGTATGCTGATGATGTCAAGATCTTTTCGAGTTATAAAAATCCATCTGATCATATCTTTCCACAAATGGACTTAGAAAATTTCCAAAATTGGTGCAATATAAACCCAATGGATCTTAACCTAAAAAAATGTAAATCCATGTGCTTTTCTAGAAAAAATCCTATAAAAATTGATTACTTCACGAACTGGAACTAGTTGATATTTTTCTGGATTTTGGAAAACTATTTGATCCGAAACTTAATTTTGTCTCTCATATTCATATGACGGTTAACAAGGCCAGAGGCGTACTTGCTTTCATTAAGCGGAGGGCCAATATAACAATCACAGTAATCACATTGAATCTGTTCAAAAACAGTTTCTGATTTTTTGTTTGCGAGGTTTATCATGGATTCCGGGAGTTAATCTTCCTTCATATCCGAGTGGACTTGCTATTATAAAATTACCTACGCTTAAAAGCCGTCGAATTATGTTAAACGTATCTTTTCTACTTAATTAATGGTGATGTTTTTTTCTGAATTTGTGATTAATAGCATAACGTTTATTGTTCCTCAACGTCCAACTCGTTACTTTCGTCCTTTACCACTGCAGCTATGCTAATGCTGACCCATTACGAAGAATATGTAAAGACTTTAATGATTTATATAATTGTATTGATTTTTCTTTAAATGTTGGTGCTGTTAAACGAAAAATAATACTGTATTTAAATATTTAATTATGTTTTTCGTTGTTATATAATTTTGTAAATAATTTTTAATTAAATTTTTTTATAGTCTGTGAGGATTTAATCCATAGACTTAATAAATAAATAAATAATGCATAAATTTGTAATTATTACTCTTTACATTCAGCATTAGTTTATGTTAAGGTGATCATTAATAATTAAATTAATTGAATTTTTATATCATTTTATATATTTTGTTGATGTTTTAAGTTAAAAGAAGCTTGATAAAATTGTGTCTGTAAATTAGAAGTAAAAAAAAACATAAAATTGGGTAAAAAAGAAAATTTTTAATAATTTTCATTTTCTTTGAATTTCTTAAAACCATTAATCGTCATTTTATCATATTTCACTTCAAATATCGTCAAAACGGATACTAATCGCCAAAGTTGGCAGCGCAGAGCTGACATAAGACATAGTTAAAGGGTGTTTCAAACAACATGCATTTGATTTTGTATACTCTGAATAAATTTTTTGTTATTAAATAAATCAGTAAAAATATGCCGTTGAATTAAAAGACGTTTAATTTTAAAAATATAACCCTTTATTTTACAACTTTTTATTAAAATCGTTACTATAAATAAAATTTTGTGTACGATTTGGTCTTTGGAACTTCGTCAGTCAAACAAAGATGCAATAGAGAAATTATTTTTCTTAATCTTTAAAGATAAAATGGGTTTATAAAAAATATGTTATGGTAAGGGCAAATTTACTCGCTATCTATCTCTGTCCATTCACCCAGTATTGATGACACAAATTGTCAAATTATTGTAAATTCCCTTTTGAAAATGACATTTCGTATAATTTATATTGTTAAATAGTAGATATAGGTTAGTAGATTATATATTTTAAAAGAAAAAGCATATTTTTTAGAGAAAAATGTCAAAAAGTAGCTAATATTTACAAAATAACTTTAAATAAGCAAATATCCAAAAATAAGCTAAACTAAGGCTCTAGCAAATATAGCTTGATCAGAATTTATATTTAGAAATGTAACCATACGTCCTCTTTTTAAGAGGACAATCATCTACACTCAAAAAAATAAGTTAGTACAAAAGTTAGTAAAATGTCTTGTAAATCAGGTATACAGCTAAAATTTTTGTTATACTTATTCAGCACTTAACTGTTTTATACTAATGCTTTACTAATATACTAATGTTTTACTAATTCATTTTGCTAAAAAAAATTGTGCTGATAAGCACATTAATAGTGTGGACGACAACCAGATTGAAAGATATACGCCCAATGAAGCAGATGTCGCGGCATGTCAAGATGTAGTAGAGAAGAGGAAAATGATACTAAAAAGTACAACTCTAATAAGACATATAAAAAAATTAACTATAGAAGACTTTTGCATCTGTTTTTCATACATAAAACAAAATTGAGGATTAAAACAACTTAAATTTTGCGTTGTCACCGGCTTGTGAAAATAATTGTCTATTAATTAAATAAAACACAAAAGAAAATATTTAAATTTAATATGTGTTTCTATAATAAATGTTAATAGATTAATAATCTAGTGTGGTCAAATTGCAAACAAACATATACAGATATGTAGACAGAGTAAAGCGAAAGACAAAGACACACATCTTAGGTAGATTTGTATGGTTCCTTTTCCTTATTGCAAAAAAAGGGTTGTTTTTTTCGTTTCGTTTCGTTTGTTTTTGTTTATTTTTTCGTTTCGTTTCGTTTCTATAATTACCTTCGGCAGTTGCGGCCTTTAAAAGAAAGCATCATTTAGACTACAATTGATGTAAATAGTTGAAAGAAAATTTTTGTTATGTTATATATATTTATTTCTATATATTTTCAGATATTAAATTAATTCATGTCGTAAATGTGGGAAAATTAAAATTTTTATATTTCGTAATTATTGTAAATTATTTTTAAAAGAATCACAATAATATGTTTTATGATTTTCAGCAAATATATTAACTAAATTAAAATTTTTTTACAATTTTTTTGCGTTTTTTTAAGTCTACTAAAATTAGCAAAAAATTTATTAATTTTTACCTAGGCTTTTTTATTTCTAATCTACTAAGTGTTAGCAAAACTTTTGCTGAATCTACTAATTTTGTTGCTAAAAATCAGCTCGCTGATTTTCAGCGAAAGATTTTGCTGACATTAGCAATTTTTTTGCTAGCGCCCTCCTGACTAAAATTTTGCTGAATCAGCAAAATTTTTTGCTGACTTTACAAACTTTTTTTTGAGTGTATTTTAACTGGCTGTCGTCTACAAAATTTGTGTCCTCTTTCTGTCATCTTTTTCATAATCTCTCATCTTTTATAAAAAAAAAAAAAAAATATCTAAATTTATGTTTTTAACAACAAAAAAAAGTACAAAAAGAAGGCCAAAAAAGCACTTTTGCGTACTATGCAAAAAAAATACAATTAGGAAAAAAAGTACGCGTGCTGCTGAAAACAGTACGTGTGTGGCAAGCCTATCTGCACCTGCAGAACGATTGTTTTCATTCGCTGGGATTGTGAATCGTTCCAGAAGGTAAAATCTCAGCGATGTAAACTTTGAAATGCTTGTGTTGAGAAAAGCTAATAATGTATAATATTAATACGCATATTTACTTTATTAAAAAATGTTTATTCAAATGATAAATAAAAAAATAAATGATACAATTTAGTTTTTCGATAAAAAATGTAATGGAATAAAATAAATTTTTACTAGTTTGATATAATTTTTATTAAAAATAAAAGTTATGTTTTTTTCGACATTTAATTGTGCAATGAAAATGAAAATTATTCAAGTTCGAGGCCATACTCTATATTTCTTTATTATGAGTTTTAGTTTTCAAATTTATTCTTTGACCCTTTCAGGAATGTGTTGATAGATCTATTTCGGGAATTTTCTAGGTTCCCATAATCAGAACACGTTTTAATAGCGGTAACAATCCCATGCCAAACATCAAACATTCATATAAACTTGTTTACTCACTACATGTGAGAACTAATATATGAGCTGAAGTTAAAGATTATAACCATTGATCAAAAAATAAATTGAAAACTTGTTTGTTATGTGTAAGGTCCACCTCTGGTGGATATTCAATACACGTTTTTTGTTTTTCTCTCCTTTTTTTGTTTAGTTTATAAACAACACAGGGGAAGGTAAACTAGACGGTACTTTGTATTTTATACAAGTTTGATATAAATTTTATTAAAAATAAAAATTATGTTTTATTTCGAAAGGGTCAAAGAATAAATTTGAGAACTAAAACTGTATAGATTATTTGTTAGGACAATATCATAATAAAAAAATATAGAGTATGGCCTCGAACTTGAATAATTTTCATAAATTGTTACTGTTAAAAATTTACTGATTTACAATTTCTAAAATTTTTTCAGTAACCAGTAAAAATTTACTGATAACTGCAATTTTTTTCAGTAACCGTAATGCTATAAACACATAGACGACTGCAGCTACACGACTACAGCCTGTCAAAAATAAAATACACACGTTTATATGAAAACGATTATTTTGGCACCAACACAACTACACGGCTACCCGACTACTTTTGCCGCTGTAGTCAACTTAGGTTAATTTCTATTTTTGTTGGCTGCAAAACAAAAATAGTGTTGACAATAAAACAAAATATGTAACAAATTAGTGCTTAAAAATATTTTATTTTGTTAAACACAAAAAACGTCGCAACATCAAATGGTATAATTGCATTAATATTCAAGAGGGGTTATATAAATTTATTTTCACGTTATAATAATGTATTATAAATAAGTAATTGTATTTTTAAGTGAACTTTATATACGTGTCTACAACCAAGCATGTTGTTCTATTTTAATAAAGAAAAAAAAGATGTAATTGGCACTACTGAAACAAAAATGCATTTGTATCAGGGATGTTAAATGGAGTTTTCAATTTTGTACCAACATCCAAAAAAAATTGTACTTTTTGGACGTTGACGGTACCATTTTTTTTAAATTTATTAAAACAACAAAAAAAAAAAATACATAAAAATTCTCTTGTACAGAAAAAAAAACAAAACCTTCCAATAACATACATTATATGTATGAATAAAATAAGGCATAAAAAAGTCTTATGAATATATCATGGAATTATTTGTTTAGTTAATAAACTATTTGGAATTTCTACATCATAGCAGCATAAATTTGTCGCTCTTAACCAATCCTTAGTCTGTATGAGACTTGATAATGTTGGCTAATGTAGTCTGTTTCTTTCCTTAGTTTTTATTATATTTTGAAAAGAAAAAAACTCTTTCCACATTGCAGACCAGTGTGGAATGGATAAAATTCCAGCAACGACTAGAAATGTCTGGAAACATATTGACATTCAGTTCATTTTGAAAATTAGCTACTACCGACCAAAAACTACAAACGTTTTAATTTTTTAACGACTTCAGTTAAAAAAATTTTAGTTTTTACTCTGGCTCAAGTAATATTTTTACTAAGAAGACAAGAATGGAGCAAAATTAATGATTAATCGGTTTTTTGTTAAAGTTCTGCCTATTATGGAGGCTATAACTTTTCTAAAACATTGGGTTCTGATGAGATCTTTAACCAGATCGAAATGCAAGTATTAACCTAGCTAATATGTTTGATTTGCTTTATTTTTGTAAATATACGGAGGTTGAGAGCTCGTTCTAAATTAAACATATATAAGATTGTTTGGAATTTTCTTTCATTTCTTTAACAATAATTTAATTTTCGTTTGAGTTTGAATTTTAACGTCTTTTTCAGACAATTGCAGTTAATACTATAATTAATATGCAATTTTATTTAATTTAATTGTGAAAGGCGTGGTAGAGAAGAATGAGTGTATTTTCTAAAAATCATAACTACATTGCAAATATTCAATTTTTTCTGAATCAGACTGCGCAGTTTCTGGTATTGAACGTTCGTCAGTGACCCTGTTTTTTGAATTTTTGAATAATGTTATATTTATTATGTTTTTATTTGTTCGATTGCGTCTATATGAAATTTTTCTGTGCAACCACTGACCGTGGTATAGATAAACTGATTTCTAATGCCACATGCACTCGCACTACACGTTAGACAGAGCGCTTTAGCCCTCTGAGCTATAGTTAGGTCGAGTTTTGTTGTGATTAAAACTAGTTTTATTCAATACACGGTGTTTTTGTTCTTGCATACATAATCTCAGAAGTACAACTCCAACAACACAACAGTTCTATTTTTAGAAACTCACCTCACTCTAATGTCCACTGTTTTCCCATATGTTATAAGTGATGCCATATCTATATATCAATTTTCACTTCTTCAGAATTTTAATAAATTCAAAATAAAAGTGAAGTTGGCTGCAACAAGTGTCAATATATGTAAGAGCTGCCAGATAAATTTTGTAAAAAATCGTAAATTTTTAATCGATATCAAAAAAAAAAAAAATTGCCAACTTTATTCTTCAAAATCCTTAAAATGATGATAAATCGTAAAATCTGGCGGATATAGTCGCATATATTTTAAGAGCTCATTACATAAAACGAATAAATGCAATGAAAAAGGACACAATAACAATTTGTTTGCTATACTAAAAATTCAAAAAGGGGAAAAATTAAAAACTGGTTAAGAGGTGAGATTACGATGCATAGCTTTGATGCTAAGACTGTGAGTTCAAATCACAGTACGACACCAAAAAATAAAAAGTTTTTCATATAGAGCAAAATTAACAATATAAAATACTTTGTTCAATTGACACATAAATTAACCACTGACGAGTCCCAGGAGGGGGACGAAACTGCGGCAGTCTGGTGTATCCCTTGTGTCCGTAAAATTTTTCAATAAAAATGTTTTCTTCTTCTTCTTCCTGTAAAGAGACTAACTAAAGAAATTTTTAAATTGTACCAAATGAGTCGCGGTAGTACCACGGTACTTTATAAGGTCAAAATGTACCAAAAAAAGTACAATTGTACCAACTTTAACATCCCTGATTTGTATAAAAAACAGCTGTTGATATTTTTAAATTAAATCGTGATCAGCTGTTTACTATGCTGCTGTCGTTTCCAAAATAATAAGTAGCTGACCACACGGCGACGATTGCAGTCAACGGCATTTGCAGTCGTGTAGCTCTGCATTCTGCTGTGGTCTATGTGTTTATAGCATAAAACTTTACTGGTAATAGAAGCAAAATTTCATTATCACTAACAATTTACTGATTATTGCAATTTGTAATGCAATTAAAATTTAATGCTGTGTACCCATGTATTTCAAATTGTTTGGAATTAATACAAAAGTTAAACAAAGATTAGCAATTTTTGTACATTTTTCAACTTTTTATTTTAAAAAAACATTTTAAATTTCGAATATATTTATTTATGTTAAAAACCAAAAATAAACCGTTTCCCGGTGTGTGTAATAACTCAGAATCATTTCGAAAACTTAAAAGAGTTAACAAAACAAATTTTTGGTACCAAATTTTTATTTATAATTCATAATAAACAAAAGCATAATAAAAAAACAAAAAACTGTGAACAATTCTCAAAATATTGATATTAAAAAAAGTAGCTAAATACTATGTTTCCACGTACGTGTTTTGAGTAAAACACGTGTTTTGGTGAAAAAAATGTATGGGAAAACATGTTTTATTTTAAAACACGTACAAAACAGTTACAGTGGAAACGTAGTATAACTCATCAATTCTCTACAGAAAACAAAATGTTTAAAAAAAAAAAATACTGCAAAGTTAAAATAAAGTTTTCAGCTTCTGTCAAATTGTACCAGTTATGCGACAAGTCCTGATTTTAACCAATCACAAGATAGATTCTTCAAGAGAAATCTACTCCTCATTGTCGCAAGCGATAATTTGATAGCTTCAAACATTTTAAAAATGCTCTTTTTATGAAGGTGTTATTTTTAGCACTTTGTTATGCTACGTTTCCTAAAAAAACACATTTAGTGGAAACGCCGCTTTAACTAATCTAAATTATTTTTGGTTATGTCATTATAATTATATAAAAACAAAATTTTTAATAAAGCATTTAAATTTCTAGTAATTCTTATTTAAGTACGCATATATTTTATACAAATAAAACATTTTATTCAAACAATACTTACTATGGATTGGAGTTATATTACCGGAGAAATGGTTAAACTTAAATTATATCAAACAATATTCATCATTTTAATTTTTGTCGGTATAGTACAGTGTGTGCGTATTAGGTCCATAATTTCAAATATGATCTTAAATTATAAGAAGTTCTTCGATATATATAAAAAAAATTAATTTTTTTAGCGTATCGGTTTAAAATTGGCAAATCTAAAATGTACATCTTTAAATGAAGAAACTGTCCAGTTTGAAAAATGTGCCCTGAAAGCTGTAAAACGTGACATTGTTGAAATATCTGTTTATGGTAAACTGTTATTGAAACCCATAAGTAATATTAGCGTAAGTTTGTGAAAACTTCAAACATGTAATATACTAAAATTTTAAATAATATAATTTAGTTTCAATTGAGTTTTAACAGACGTGGAGATAATAAGAGTAAGTCATTGTATCAATACAAAGTTGATGCCTGTGAATTTATGAGCAAAACTCGTCGAAATCCTTTAGCTGAAATATTTTTTAAAGTGTTTGAAATGCAAAAGTATTCTAATATTAATCATAGTTGTCCCTATGATGTAAGTATTCAAAGTTGCAAATTAAATAATGCGTCTGTAGTTTAAAGAAAGAACGCTGTGATTTTTCAGTAAAACATTATTTTACTTTTAATTTTTAAACTCAGTCCAATAAAAATATAAAATATTACAACGACAAAAGCGTTCATAAATTGTAATAATATTATCGGAAATCTGCTGATATTAAATAAAATTTACTTTAATTAATTGAAGGAAATATCAAAATCGGAACTACGGCAAGCTAAAAAATAAAGACATATAAAGGGTGTTTTTTATACTGATATATAACTTTAAGTTAGCAACACTTTTTTAACTGGCGGCCATTTTGTCAGCTGTCGAGTGATTTATGTTGAGTTTCGTTTGGCATTTCAACATAAATAGACTGACGCCTGAACAACGCTTCCAAATTGTGCAAATTTATTTTGAAAATCATGGTTCTGTTCGTATCGCGCTCGAATTTTTCGAATTTTGTTTAGCGATGAAGCTCACTTTTGGTTAAATGGATACGTCAATTAACAAAACTGCCGTATTTGGAGTGATGATAATACTCAAGTGTAAGTTGAGACATCGTTACATCCAGAAAAACTGACTGTTTGGTGTGCTTTATGGGCTGGTGGAATCATTGGTCCGTACTTCTTTAAAAACGATGCTGGTCAGAACGTTACAGTCAATGGTGACCGCTATAGAGCTATGATTACTGACTTTTTCGTTCGTCAATTGAACAACCATGATGTGCAGGATATGTGGTTTCAACAAGACGGCTCAACATGTGACACAGCTCGTGCCACAATTGATTTATTGAAGGAAACATTTGGTAACCGACTAGTTTCACGTTTCGGACCAGTGAATTGACCTCCAAGATCGTGCGATTTAAAGCCGCTCGACTATTTTCTGTGGGGATATGTGAAGTCGCTGGTCTACGCCGATAAGCCCGAAACAATTCACGTCATCGAAAATTGGACCTTCAGATTAGACTCGAACGCAGGCGAACGCCAGCCGTGGCGGTCATGTTTAAATTATATTGCCAGAAGATTATCTTTCGAATAAAGTAAATTTCATGTCAACTTAAAAAATTCATCTTTGTTTTATTAAATCTCAAAGTTCTATACCTCTACAAATAATACCCTTTATTATATTTTTGCTTAATTGTATTTTTTTCTACTGGAATTTTATTTTATGACAAAAATTAAATGAGCTTTGGCTAAATTACAGACATATTATTTTATTAGTACACACAACAAATTGTTTTAATAATATATTTTTCTCTTTCGTTTTTTGTCCTTTTAGCACGATTTAATATTACATCGCGGTCGTCTGGATACTAAACCATTGAATTTTCTTGCAATTTCTCAAGGTGAATACACATTGTATACCACTTGGTATGCCTATGCTAAACCTTCTGCAGAAATTGATATAAGCGTTATAATTTCCTAATTTCAAAGTAAAATTTAATTTCAGCTTAAGTTTGGTGGTAGAAATCATTTTTAAGTGTTTGTATTAAAAAAAAAATTTCAAATAAAAACTGTTTTATAGGAATTTCGGTGCATGTACTTCTTGACAGTATTCCAATATAAAAATTAAAAAAAACAAGCTTCGTCGCAAAACGCTCCACGGTATAAGATTTGACCAAACAAGTTAGACAAAAGCCGGTTTTTTTACTTTCAATTTTAATAAATATTTTAATCAAATATGAAAGAGTATTTCTTATTGAGTAGGAAAATGTAAAAAGTTTGAAAAATATTTCAACATCTATGTGAAACTTATCATATATTATCATATATGAAGTGTCATATATGTTCTGATCCGAAAATGCAGGGTATATGGCCATATATGGCTCACACATGGCCATATATTTCAATTCATATATTTATTTTTTTATAACTTATTTTTATATTTGTTGTAAAAGCTACCCAGGAAAAAAATACACATTACCCAGACAAGGCATTGCCATATAACCGCTTACATTTCTGATTGCCAAATTTCTGAACAGCATTACCACATTACCAAACTCATTGCTTCAAGCCAGTAAAAAAACTTCGTAACTTATATTTGTAATAATTTAAACTCAAATTGTAACCACTTACATTTTTGTTATAAAAAATCTCTTCAGAACTAGTTCCCCATTTACAAAGGGGAAGTTATATAAAATGAAAAATTTCTCATTAATATTTTTACGTGTGTAGTACAATGAACTTTTTATAGAATTAAAAACTAAAATTATGAAATTTTGCAGCATTTTAAATTAAAGATATATTATACATTCGCCACAGCGCCAGTGACCCTTTTCATGTGTTTTCCAAAAGTAATTTATATGATTTTTTTTAGAATTTTGTGAAATATTATAATAAATTTTGTTTTTCTATTTAAAAAAATAGTTCATTTTCTATCTATAAAAAATCAATGTGTTACATTATTACCTTAAAAATCTAATTTATATAAACATTGTTCTAGTTCTTTAAAATAATATGGAAGTGCTTCCATTTGAAATATTATAACTAGTTACAATGTGTATAAAAAGAAGTGTTTCTTATTTTTGTCAAGAAACTACCCTATGGGGAATGAGGAGTCAATTGACCTAAAAATTACTGGTTAAAGAATTACTTATCGCAGGACTGGTATAATTTAATACTGAAGTGGGTTAAGCAGTGTCAATTGTCCTAAAATTAGCAATCCTGTGACTGGTAAAGGGAGGACATACCAGAATCCTTATTAACAAGAAACAGCCAGTTGGCCAGAATTTTACCCATTGGAAGCTGTTTTGTTTTCGTTTATTTTTATGCCCATCTTTATGCCCATCATTGGTTAGTCCTGTGGCTTGCTACTATGTGGTTTAAAGCAGGACAAATGACCCCCTCCTATGACAAGCCCATGTTAAAGTTGCCAGTTGTTTACATAGGGTAGGGTTTATCAGAGGACCGGTCTCTGGCACGAAGGGACCGATCCCATAGGGTAATACTTACATTTTGTATTACGGAACTCTTTCTTTTTTAACAAACGAAGTAGTCCTAAAAAAATAAATAATTATTTCGAATTTAAAAAATAAATAAATAATTCCAAAGAATCGATTCTTTCTAGTCTCACACCTTGTTAAAAGAATAGAGTTGGTAATCAGGTTGGGAAGTCATTCTATCAAAAATACATGATTCCCAAACCGATTCCTTTTTTTGAAAATATTTTACTGGGTATTAAATGATTTTTATTTTATTGCTTAATTAAAATCAAATTATAGTTTTTTATTAAATCGGACCTCAGAGCCAAACAACACAAATCGAAAACCATTCCTTACAAAAACTGATGGCTGTTACTCCGGTGAATTATATTCGTAGACTGTAACATTCCGGAACTTGGTATTTCAATTTAGTTTTCAATAAATATAAAAAGAAACAATTCAATTCTTATTAAAATAGAAAACATAATTTCTTCTATTTTTTTATTTTTGTTTGACAGAAATTTCAAACATTTTTATTTGTAGTTTGTTTTGAAAAAAAAAGAAAAAACAAAAAATATGGAAGAAAATTTAAAAAATTCAAAATGATAAGTTTTTTTTATTAGGATTTTTAAAATGAGATTTTATTGAGATTTTTAAATACACCATTCCCTGTATACCATAAAAACTTAGTGGTGAAAAAAACCGAGTGTGTGTCAGATGTAATCATGAAACAAATTTGCAACATTTTTTTTTTTAGTTTTTTTTCCAAATTATCATTTTTTTTTTTCTTTCTTTAGTCCTATTTTCATCCATACATGATCTAGAAACTAAATCCGCTATCATATTAGAGTTACCACAAAATTGCATTTATATATATTCCAGAGCACCGTGTAAAATGCATCTAATTTGCAAAAATTATTTACATACAAAGATGATGTACTTGGCAAAAGAAAAAATTTGATACCCATTTTGCCCTAGTTAAAACGAAGAGTTACCACCCCATTGCATTTTTGTTAAAAAAAAAGGCTGAGACCCGTATGTAATTAAATCGACTAAAGATTAAAATATGTTAATTTGGCATTTTTATTACAAACAACCCCGAACGAAAAATTCAGAAACCGTTTTTTTTACAGAATATCGTTAAAAAGGGACATGGATGATCGTCCTTGGACAAATTGTATATACAGTTCGACGCGCCTTAAAAAAACCTTTCTTATGATACCCATATTGTATATGTTGGTAAGGAAACATATTCTCAAATTAACAAAACATGCTAAATTAGACCCATTTTCAAAATGGTCCAGCTCACGAGAGGTCAAAGCTGGAGCCGAAATATTTTAAATGTCATCTTAAAAAAGTCCAAGGTTCATTTTTAGAAGGGTACATCGAGCACTTTTTTTTGGTGAGTCGCTCTAATATACACCCAGCAAACAATCCGGTCCGTTTATGTGCCGTTTTCGGTACAGCATATACGGATCCGAAGTCCGTTTCCGTACCGTTTTCCGGATCAGTATACGGACCGGAAAACGGAATAAAAGGAACATCGAATACGGATTCGAAACAGCATAAAGCACGCTAAAACGGACCGTTTTCGTACCGTCATGCTGTATATAAAACGGAGTGTACGAATTGAGTGTACGTTCAAAACGTACCGTAAACTGTCCGTCATTTATTTTAAAAACGGAGTGGACTCCGTTTTTAAAATACCGTATACGGTCCGAATATGGTCCGTTTTCGTACCGTTTTATTTTTAAATGGTCCGTTTTTATTTTTTTTTATTTATTTTATCTAAATGATTTCTCCTTTTTTTAATTTTAAACAAAAGTTTGGTTTTATTTTTAAATTTTTACATTTATAAAGATATTAACAAAAATGGATTAACAATTACATTATTAAAAAACAATAAGAAATCACATAAAAATTCAATAAAAATCAATAAAAGGATGTGGTTTTAACATTTTGATTTTTTTTTTCATTTTATCTCTGGTGTTGTTTAACATCTTCATCATTAAAATTTTCATGAGATCTGCGTCTCTATATTTAATTGCAAAAACATCTGAAATACAAGTATATGTTAATAAAGTGATACATTTAAAAATAACCAAAAAAATTACCTCTAAAAATCTTAAATACGTATTCAGCCATTTTTTATTTTATGCAGCCGATCTCGAGTTATGGAGTGACAATCAAAATGTACACTTCTTTTTATATATATAGATATAGATGAAAATGACTAATGTTCAGAAAAATCACCACATCTGGATAGATGAAAATGAGTAATGTTCAGAAAAATCATCACATCTGGGCTAAACGAAAATATTTAAAAAATTTTTTTTTGAAAAAACCATCCTCATTGCATGTTCTACAAAACATTTTCAGCCATTTTTTGTTTTATGCAGCCGTTCTCGAGTTATGGAGTGACAATCAAAATGTACACTTCTTCTTATATATATAGATGAAAATGACTAATGTTCAGAAAAATCATCACATCTGGACCAAACGAAAATATTTTTAAAGAATTTTTTTCTTTAAACCATCCTCATTGCATGTTTTGCAAAACGTATTCAGCCATTTTTTATATTCTGCAGCCGTTCTCGAGTTATGGAGTGACAATAAAAATGTACACTTCTCTTTATATAAATATATAGATTTTATTAATATTTAATTTTATTAATAAATAAAATTGTTTGATTTTTTTTTTAAACAAAACACACTCCGGTAATACCGGAAGAAAACCGATAACGGTTGTAACGGAGTTTTAACTGATGAAAATCGGTGTAGTCCGGTTAAACGGCACCGAAACGGATACAGCAAAACGGAGTTAAAACGGATAATTTTCGAAAATTTGAGTAATCCAATTTTACTGTACGTTAATGGTCCGTTTTCGTACAAGCTTCGACGGATACGTCAATTCCGGTCCGTTTTCGTACCGTCAATGCCGGATTCATGAATCCGTTTGTAACGGACAGTCCGTAAAGTTGTTTCTTGGGCATATATATATGCATATACTATGTGTATAAAATAAAATTCTCCCTGCGATGTTGAGAATTTCCATTCAGAACTCTGAAAAAAATAATTAAAGTTAGGATTTTTCATTTAAATTTTAGAAAAAATCATTATTATATTTTCCATTTGAAATTAAATAACCTTTATCTTAAATTTAAAAGACATCAACATCAACATCGGGAAAGCAAATGAGAACATGTCTTTTATTATAATAGATCAAAAAATTGTTAGCTCTTAAAAAATTATGTTATTAGTATATTTGTTTTTGCTAATTTTCGCAAATCGGGTTTCAAAAATTAGTAAAATTAAATTAGTCAAATTAGCAACAAAATTAGTAATTTGTAAAATAAGAATATCAAAAAATGTTACTAAAACATAAATTTTTATATAAATTAGTATAATAATAGTAGAGTTAGATTGTAATCTGTTTTACTAGCATGTATATTAACTTTTTTTTTAGTGTAGAGCCCTAACAGATTTTTAGTGCTATTTAATTTAAGAAATAATCGTGGAATCTCAGTAATAAAAAATAAGTTCTCTAAGAGATAGGTTTTAGGGAACATAATGGATCAGCACCAACTTTGTTTTAGACAAACAGTTGAAGTATCAACTTTAAGGGATTAGGTAAATTATCTGCCGACACCTCATACAACATAATTTGATATATATGGCTAACAACACCCGAAAATAAATGACTTGACTGTCTGTTGACTGTATTTGTGCCTTTGTTGATTATGAACAATTAAGAAGTTTCCTAAAAAGTACACAGAGAAATATTCATCGTGACAACCGAATTACTTGACAACTAAATGGTTTGGTTGCAGCAAACCAATTATTTGGTTGTCACAATCAAATGTGTTCTGACAGAATCGATGCAAATTTGGTTAAACCGAAATTCTGTTGTGTTAACCCATTTTCTGTGTATTTTTAAGACAGTTAATCGAAGGCGTGATGCGCTGAACATGACGAAAATAACTTTTGTGGTACAATATGGTGACTGATTAAGCACTAAATCATTAAATTGGGATTACAACAAGTTCCTTAGAATAACTTTTTTTTAATATTACTAAACAAATTTTCAATAAAAAGGTATTATAAAATTTTTTAAGAGTTCATAAATTACTGCATTTTTAAATTAATTTTTTTTATTACATATTTTTTATTTAACCCATTGCGATCCCAATCTTTGAATGTCAAGAATGCGCTTCGTCAAAAACAGTCGCGGTGACCGTAATTAATTTCAAATTTTTGTATGCATTATTTTACTTTATGTTAAAAATTTTTTTCGCACTGGAACTTGCATAAAATTGGCACACATGATGCTCGTATCCAGGTAAGATCGCCATATACTTTTTTTAGGCGTGGTCAAGACCACTTTTTTGTGAATTTTTATTTTACATTGGATGGTCTCTAACCATTTTTTACTTTTTTTTAACGGATTTTGCTCTAATTTACTGCAAATGATTCCCATGACCCAGTAAATGGTTCACTATTTAAAATACAATATATACTCTTAAGGTGTTTGATATAAACATTTTTATTTTCCAACAGATCCTATAGATTTAGTAAAAATTTGGCACGTAGAGTTTTCAAAATTGATGTCACAAAATACTTATGAGTAGTGCAAAAAATTGCATGCAAATACATGTTTTTTCTTGATAATCTAAAACTGATATAGACTAAATATTTTGCCGAATCATAAAATTAGTAGTTGCAAATTTTTTGAATTTATATCCATATTTTGTCGTTTTTAGTGCATATTTGTGCATATTTTCCATATATTTTCAGTAAAAAACTAGAACTGGATATATTTTTATATTTTGACTTAAGCCAAATCATTTTTACATTTTGAAATCTTGCTGAACCAAAGAAAAGCTTAAGCCTATAGAAAAAATTGATACCAAATACTTTCATTGTTTTTTGCAAAAAGTGTTCTCTTGAGTGAATATTTTTATGTTTTAAGTGCATATTTTTCATTTTTAGCTGGATTTAATAAGTGCCAATTTTTCATTTTAGTTGAATGAAATTCCTTGCCATACCCGATCAAAAAAAAGTTACATTTCAAATAGAAAATCAGATATTATTTGATATAGATATATATTTATTCATATCCATGTTAATCTCAAAATTGTGGCATCAAGTAATATCTGATTACGTCTCTTAAATATATTACCGAATTAAGTTAGATCAAAATTGATCTCAAAATTTGCATATCTAATTTAATATCCTGATGTATCCCAAAATATCTCGTGTGATGAATTTAGATCTGCTTGGATCTAATTAGATCCAAAAAGATAAGTAATTTTTGGTGGATAGAATGATAATATTAATAAAAACAAAGAAAATTAATTTAGAAATCTGCGCATATATAATTATATATTTATGGGGTTATATATTGCAATATATAAAAATGTCTTATACGCATGGAAAATATTAATGAAGTTGGACCATATATAATCATATCTCAAACTAAATTGCTAATCGTAATGTCATATATAATTATGTCTTGAATTGCATTATTCATATGCCGCCATATGTAAACATATCTTATATCACACACAAATACATTTTTGATCCCGGTTAAAAAATTAAATATGGAGTCTAATATAATTATATCTTATTTGATAAGATCCCATATAATTTTCAATTAACTAAAATCAACTCAAATAAACTATAATTTTGTAAATGTTTGCTGTTCTTATCTTACTAATATTTAGCAAAATATACTTTTAGTATCTGTTTACGAAAATATCTTTGAGTGTACTTATAATTGTAAATAACACAGTGCTACTGACATTTTTTTTCAGATTTTACTATTTTTGGGCAAATTATCATCCCATTTCGCAAAGGCTTAAAACATTTTTTGTGTAAGAAAAAAGACAAATCTGAAAAATTTTATTTGTGTAGAAAAGAAAGTGTGGTTCACTGGCAAAACGCATAATGGGCTTAAAACTTATATGACTGCATATTAGGGCGGGTCGATTTAAAAATCGCTCAACGTTCAAGGAAAATCGTATTCTAGGGATCAAAATAAGAAACTTTGCCGAAGGAACCATGCCTCTGATGTCCCGACTTTTGACCCAAAGGGTCAAATTTTGACAAAACTTACTTTGATATTTCAGAAAGTAGGAGCAATCTCTCCAAGATTATTGGAGCTACTTCTTCTCCTTGAGACGCGCTAGCAGATTAATGAATAAATCATCATTATAGGTGACCGTTAAGGGGTTGAAATTTAAGTTGAAAGAGGGCCTTTTTAGCCGTGTTTTTATAGCAAAATGTACAAATCTCGGGATAGAGATATTTCAGAAAGTAGCAGGAGTCTTTCCAAAATTAGGGTCTCTATTTCTTCTCCGGAAGACGCTCTAGCAGATGAATGTATAAATTATATTCGATTGGGTTGGATTCGATTGGGGCACTCTAAATGGGTCAAAGTGGAATCTTTCAAAATTTGACCCTACGGGTCAAAAGTCGGGACATCAGAATTCGTTTTAGAGGTATGGTTCCTTCGGCAAAATTTCTTATTTTGATTACTAGAATACGATTTTCCTTGAACGTTGAGCGATTTTTTTGCCTCCATACAAATCGACCTGGCCTACTGCATATCAAATAAGAAGGTCCTCTGAGTTCATATTTTAGTAGTTATAATATGTAAACAACTTGAAATAATCACGTGTAGCAAAATTCAGTCAAAAAAGTTTATATTTGCTAGTTTAATTTCAGTGAATGTCTACAAAATATTTTCAAATTTTATTTTAAATATATAATAATATAAAATTTTAAAACATTTGTAGACATTCCCTGCAATAAAATTTTTTGTTAAACTAACATTCGCAAATGTAAACTTTTTGGCTCAATTTTGGTACACGTAGTTTTTTAAGCAGTTTACATATTACACTAAAAGATTAACTCATTGGTCAACCCGTTTCGCTATGCTATCATATTTTAGGCACATTCCGCGTTTATATTTTAGGCACATTGCCCGTTTTTTACATAAACCACATTTTTTTTTACACTAAATAATTGTTCACCTTTGTCTTTGTGCGTATGCAAAAAAATTCTTTCATCCTTGTACAAAAATAGTAAACTCTGAGAAAATCATTGGATTCACAAGTTAATGCTGCATATTTATTACTAAATTGATACTAAATATTTGATACTAAAATATTGCTGAAGGTCGCTTCAGTATTTACCATAACAAATTAAGAGAAAATGTCAAATTTTTACCATTTTATGTATTAAAATCCTTTTTAAGACATGAAAAACTTCAATGCAGTTTTGCTAAAAATCTGGCCTTTAAAATCAGCGTGGCCGATAAATTTAGAATAAGTGGTCGGTACACTTGTTTTGTTTTTCGAGTTGCGGAGTATAATTTTTTTTCAACAAAACATCTTAAGTTTTATTGGTTTTTTGTTTTTATATACATCGAGATTATTTTTATCTTATTTTTAATTTATAACTAGCTTTCAACCTCCGCATATTTACAAAAATAAAGCAAATCACACATATTAGCTAGGTTGATACTAGTATTTCGATCTGGCTAGAGATCTCATCAGAACCCGAAATTTTAGAAAAGCTAGAGCCTCCATAATAGGCAGAACTTTAACAAAAAACCTATTAATTATCGCATTTATAGTAATTAAATGTGCTAAAGTCCCAAAACTTATTTAACAAATTGTGAAAAGCAATCTGATGTAGGCGTGTCCCTATCCGGATTTCATTCCTGCCTAAGGAAATCTTCAGGGGACGTTGTTATTAGAATTTCTAGAGATATTTGTTATGTTAAATCACAAACTCAATGAGAATTTCTTGTCCTCGTCTAGGAGCGAGATTCAAAATTTAAAATATCAAAGAAAAAACCAAAACAACAACAAAAAATTGTCACAATTGGCTTTGTCATCTTCCAAATACTACTCTGTTTTTTTGACAGACCTAGCAATGTAGTGACGTTTATTCAAGTAAATCAACAATAGAAAATCATATGTTTTCTATTAGTGTCAGTTACATTTAAATTTGCACAAGCACCTGCATATTTGTTATTTAAATTTATTTTCATCGGGATAAACATTAATTGCATTTATAGTAATTAAATGTGCTAAAGTCCCAAAACTTATTTAACAAATTGTGAAAAGCAATCTGATGTCAATTATCAATTTTGCTCCATTCTTGTCTTCTTAGCAATCAAGCACGTTTCAAAACTTTTGAGCCCAAAACTGTTCTGTTTATATAAAAAATTTTAGTTTTAACTCTGGTCCAAGTAAATTTTTTTTATCGTTTTATTAGGATTTTCTCAAGAGCCAGTTTTTGAAATTTTAAATACCTATCTGATTTTTAAAAATGTTCCATACAAAACAAATTTACATAAATCAAATTGTTATTTAAACACATTTTTGTTATAGAAAACACAATTTGTTTTAAAACAAAAATCAAAAATTTAATAAAAAAGTTATTGAATTTGTGAGACTGTACTGACGATTTTGCATTTTCAATACAATTTTTAATATAATTTTTAGTAAAGTTTTTAAGTAAACATTCTTTAGGATACTCGTATTGCCGTATTGAGAAGTATTTGAATAAAATACGAAGGTCACTGATTTAATTTTTGTTTTTAACAAAAGCTTTATTACCGGAATTTCTGATTTATCTTTTGGACGCCAGATATTGATTTAATGAATGAAGACTAAATCTATAAATGTATTTTAATTGAGAAACTACAGTTTTTGCTCAATTATTAGACCAGTGCACAGAAAATTTTTCTTTGTCTGACGGAGTTAATGATTAAAAATCAAAAAAAAAAAAAAAAAAAAACACAGATATGGTTGACTAAACTGCGGTTTTGTAATTATAATCTTCAGTAGTAAAAACTTTTTTATTTAAAAATTCAGCAAACACTTTTATTGAAAAAAAAAAATCTAAATGCAAAGTTTAATTTGCTTAAAAACATGTAGCTGTATAATGGCTTAAAATTTTGATGCATATCTTTACTTTCAAAAGTCGAGTGGCCTCCAGTTTGGCTAAACCATCATTACCTCCATAATAATGGTGTAGCAAATCTGGAGCAGCGAGTTGAGATACTGCTTTCAGATACGCTTAATACTATATTAAAGAGTTACAGAATCTGCTTGAAAATTGACACACGGAGGGTTTTGGGGTCGCAGATTTTTAAAATTAAAAACTCTGGAATCTGATTTTTAAAATTAAAAATGGCAGATCCAATATGGCGTATAATTTTTTTTTAAACATGATCGGTTTAAAGGTAAAGTTTTGGGTGTGCCACAAAACTATGTTTTCTACAGCCATAAATGGTTGTTTCAAATAAATTTTTATTATATCAATCATATTTCACCAATAAAATGGTTGCTTTCATCATGTTCTAGTGAAAATTTACACAATCATAATACAGTAATAATACAGTATTATCTACAATCATAATACAGTATTATTATCATATTCCTCCATCTTACTACAGCCATATTATAGTTGCACCAACTATAAGATCATCAGTCGGATTTTTATGAGCGTCTTCGCTCTTTTAGTTTCATTCCTGTCTGAGATTTTTTGAAAAGAAGTTGCGAGATACACAACAAATTAAATAATATTAAACAAAAAGACATTCAAAATAGACGAACAATGTAGTGGTGTCAATTGCAATGGTGATTTGTTTTGTGGAAGAAGGAATAAGTTTGCAGTCTCAAGCCGGGGTACCATGGAAGTCAAGGCAAAATTTTAATTGTCGCGCACCCCTTAAATAAAGTTATTGTTTATTGTATGGACATAAAAGTGTTACAAATTAAATATAAAGTTATAAAAAAAAAATTTACTTTTTAATTTGTATTTACGCAAAAAAATATTGTAAAAGAAAAGAAATATGAAGAGAAATTTAAACAAAATATACGTGCTTTTAAGTCTGTAGTACGAAATAAACATAATGTGTTTGCAATAATCATAATATGGTAATAAATGGTGACGTAATTCTTTTCAATGATCTTAATATGATAACTGGGTCTATAATATGGTTATAATGCAAATATTATGATTGCCTCAAACATGGTTTGATCATTGTAAATGTATTGCGAAATTGTATTTTTAACAATATTTTTATGCATGCTATAACTGACAGAATATTTCACAATTTGATTACTTAAATTATTTTAAATCTAAGTTTATTTAAATGTATAAATTATTACATAAATATGCTATTCAAAGAATATGCATATTAATATGATATACATATTCAACAGAATGCTGGGAGAAAATTTCTAGAACCATAATATGATAATATTAGAATTTATTTGAAACCATATGGTAATCTAATTTTCATATTATGATACAGAAACAGATAACAGTATGTAACATGGTTATCACAATCATAAATCCAAAAATGTATAATGCTCTTCGAATATGGTTCCCTCAACCATGTTTTTTCTTTACGTGTAGTCCGTATAAATGGTTTTGAATTGATAACGGTATTTTAGCGGAATTGCCTGTCATCCCTGATTTGAAGTAACTATAAACAAATTTGGTATCAAATGAAAGGTTTATTTAAGACACATTTACTGAAGTACAAATTATGTCTAAAGGTTTTCAAGTATTTTTATTATTCAGAAAACTGTGTTTTGAGTAACAAACATTAAATCTAGCCTTTGATTAAGAAATTGTAGTTGTATTAAGCTAAAAATAAGGCAAAGTAATGAATATTTAATTTAATCGAGGGGGTGTCTAAGCTTTTTCCGATATTCGAAATCGTTCGGAACAGCCCTTTTCCCCCATAGTTCAAATAGTTGAAATATGTGAGATCTCTGTGCCCACTATATAGGCAATATGAGTATGAAAATTTTTGTTTTCTTAGTACTTGAACCCTGTGTACAAATAGTTTTGCTAAAAAAAGGAACAAATTTTCATACAAAAACAAATGAATTTTTAACACCACTTTTTAAGCCAATGTGTTTTTTTTTTTGCTCCTCTACAACATATCCGAAGTTTATGGAAATATGCGAGTTTGGGTTGGGATACCTCCCTTCTTAGTTTAGTTTGACTTTAGTTCTGTATTTTTTTTTGTAAACTTTTTTAATTAACCGATTGGAAATTAATGATTTTGCTATTAAAATTTGTTTGAAGTGCTTTTTCAAATATATAATTACTATCATTTATATATCTATTGTTTAGATATAGATATTTAAATTTCAATATATACCAAAAATTATGTTAGTCGATCATACAAACTTAACTTAAAATGATTAAACATTGTGGTGCTTTGCGAAAAGTTTAAATTTTTATAATTTGTATTCCATTTTTATTATTCTATGCAGATGGTGTAATAAATAGTGTAAAGTATCACAAAAATGTATTTAATTTATTTAAATTTTAGAAAAGACATGTTAAAATACGCAACTTTTGTTGTGAGAATTTGGATGAAAAAATTGGTCATTTCATGGAATGCGGTGTTAAGCCAATTAAAAGAGATGTAAGTGAAATTAATGTGCACTTCAAACTAAGGAAAGCCATTAAAGATCGATTTGTGGCATGTGTTGAAAAATTTTACAAATAATTTTACAAAATCAATTTGTAATTATCAGTTTAAATTTAACTTTGTGTGTGCCCCTGAAGGTTAGTTGGTAGTGTGCTGGCTTATCAGTGCGGGGGCCGTGGGTTCGATTCCCACCAGAGGCACTGGTCTGTTTTCGAGAGAACGCGCCATTTAATGGTGTTTTTTGATCTTTTTTAAAAGAAGGACAAAAAAGACCCTTACCGTGAGAAGTTAGAGGGTTAAAATATTCTACAAAAATGTTTTCCGTAACATTTTACATAAATTGGCTGAACACACCATATACTTTAAACATAAAGATTTTCTATGCCGCTTGACAATAAAAAATTTGCATTTGGAGGAAACTTTACCTACAAAAAATGTTCTTTGTAACATAAATTTATATAAATTTGCTGAACACACCATATACTTTAAACGCAAGCTTTACTCGATTTTCTATGCCGATTGACAATACAAAATTTGCATTTGGGGAGAAACTTTACCTTCCCTAAAATGAAACCCAGATGTAAACTTTCAAAACGCCGATACACTTGTCTTTTTTTTTTTGTCTCTTCTATCAAAATTTATAGGTCGGACTTTATAATTTTGGAATTTGATTTTGTTGAACAGTGTAATAGACAGGGTGATGAACATCGAATACGATAGAATTTTCAATGCTAAATATTTTACGATTTATATTATATAAATTGTTTTTATTGCCTAAGTTTTAAGTTTTGTTTAATACAAAGCGATGTACAAAAAAATGTAATCCAATTTTATTTTAAATAAACTAAATAATTGAGGTGGAAAATTTGATTTCGATATCCACCACAGAGCGGATTTTAGCGCTTTTAAAAAGCTATCATTTCATGGCTTTAGATAAAATCATATTTCATGTCTACATTATTACGATTAAAAGTAATAATATGAGGTACAGTGAAATAACTCCCAAATGAAATAAGTCCCAATGGAAAAATGAAATAAGTCCCAAAAAATTTTCCATGTAAATTGGGATTTATTTCATTACGAAGTAAGTCCCAATGCGTTGGGACTTATTTCATAATTTTTGTTGGGAGTTAATTCATTATGAAATAACTCCCAAATAAAATAAGTCCCAACAGTTTTTTGTTGGGAGTTATTTCATTTGGGAGTTACCATTGGCACTTATTTCATCGCAGTTGGGACTTATTTCATTTTAATTGCAAACGCAATTTTACGATTGGGAGTTATTTCATTTTTGTTGGGAGTTATTTCATTTCTCTTAAAATTGCATTTTAGTAAATTCTGATGGTTTTGTAACGGTTCTTAAAACTGCCTTAAAACAAGTAGTTTCAAAGCAATCAGGTATTTCACTTAATAAAACAGTGTAAGCATCAGTTCTTGTTAGAATTTTGTTTAGTGAAGATCGGTGTTAAAGTGATAAAAAAAAATGACAACTCTCGCCTTTATTTTGTATTTTTTGATTCTTTTGTTACACTGTTCAGTTTTTCTGCGTGGCGGCCTGCGGCCGATCTTAGGGGTTTTCTCCTCCATAGGACGCGGCAGGTGGCTTCGCTGAATACAGTTTTCCTGCGCCCGTCTCATTATCTTCCCTAGTGTGACGCGCGCAGGGAAACTTTATTCAGCGAAGCCACCTGCCGCGTCCCATGGAGGAGAAAACCCCTAAGAGCGGCCGCAGGCCGCCACGCAGAAAAACTTTATAAAGCAAAGATTTTCAATATTGTTGCAGTTAAATTTTTTGTTGAATTATTAATGTTCTATTAATTTTTGTTAATATGAAATTTTTTATAATTGTTCAATAAAATATAAGAAGAATAAGAATAAGAAATTTAATTGCTTCATTTAAAAAAAAATTTAAGTGAAATAAGGCCTTTACGGCTTTATTTCACTTTCAAAGTGAAATAAAGCCTTTTTGCAAATAAAGGCCTTATTTCTCAATTGAAAGTGAAATAAAGCCTTAAAGGCCTTATTTCGTAAGGCATTATTGCACTCCACCATATTATGTATATGCTTACATATACTTATGAAATAAAAAGTGTTCTCTAAAAGAAAAACAAAACAAACAAAAATTGGGAGTTAATTCATTTTTGTTGGAACTTATTTCATTGGGAGTTAATTCATTTTTTTTGGGATTTATTTTTAAATTTTGAAATAACTCCCAAAAATTGGGACTTATTTCATTTCTCTCATTGGGAGATATTTCATTTTTTTACATTGGGTGTTATTTCATTTTTGATGGGACTTATTTCATTGGGAGTTATTTCATTGGGACTTATTTCATTTGGGAGTTATTTCACTGTACCATAATATGAATATAATATAATTTACTTTACATAAAATTCTGCAGATGTTAATTTTGGTACCGTGAAATAACTCCCAAATGAAATAAGTCCCAATGAAATAAGTCCCAAAAAAAAAAATTATATAAGTCCCAATTTTAAAAAATGAAATAACCTAAGAAGGAAAAATGAAATAAACCCCAACAGTTGGGAGTTATTTCATAGTAATAAAATAACTCCCAAAAAAGAATGAAACTACCAATGAAAAAAGTCCCAAAGAAAATTAAATAATTCCCAATTCAAAAATATCGAATTCTATTTATTTCATAAATACATGTAAAAATGTACATAATATTAAACATATTATAAAGATAGAATTTAATGTATACATAAATATACAAAAATAATCAACAAAATTAATAGAAAAATACATATTAAGAATATATTTATAGAAAAACCTGAAATGATCTTTGTTTTAAAAGTTAAAATAAATTAGTTTACATAGCATGGAATAGTGAAACAGTACGTAGGGGGGAGGCGGCGCATGTGATTCGCGGCCGTGGTCGCGCCTATAGGACACAAAACACGTTGGCGCCGCATTACGCGAAGCGCGGCCGCGCCACAGGACACGAATCGTACGCACCGCTTTCCAGAGGTGGCATGTCATAACGTCCAATGAAATAATGTCCATGGACGTTATGTCACTCAAAAGTGACATAGCGTCCAGACTTTTTAAAATAAAAAGATTAATAATATTTAGTATATCAATACAATTTTTTTAAATAATCTTTAGTAGTATATCACAAACTTAAACTAAATTTATAAATCGTATAATCGCACGCAGAAAAAACTTTATTTCGCGAAGCCGCCTGCCGCGTTCTACGGAGGAAAAAACCCCTAAGAGCGGCCGAAGATTATTTTTATGTTATTTTCAATTTATAACGAGCTTTCAACCTCCGTATACTTACAAAAATAAAGCAAATCAAACATATTAGCTAGGTTGATACTAGTATTTCGATCTGGCTAAAGATCTCATCAGAACCCGAAGTTTTAGAAAAGCTAGAGCCTATATAACAGGCACAACTTTAACAAAGTTTGTTTGTTGCATGGTTATTTTTTATTACCATTGAAATTTCATTACCATTATTTGAAAAAAGCAACAAATGCTTTGCTCAAATAAATTGGATCTTACATTTCCAAAAATGGTGTTTTGGACGTATTTTAAAACAAACCATGTTTTGTACATGTTTTCGTATACATTTTTTTTTTGTGTTGTTTACCAAATCACACGTTTTACACAAAACACGTAAGTGGAAACACAGTAAATTTTTTATAGTTTTTTAAAACCCATTTATCACATTAAAGTCCCCTTATACAAAATTATATTTAGCATATTTTCAGGCACAACAAAGACAATTAAAAAAATAATAAAATGTGCATACACTCTAAAAATTTTTTGTAACTTTACTACTATTAAATCAGTAAAAAACGATTATTAGTATATTTTTTTTAAAAAAAATTGTATAAAAGCGTGGAACTATGTACTAAATAATTGCAAAACGTACAAGTATTTGTGATGTGCTGTGTAATCTAAAGGGGATGCAGCAAAGTTTTGTTGAAATGTAACGACATTTTGGTTTTCTTTGCAAAATCTTAACTTTTATAATTATTTCTGTGTAGGTTTACGGAGTTTGACACCGGTGAATCGGGAAGTCATTGGTAGTGGATAGGTACCTAATTAAAATAGTTTGACAATATATTGGATATGATAAAAAATGCACTTTCCTTTCAAAACTGTACCCTCTGTCTATTAATAATTTTCGTATCAAAAAATGGTCAGGTTATGAGTATTTGTTCACGATTAAAAACCCATCAGATTTGTAAAAGCACAGAGTACTTCTTCTCACATTAAAACAACTATTTAACGTGTGAGTTAAATATAAGATATTTACGATTAACACTAAATGGCACGAATAATGTTGATGAAGACCGTAGTGGGTCAGAAAATGCATTCCATTCATGCTAGTGTCTAATAACTTTTTCTGTGTTTTTTCTAATAGTCAAAGTAAATTATCATATAACTTTTCTGTTAATTTAGAGAAAAATTTGTCATGATCTCAAACCGAATAAATAAAAATCTCACACAACTATTTCTTTAGATTTTTGGGACTCTTTTCAAAAGAAACATTAGAGTGTATATGACAAGTAGAACAACCCTTAGATTAAGAAGACATCAGAATCTAAAACTTTTTCTATAGAAAAAGACTACAAAATCTGAGATTTTTCTATTGAAAAAAGTGTTCTGTTGATTTTTCTATAAAGAAGTGCTCAAAATCTAAGGCTTTTTCTATAGAAAAAGGCGTTTTTTCATAGCAAAACATTACTTAAAACTTACGGCTTTTATTGTTTGGAAATGTTTAACACTTTTGCTGCCGCAGTATATTATAAAAACGTGTACCAGTGTGCCAAAAGTGAAGTGTTATTTTAAGTTTTAAAGCCATGAAATAATTGTTCTTATACTTTTTTTGAATAAAATAAAATTTAAATAACTTCTAAAATAGTATCTCAAATCAATTATTTGTTTTTGTATTAGAAAGATAAAGCTTTCAGGTAGGTGCCAATGAAGAGAAAAAAGTGTTTGGTTCACAGCCCGCACTGAAAACTGTTTTATAATATTAGGTAGCGTGTGACCCACCGGTGGTGTACATTAGAGTGGGTCGCACCCCATACAAAAAAAAAAAAGTTGTGCCGGTCACCCCCTACAATTAAAGATAATATGAAGAAGATTTGAAAAAAAAATTTTTTTTTTTTTTTTGCCACGCCCCTTGACCCCGCGCATTTGGTTTTTTATTTCCTGTGGCTCCATTTATAGTCCGATCGTAACGTGTGATATATCATTGTTTTTAGAATGACAACGGCTACATTTTCTACTTTGATCACTTTTGACTCCGGCGTCAAATTCTAGAAGTGACTTCTGGAAACTCGATTTCTACCACCCTAATTCACGAGTTTTTCTAAACGATAAAAAAGTTTTTTAAATTCCATGAAATTTTGTCTTTTACAGTATATATATTTATTCAGTAACAAAAAAGTTATGAAGGTTTAAAAAAAATCAATTTGAGTTTTATTCCAACAATCGTTAACAATAAGCTTTGGTCTTTTTGTGGTTATTGTTTTTGTGGCCATTTTTAAAGTGCTCTCTTTTTACTCATTTTTCTATCAAATATTGTTGAGAGAAAGTTTTTTTTATTATCATTTTTTTTTTAAATATAAAAAATATTGAATAACTTCACGGTTTGTTTGTAATTTTGTTTTATCAATATCACATGATTGAAAATGCATATTGTTAAAAACAATTTAATTATATTTTTAAAGAAAAAAAATATTTTAGTAATTTACACTAATTTTATCAAAAAGCTACAGCTGTAGACGCGAACACTTGAAGAGGAATAATAATATGTAGGGCTCGGAAGTTAATGCATTTATATTTGTGTTTTATTTACATAAAATATGTATTTAAAATCGTAAAATATGTACTTAAAATTTAAAAATATGCATTTATTATTGATTTTTTCATTTTTTTCTATATAATTTTTAAATTTTAGTAATTTCTGTTTTAAAAAGCCGTTACAAAATTGAGAATTGCAATTAAAAATCTTCTTAAAGTTTGTAGTTGAATTTTCTGTCATATAACATTTCTTGATAAAAAAAATTAAATGTATAAATTTGATAAGATTTTATTTCTAAAAAAATTTAAATTGTAAAAAATTTATTTTTAGTAAAACATCAAAAAAAATTTGCTAAAATATGCAAAAATATGTAAAAATATGCAAAAACATGTAAAAATATGCAAAATATGTAACAAAAAATACAAAATATGCATAAGAATATGCATTTATAGTAAAATATGCGTTTATAGCAAAATATGTAAAATATGCACTAACAAATCGATGCCATTTTGTTGCAAATTTTAATGATTCGCAAAGATATTTGGTTAACATTGCTCTCTAGCTAACGACAACAGACATGTATTTACATGAAGTTCCGAGCCCTAATAATATGTTTAACAAAAGTGTTGCCAGTTGATAAAATTAGTGTAAATTACTAAAATATTTTTTTCTTTAAAAATATAATTAAATTGTTTTTAACAATATGCATTTTCAATCACGTGATATTGATAAAACAAAATTACAAACAAACCGTGAAGTTATTCAATATTTTTTATATTTAAAAAAAATGATAACAAAAAAAAAATTTCTCTCAACAATATTTTATAGAAAAATGAGTAAAAAGAGAGCACTTTAAAAATGGCCACGAAAACAATAACCACAAAAAGACCAAAGCTTATTGTTAACGATTGTTGGAATAAAACTCAAATTGATTTTTTTTAAACCTTCGTAACTTTTTTGTTACTGAATAAATATATATACTGTAAAAGACAAAATTTCATGGAATTTAAAAAACTTTTTTATCGTTTAGAAAAACTCGTGAATTAGGGTGGTAGAAATCGAGTTTCCAGAAGTCACTTTTAGAATTTGACGTCGGAGTCAAAGTGATCAAAGTATAAAATGTAGCCATTCTCATTCCAAAAACAATGATATATCACACGTTACAATCGGACTATAAATGGAGCCACAGGAAATAAAAAACCAAAAGCGCGGGGTCAAGGGGCGTGGCAAAAAAAAAAAAAAAAATTTTTTCAAATCTTCTTCATATTATCTTTAATTGTGGGGGGTGACCGGCACAACTTTTTTTTTCGACCCGGCCTAGTGTACATGGCCTTACGGAAAAAATTCTTGAGAACCGCCGGTGGGTCATATGGCAGCGAACGTGTTAAAGAATATAACGATTGTATTCTTAATTATTAAAACTTTTTGTATTAATAAATTATTCTTAAAATTATTGTTGTATTATTTTTCGGAAATATGTATATCGTGTTTTTGGTAAATTTTCGCGAAAAAATTTTCAAATTTCACATATTTTCCGAAAAATGCCTACGCATTATAAATACAAACTTATGCATTTAAGCATAATGCGTGTAATTTTTTTTTTCATTTACGTACTTGTAGTAAATTTACCCAGTTTATAGTAGGTGTATAGTTTGCTACCATAATTTAGTTAAGTTTAAACAAAAATTAATTAGATTGTAAGTAAATTTTTTATAGTTAACATCATAAACATTTATAATGATTTATTGAATACTTTTAACAAAACATGTCATAATGTTAATATTAATGAACTGTTTTGTCTTAGACATCATAAACATTTATGCATAATAATTTCTAATCATTGTTTTCTTAATAATCTTTAGACTCATCTCATGTTACAACAAATCTCATACAAGTGCACCACCAACAATACATATACAACAATGTATTGCATATGTGTGAGGAAATAACAAAAGGTGTTTACAACATTCATATAAGGACGATATTTCATACTCATTTTTATTTATTAAAACTTTCATCATTAGCATTGTCTTCTAGTTAAATCTATATAATCCTTTGCTAAGAGTGTGTGTGTGTTTGTTTTGGTGGTTATAAATAATTAAATTCCTAATTATCTCGACACACAAAAACTTTTACACTCATACTGTTTAGCACGAAAGCTTTAAAATTCGTGTACATGCTTGCCAGACTTGGGAATTTGTCCCCAAGTATGGTTACTGTTTTGTTCTGGTCTGGGGGACAGAAATTTGCAATATCCCCTGTCCCCAGGGGATATTTTTTGGTGATTTTAAAAAATATTTTGGGAATTATTTTGGGGATATTACAAAATTTTTGACAAATATTTTAATTGAATAGAGATTTACTGTAAAAGCAGTCAAGTTAGAGATTATATGTCACCTGCTTTTTCCAAGCAACTTTACCAGAGTTTTTATATAAAAAAATGTAAAATTTTATTAAAACATTTCATACAAAACCCCTGAAATTTGGCTATTTTTAAATCGTCATGTTAACTGTAGAGAAAAACCTAAATAATCTAAAGATTAAAAAGGAAGTATGCATCTAATATGTTAATTAATCTGAATTGTTTAATTAAAAAACGTCGGAAATTAAATTTAATGGGATTTTTAAACGTAATGGAATTTTTAATGGCACATCTTAATTTACATATACTAATTACTTTCTTCGTCGAATCGACAAAGTCTATTTTTAATACTGTCCCAGTCACTCCCAATACAAAAAAAAAACTTTAAAATTTCTATTTGATTGGAAAACTAATTTAGTTTTTACTCGTGTCCATCATTAAATTTATAAATTTTGATACAAGTTATAGCTAAAACATTTGAAAAATCAACTTCAAGATTTTTTTGCTTTTTTTATGGAGTCTCTAAAGAACAGCCATTTAGGTTACATAAAAATGTATTTATTTGATTAAATATTAACTTTTATACTGCAATCAATAAAAGTAACTTAGTTTTGTTATTCTTGAGTGCTATTTAGTGTGAGTTGCCCAGATTTGAAGACTCGATTTTACGAATAAAATCTTAAAAAAAATATGCTTACAAAGAATTTACGAGACTGAAACTGTGCACACTGCTAAAGCTTTGTACCGGCCAAAACTATGCGAAAAATCTGCAACACTGCATTGAGCAACAAAAAAGGTTAAGTACGAAAAACTAAACGGTGTGCGTTGATTCGACGATGAAAGTGAGTCTAGGGTTAACAGAGGTAATACAAGTCTAAGGGTTTCCTGGCAAAAATATAAAAATTGGTGAATTAAGAAAAAGTGTAAGAAAAAAAGTTGTGAATTTTACTAATTTTCGGAACTACACCATTTCAAATTATCAAATTATTTAAGATGTAAAATTTACTCATTTCGAATTGTCAGGTTTGAGATCACAATTAAAATGTTACTATTACAAATAAAAAACACTAATTATTTTTGAATATAAGAGAAGTTTAAAAAATCTTGTGGGGATCGGCGCTAGAATGAGTGCTGCACTATCGACCTAAAGGACTAGGTCATCTTTAGTCGCATTTTAATCCACCACCCACAAAAACTCAAGGTTTTATCAGGTATATAATCAAACAACCACAGAAAATCGTCAATGTTAATTGATTAAAATAACAGAATGAGTTATTTTCGTATTTTCTTACAAGTTTGGCCAACAGCTTTAAATCTTGAAGCTTTTTATTTGGCAGGGTTGCATGTCCAACTGCTAATGTTACCATAACCGGGAATGAATTGTAAATCCGTCATGTATTCTTATATTTAAACACACAATATTCTAGTTGATTGTTTTCCTATAAGATTTTACATTGCATGGTACCCGTATGTTTGCTTTGAGAATTTTGTATGTATTGTTGATCTTTTAAGATTGCATTTCATTTTGAGTTGTCAGGTTTAAGATCATAATTAAAATGTTACTATAACAAATTAGAAAACACTAATGTTAATAAAGGTAAGATATGGGTGGTGGATTAGAATGAGGCTGAAGATGACCTAGTCGCTTAAGTCGAAAGTGAGGCACTCCTATGGCTGATTTAGAAAAGAGTTTTTTCATCTTCTCTTGCATTTATTAACAATGTTTTCTATTTGTAATAAATAAAATGCAATCTTAAAAGGTCAACAATACACACAAAATTCTCAAATTAAAATTTACTTTCAGAAACTATCCATTGCATTTTAAAAGTTATTAATTGCTTTTCAGATATTACCAGTTATATTTCAGACATTGTTAATTGTATTTCAGGTATTGTTAATTATATTTCAGAAATTATCAATTGTATTTCAGAACTAATAATAATAAACTTGTTAACATTTCTGGAATACAACTGATGATTTCTGAAATGCAATTGACATATTCTGAAATACAATTTAAAAATCCGGAAATACAATTGATAAATATGAAATATAACTAATAGTTTCTGAAATACAATTATAACTTCTGAAATACAATTGAAAATGGTGTAGTTTGCAATGATAATTAAAGTCAATTTTAAAAACCAAAAGTCAATTCTAAAAACCAAAGTAAACTTTGGCTATTTTAACAATGATTTTGATCTCTGACTTGACTAAAAATTACATTGATGAATTTGGGGCTTTCTTGAGGATATTTGTTAATTTGATATCGATAAAAATGTCTGACACGACTTGTAAATGTGAACAAATTAAATAAAAAAATTTAACTTTCCTACATTGCTCAAATTTTTTTCTGTTTGGGGATTTTGTGCGATATTTTTTTATTTATTTGGGGATAAAGGAAAAAAGTATCTGGCAAGCCTGTTCGTGTATGAGATGATTATACCACATATACTGGTGAGACATACATGCGTGTAGTTTTGTATGTGTGTTTGTATGTTTAATATTTATTATGCATTCATATTTTTTTGTAGGTTATTTTAACTGAGATTTTAGTTATTAGCCTATTATCCTTTATGAACTTTATCTTTTACCCGTTTGTTACATGTATGTACTTTTATACCCACACATTCTTACGGTTTAGATACACACCTACACACCCATGCACATGGTAGCTTAAAAGTCGAGTAATATTGTGCCTTTGTCGTTGTCATTTAATTAAATTTAATAATTTATTATTTCAATTTTGTTTCGCCTAAAAAATTGGCATGCAATGCAATTTGTTAACGTTAATTAGAAAATTAATATTCATAGTGTCACTTATTGTGCTTTTTGAGAATGTGTTTTTAATTATTTAATAATAAACGCTTGATGATATGAGGTAAGACGTACCTTTCAAAGCCTTTTTTATTGTTGTCCTGCACTAATAGCAAATTTTGTGCTGTATTAATGAAATCCATCATTAATACATTGATGTTTTTCATTAAAAAGTCCCCAAAGAAAGTTTCATTGCATTAATAAAATATTTGCTTTAAATGAACTATAATGTAAAAAAATTATTTGTTCCCTGTTTCATATTTATTTGGATTTTTATATTTATTTATTTATTTTACTTTTCTGTTTTTTTGTTACATTTTCCCAAACGCAACTTGAACATGCAGCCACCAACATGTAAACGGTACCGCGCTACCGATTGACCTAAAACCCCAAAACAAAATGATATGCTTATTTAGAGTTTTGCATTCAAATAGCCTTCTCCAAGAGTTGAATCGCCTCCTGAGGAAATCTGATGGAACTAAGTGTATTTGAAGGATCAACCAAAAACATTTTATTTTATTTAATTTACTTAATGAATTTTTCATTAATTTAATGAACATTATTCTTTAAATCAATGAATCGAACTTAATGAAATACATTCATTAATAGTACGAAGAAAAATTCTAACAGTATGAGATCTTGCAAAAAATAGTTCATCGTTTAAATAGTTTCTTATTTAAAGCGTATACTTTATATTAATTATAAGTTATACAGCACTCATACGCTTAAGTACTCTTAAGGAAATTATTTTAAATTAAATGATCGTATAAAAACACATTCGTATAAAAATGGCATTTAAGTTATATTTATAATAAAATAACTCCTTGGAAATGCATTTTTAAAACGCTATTTACATTTTCGTTAAAAAAAAGCAATATTCTCTTCAGGAAAAACATTTTGAATTTTTCATTAAATTAGTAGAATAATTTTAACCAACAATACAATGACACAATTACACTATTAACCAAATTTAAATTTTTGAAAGGACCTACTCTTGCAAACATAATTTAAGCACACTGATCATAAATAAATCGCACGGTTAGCTTTAGAGATATATCAACTTTTTGATTTCCATTGAACACTCCGTTTTTTATTATTTTTGTCACAACATCGTGAAATCGAACTTAGAATATTAAAATTTTTGATATTTTTGAAGCCTTCTGAAGTTAAGCTTTCCTTTGAATATAATAATAATTCGTTTTAATGTTCAATAATGTTTTCACACACAGAAAACAGATTTGTAGTTGCAGCCGAATTTTTTTTATCAAACAAATTTTTGAAGTTTCATGTACAATTGCAATTATTAAGTTTTTATATTATTGTAACAGACATTTATTTACAAATATCGTGGATTGTAATATCCTATACATTAACTCCACTAAATTTATTTTAATAATAAAAAAAAACTTTATGCTGCGAACTGGGCTCGAACCGGCGACCTCCCGTTTGCCAGGCAAATACTTTACCTCTAGCCTAAACTCAATTTAAATATGTTTTTTTCAAATTTCGATCTGGAATATGTTTAAGTGTCAAATTTGAATATATGGGATTATGTCAAAAATGTTTAAAACCTTTAAAACTGATATTATTTTTCAATAACCTTCGACATTTTTCTATTTTATCATTTGGATTTATAGCACTTTAACTCGTCGAAGTGGAAAATATTAGGGCCTATAATGGCTTTGTTGTTATCGTTACTCAAATTTGAAAAATTTAATAAATCTTTTGAAACAAGCTCATTTTTTTTGTGCTAGGTGCTTTCAACTTTTGGATTCCTTTTGGTGTTACACAATCTTCCAACACTAGAGAGACGAATTCAAAATTTGTCTTATTGCCGTATCATCACCTAACAAATAAATACTTGGTAGTGGAAAATTGAAACCAATGTTTGTTTTAGTTTTAAAATTGTTGGTGTGTTTTGTACTGGAAAACAAATTCGAAAACACTGGTTCATGAATTTTGTTATTATACACCGAAAAAAGCCATGCATCATTTTACGAAAAAAACCTTCGTAGCTATTTTTTGCGTAAATTACAAGAAACTTTCTTGCATATTACGAAAATAAATTAAGTGCAGCCTTTTAAAATTTTATGAAACTAACGAAATAATTCGTATACGCTTTTTTCGTAGTATGTATGAAAGTTACTTTTATTTTACGAAAAGCAAAGTATAAAGGTTTTTGTTTTTTTTAAGAAACTAACGAAAAACTTTCGTATCATAATTGTTTGTAAAATATACAAATTTTGTATTAATTTTACGAAATAAATTATTTAAAATAAATATGTGCAACGTTTTGAGATCTGGCTAAAAACATTTTTATTGTGCTGAATTACTATATTTTACAAAATTTCTAATACATTTTGTTCTGATATCCCTACTCCCAGGGAACTTCTGCTGTAAATATTTGTAGTTGTTTGAGTTGTAATACAGTAATCTTTATTTTTATGTGAAAAATCAGTCATTTGTAGAATAAATTAAAATATTGACTTCAATTGTAGTTCACTTAAAAAAACGAACCACATGAAATTACTGTATTATGATTTTACACTCATTTCATACTGTAGTTTTTGTTTTATTTAAAAAACGAAAACAAATGAAAGTTGGTTTATTTTAAAATGTGGTTAATTTTGACTACAATTGTGGTTCATTTTTTGAACAGTAAAAACCTAATGACAATGTTAGTATAATTTACTGAAATGTAAGTCGTCCTTTCTTTAAGTGAAATTTTTATTATTTTTAACTACATTTGCAGTCGTTTTTACCTACATAGTATTCTTAGTGTATCCTTATTGCATTTTTATGATTGTATCATTTTGAGCGGGTAAAAAAAATCTTACGTTGTATATAAAAAAATATTTCGTAAAACGAAAATTCATTTCGTACATTGCACAAAATACTTTCGTACGTATTCGAATATTTTACGCAAACCTTTCATTGTGCGAAACAACGAAATATTTCATACAATGTACATCGATTTTCGTAAAAATAACGCATGGTCATTTTTCGGCGTATACTGTTGGAGGTATTTTTCATTGATGTGCCCTTCCTTAACAGATAAAGAGCACAACCGTCACAAAAGCTGAAAAATCTGAGCGTGAATTTTGGTCAAAAAGAAGTTTTTCCACGGCATATTCGCTGTTTAGTTTTAAATAGGCCAGCGTGAACTGAGTTTTTTTTTATTTTACAACATAAAATCAGAGGAGCATTTTACAAATTTATGCAAAAATTGCATAATTTGTTTTTGCTTTTTTGTATAGCAAACAATGATATTAACAGATTTTAAAAAACAAGAAACAAAAGTGACAACTCATAATATTGATCGCCTAGTGAAATTTGTTTTAAAAGACATTGTTCGAAAACCTTTAAAAAAAAATTCAGAAAAATAGTTAACTTTTTTTCTTGTCCCAAAAAATCAAAACTTAGTTTTATATAAAAATGAATTAAAAAATTGCATTTGCAGTACAAATGCATTTTTAGAATAACGCGGTTATTTCTTTAATACAGATCGTAAAAGTAGACAACTGTAGCATGCATTAAATTTGTCCATCTACTTAACAAACTATGGTTTCTAAAAGTTTAATAATAAGCGATATTTTTTCCGTAAAGACTACTTAATATACACATTATATTTTAACTGAAAATCAGTTAAAAATAGGACTACTTACTTTTCGTTTAAAACAATTGTATTTTTTAGTTTATTTTCAACTGTTGAAAAACTAATTGATAAAATCCATAAAAATAATAGGTTTTCGTTTATTTCAATACTCAATATAATATAACAACTTTTTGTTTTAAATAGAAAATTTTAACTTAATATTTTAACTACTACCGAAAGTCCGTTTTTTTGTGTTGTTTATTTTGTTGAATTTTGTTGAACAACAGACAGAAAGTTAAAAAATATATTTCTTTGGTAATGTAACTGTATATTCCATTGTAAAAACTTTACCGATTAAACTTTTAAATAACTGTTGATTTTTTATGGAAAAGTTCTTGTGAGTGTAAAAATTTTAAATAATGTTAACAACAATTTTCCATCGTTTAGTTTAACGTTTTCGTAACAAACATCGTCCAAACGACAGAAAATTAGGTATCTGTCCCCAGGTTATCATTACACTCCAGATCGTCATCGACAATTCAAAAATTCTGGGGACAGATTCTTTAAGAAAAACGATATCGTTGTGCTTAAAACGAGACCTAAATTACTATCGTTTTTTAACAAAATTGTTAAAAATGTTTAAAATTTATATGTAATATGGGTATAATTTAAATTCGAAAAGTGGACGATAATCCTCGATAGTCCCACAGAACTCCTAGCCAACTAGCAAATGAGATCAAGACATATTTCTAAAAATTAAAATTTTTTGCGCACCGAAAAAAATCATTGCAACTTTTTACGAAAAAAACTTCAAAGCTACTTTTACGAAAATAAATTTCGTGCTGCATTTTAAAGTTTTACGAAAGTATTCGTAGCTTTTTTCGTAATGTAGAAGGAAGTTAATTTTTTTTTTTTCAAAAGAAAAATTGTAAAGGATTTTGCAATCTAACGAGATCAGCAAAATAATTTCGTATCGCATTTAAAAATTTTGATTTTTTTTATGGAATATTTTTACAAACATTTTCCTGGCTAATGATATTATCTATATACATTTCGCTTGAATATTTTTTTTATTTGTGACTTGCTATTTGAATAGATCGTTAAAAAATAGTGCTAGAAAATGCTGGATGGAGGAAAAAAAGCTATACAAAAAGTGCTAGATCTTTTTTGCACATATGTCTATAGAATAATTTTTACTTTGGATTCGAAAATGATCTTTAAGATCCCGTTTCTTTATGGTAAAAATATAACATTTTTTTTTCAACGGTGTGTATTCATAAAAGGCGAATTATGTTTTTATTGATTTAAATTCAGAAGTTTTTAATATAATTATAGCTTAAATATGAAAGGATATTTTAATCACCATGTAAGGATCATAAACATTTACCCTTTTCAATATAACATTTTAATCCTATTTGGTAAATTTCGACTATAAATTGGTTTCGATTCATTGGCTATAACTAGGCAACCAGAAATATACTGTATCATGTCTTTTTTTCTGTTCGTCGTATTAAAAATATGTTAGATATTTATCATTTCGGAACAATTGACGAATTTTTGTATTTATTTATTGGGTAATTTTTTGCTCTTATATTGTATATTTTTTAGATTCATAAGATCGTATTTTTTGTAAAATTCTTATTTTTGAGCATATTTTAGAAATTTTTGGAACAAAAGCATATTTTCCGTTTTTTCCAAAAAAAAAAATTTTCAAAAACTTTTTTATATTTGTTGGAGTGCGCGACACCGATTGTGGAGAATCAATCCAATTTTGCAAATTTGAATTTCCTGTTTTAAGACTACACCGACATACTTAAATTATTTCCCTTTATGTAAGCAGTTCAAACAAATTTCTCAAAACTTACTCCAACTGCACTAAAAAATAAGTTTTTAAATATATACTATTAAAGAAAAAACTTATTTTTCAACTTTTAAGTTGTTTATTATTTCTGGAAGAAAACAGTTAATCTTCAAAATTGTAGTGGAAATTAAAAGATTTCTGCTATTAAGATATAACTCCGATGTAGTAAAATTCTTTAGCAAATCCAAAAGTAATAAGGACACTAAGAAATATATTTGAAGACCATAAAATCAGTGAAGATTTCAAAATTTTAACAGAAATTAAAAAAAATTTACAATGCAGATATAACTCTATTGTGGTTATATTCCCAACATATTTACAATTGTTGTAAACTAACATAATTGTTTGCATACATTTCAAACTCTTCTTCTTCTTCTTCTTTTTAAATCAACAAATACATTTTTTCATACACATTCAAATATTTTTTGTGTAGGTATGCCACGGATGTCGAAAACATTTTCATTAGTTACGTTCACTGACAGCTAATGTCAAGGAGTCTCTATACATTCTATGATTTTTTGTAAAATTAAAAACTTCATACATACGTAAAAAATTATTAAAATTAGTTTGTACAATCACGAAGTAGACTGCTAATTTTGTTTACTACTCCAACGTTAGTGAACTCAAAGTTTTATATAAAAAACATAAAATTCAACAAAATTGGTTTACATACAATAGGTTTTCTTTTGTAGTTTGATAAATAAATTTATAATTTAAATCTGTGAAATAATAGAGAAAATTATATTCGTGGAAAAAAAGTCCTAAAACAATAATACATATCATCTTAAAACAGTGCTTTCTAACATCTAGCTTTTTTTTATAAATTTTGAGTGTTAAATCCCAAATGAAAGTGCTAGATCTAGCATTCATTATGCCAAAATGGCAACCTTGCCACGCACACTATTACATTACTGTGCAAGTAACTTAAGTGTTGTATCGGCCGCATTAGTAAATATTATGCCCAAAAGTAGGCTATATATTTTATTGCACATATTTAGTATGGATGAGTAATATACGTGATGTTGTATGAGTGATATTTGATTTGCATAATGATCATACGTACCAGTGGATTAATGTATATTAGGAGTGAAAACGATATAAAATGGTTACAATTAAAATTAACTAATAACAAGAAAATATTTTAATTTCATATATTTTACTTTTAAATTTTAAATAATTAAAACCAAAAGTTTTTCCAAACAAATAACAATTTGCTTATAATAAATCTATGTTTTAAATGGAGATTAACTTTAAGATTAAGATTAAGTTTTATGATTGCACAATTTTAAAGCGGGGATATTTCGTGGTTTGAAACAACGAAACATTTCGTGCAACGTACGTTGATTGTAATACACACAACGCATGGTGTTTTTCGGTGTAAGGAGTTTATAAAAAAAAAAAATATTTTTATCCAAAAACTCCTATAAAAACATGTAGATAAGTCGATGGGTTCAATATTACACCTTTTTGGAATTTTTTTAATTGTTTAAAAAAATCTAAAAATTGTCTTAACACACCGAGAGAATTTCTTGGACGAGTTTTTATGATGTTTGTTCACTAAAATTATGAAGTTTTCTTCACAATGTGAATAAAATATTTCGTAAGCTTTATGAAAAAGGTTCATAGATTTGATGAAAATATTTTTAATAAAACTTTTTCATTCGTCGTATGGAATTTTTAATAAATAGAATGAAATTTTTCATTAAATTTTTATTAAAACCTGCATTACTTTAATGAAAAGCTTCAATGCACGAGTTCCAGTGAGAATTCTCTAAGTACACCATGAGTTGTTGATAATTATTTTTAGAATGTCTTGTACATGAAACTCGTTTAAGACAAACTCGATTTTGATGAATACTTTTTTGTTAATTTTTTGTTTTTATTACGAAATTCCTTAAAATGAACACTAAGGTAAAGGGAACTGTCTTTGACAGTCCCACAAACAAGTTTTCATACAATTTTTATAATTTTCCACTTTTAATACAAAATTCCCAAAAATTCATTGCACAATTAAAGGTCAAAAAAACATGATTTTTATTTTTAATAAAAATTATATCAAACTCTTAGCAAAATTTCCAAAAATTTCTTTGAATTTTTACAAATTTTAAACCGAACACATAGAAATTGTTTCTTAAATGTATCGAAAAATATGTATGAAATAAAATAAAAGAATTTCATAGTTTTTAAAAAAGTTCAAAAATTTAAATTTTGTTGACACTTAAAAAATTGTAAAGAAATTTTACTCCAGTTCATACGAATCTCGATTATAACGTATTCATTTTTCTGATCCGTCTTAGTTCATCTTAATCGGGATTTATTGTTTTGTAAGTCCACTTTTTGTTTGTTTCCTTGGGCTTACATTTTTTTTTAATACAAAAAAAAAAATGTTGTGGGTGCGTGAACCAGTCGAAGTGTATCAAGGGGTCCGTGAAACAAAACTTATTGAGAACCGCTGTCCTAACGACTATATATAAACTTTTTTAGTTGTATTACTTTTTAGAACATGCATCTCTTAATATTTTTAATTTTCAAGAATTTGTTCTTCAATTAATTAAAACCTTGTTATGAATAATTTGCATTTGAATTTTTATCAAATAATATACATATTCAACATAGGTGGTCAAATTTGAACTAAAAAAACAACAATAAAAAACATATGCTTCGTAATTTGAATTCAATTAATATATAATTCCGAGATTTCGCTTTAAAATTAAAATTAAAAAAAGGTGGAATATCGTTCGTTATACATAGACTATTCTCAAACTAGTCTATGCCAACATTTATTTTTTATTCGAAACACATTGCAATTTATAATTATATAAAAGAAGTCTGGACAAATTAGCCAGAAAAATAGTGTTCAAATAACAAAAATTCCGACAGAGCTGAATTTTTGGAGATCTTGGATACACTATTACAAATAAAATATAAAAAGATCAAAGTTAACGGTTTTCTGTAACTTTTATTAAAGAATAGGCCAGACAAAAATTGTAGATTATAAAATTATCTACAAAAATTGTCCTCCAATTTTTTTTTAAAGAGTCATACTTTCTGAGACATAGCGATTCTAAAAGTTGAAGGGATTATATTATTTATAATATTCACGCATATATCGTATATGACATCTTTACGTATAAACCATACAATTCTGAGAATATAAATCTAAAAGAATCTCAGGCGCTTCTTCAGTATAGCTCCATGACCTTGAATAACATCTTTCTACTGTATTGTTTGCATGGCGACGCTTATATACCTGCTTATTTTCGACTGGCCTTTGAGAGTTTAGCTATACATGTATATTCTATTTTCTTGATTGTAGTTTTAAACGTTCGCTTGTAGTGAATGCACGTGTTTATTGCTAGTTTTTTTTTTTATTACAGTATGTGCCGGTGAATATTTCCAATAAAAAAATTGTCACAATTTAGCTTTATCTGCAATAAACTATTGACTGAAGGTGAATCTGTTACTGTTAGTCGTGAAATGAAAACTTTGATTTATTCAAGTATTGAAAGAAATGACGGGGTTGTTGATGACATGAAATACGAAAAGTCTGTAACAGTATACTGCCGAAAATTATACACTCTAAAAATTCAATTGCTGCAGTTAAGAGACAGTATAAGGATGGACAAGCTGGTACATCTAAATTTAGCCCACCTCGTACTAGAGCGCAAGTAAGTAAATCCGATTTTTGTTTTAAAAAATATCGTTTATTTTGCGGCGATGAAGGGGATGACGAGGTTGAGAAGAAAAAAGCGCACAATGTTCGCAGAAAAATGTAAAAAGTTTCTAAACTGTCATTGAATATCAATTTTGAATATAGTTCGAACTCGTTCTAATGACGTAACAAAAGCTGTTACTGCACGTATTGATTTTGAATATGATTTAGTTGCTGCTGAGGCTAAATAAAAATCCTTCTTTAGATCCAATATGGGAGGTATAATTGTCCGTCCTAAAGATGATTCTGTGAATTCTGCGATGGAGGTAATATTTAAATTTATATAAAATAGCGATGATAGCAGAACTAAAAAAGTGCGATTGAAGTTGAAGTATGGAAATCGAATTATTATTAAGAGATTTTATTTTATTTTTACTATCAAAAATAAAACAAAATATTTGAAAAACTAACAAATTCTTAAAAATTAACGATTTTATTTTAACTATCAAAAATTAACTCGTTAATTTTTGGTTCAAAAGAAAAGTTAAAATGAAAATAATAACTGGTACAGAAAAATAGTAATTATGTGTAGTTAAAATACTGTTAAAATATTGTGAGTGTATGTACCCCCCACCGAGTAGAATGTCCGAGAATAGAAACAACCAGAGCAAGGCATTCATAAAAACAAACGATGTAACTTGGAGCTTTTGAAATTAGTCCGCACGAATATTGGCCATAGTATCAACAGGGTCTTTCAGTTTTTTTCCACAGTGATTTGGTTAGAAATGTCTGATACTAATTTCCTCGTCTTTTAGTTGGTGCGCATCTTGCAGTGACACTAACTATGATGTATGAAGGTGGCTTATTTATTCAATATGTTGCAAACATTGCTGATATTGGGGTGATATTCAAATTTAATAAACTTTTAATTATAAAAATCATTCACTTTGGACACTAATAATGCGCTACACATAATTTGTATCATTCAAATTGTTACTACCAAAAGATCAGTAGTACTGGAGATGCCTATGCCGCAATTAAGAGCATGTACAAAGCTAATCAGTGGCGTAGTTGGATATAGTAAAATAAATGTGCGAAATTTTGATTATGGAAGTGAAGTCCCAGTATCTCTACTGAAAAAATGCGATATAATATGGCAAATGAAAAAATTTGTCGTTACCCGGTTGAAATAATTTTATTGAACGCTTGACAAAAAAAAATTATGGATTCAGTTAAGGTATGGCTAGGCAATTACTAAAACCCAGAAGACTGATGTTGGAAATTAACAGATACTTTAACAGTACTTTGAAACCGATTTAAGCTTTGTTCCCACCTGCTCCGGAAAAACTGCTAAACACTATTTAAAAATAATAGGTACACTAACAATAATAGGTACACTAAGGATATTATATAGGCAAAGCTAATGTAGTCAAAAACAGATGAAATTTCACTTGAAGAAAGCACGACTAACATTTCATTAAATTAAACTAACATTTGTCATTTGTTTTTACTGTTCAAAAAACAGATAAACAAACATTTATTAATTATATTTTTTAAATAACCAAAAAGGTCTGTAAAAGAATGAATGTAAAATCATAAAACAGTCATTTGATGTGGTTTGTTTTTTAAATGAACTACAAGGTTACCCAGCAAAATAAACTGGAAGTAGTGCTTTAAGAACCTCTTTAACTTGACTTCCAAAGCATTAGCATACACACATTTTTCACTTTAATTGAAGTTATTGTTAACAACTGCCAAAAACGTTAAATTTGAAGTTATTTTAAACAGCATTTGCATCACCATATAAATTAATTGGTATCTAAATTATTAACATCATAAGAAGTACTTTTTTATAAGTTCATATATATTCTTTTTTTATATGGAGGTTGAGGTGGTAAGTGGATGGATTTGCAATCAGAAGGTTGCGAGTTCAATTCCGGGCCGGGGAGATAATTTTTTTTTTAACTTTTTTTTTATTTTTTTTTTAATTCTAATTTATTTTTTTTAGTATTTTTAATTTAATTTAGTTTTTTTCTGAGTATTTTAGGAGAATTAAGTAATTTAAAAACGACCAGAATGGACAAATAATTATTTGATAAAAATCTATTTTTTGTCTTTGCGATGGAACTTTTTGTAAAACTTATTTAAAAGTATAAAAAAACGTAAGGTTTTATATTTTTTATTCTTATATTGATACGAAAATACAAAGATGTATTTCACTGTTAAAAATTAGTTTATCGAATTTTTCATAAACTTGAAACAAGATATAATTTTTAGGTGTGCCGTGAAACGTGTGCAATATTGAAAAAAATTAGGTAAAAAAATTTGATTTTGGCTTCAAAAATCTATTTGAGAATTATTGTTTCGGATCGCAAAAAATTAGCAAAAACGAAAAATATCGCAGCCAAATTTTGAAAGCTAGTTTCTTAATAATAATAATTAATTTGTAAATTAATTAATTAATAACTTTTACTTAATTTAAATATATCACTTTAATTTACCTATATAAAGGGTAAATTAGTTTTATCCTTCCGCTGAACGAATATGGTTGTGTATACGCTTGAACAACGCTGGGAAATATTGCGACATTACTTTGAAAATCATGGTAATATTGCAGAATGTGGCTGTTACAGTCAATGGCGATCGTTATCGGGCCATGTAGAACGAACTTTTGTTCACAAAAATTTAAAAGGAGGATATTGGCAACATTTGGTTTCAACAGGACGGCGCTACGTGCCACACAGCCGAAGCTATACTCGATGTTTTGCGCCCTGTTTTTGAAGATCGCATTATCAGCCGCAGAGCTGATGTCGTTTTGCCACCTCGGAGCTGCGATTTGACACCGTTGGACTATTATAAGTGGGATGCCGTCAAAGATAAGTGTTACGCCAACAAGCCAGAGACAATTGACGCTTTAAAGGACAATATTCGTGAAGCCATTGGTGAAATACAGCTGCACACAATCGATAATGTGCTTAAAAATTGGACCGATCGTGTAGGTTACTGCATGGCCAGCCGAGGCAGCCATTTGAATGAAATTATTTTCCATTATTAACCGGAAGGATTGTACTTTCAAATAAGAAAAGAAATTTGAGAAAATATTCAGTAGTTTTTTTTTTTATAGCATTTTCAAAAAAAAAAGTTATTTGGCGGACCCTTCAGTTTTTACCAACCTCTTTCTCCAACTGTTTAGAAAAAAATACGAGAAACATTAAAAGATCTTACGTTCCAAGGCACGCGCGTTTCATTCCAGGCCACTTTTCCCTTCCTGTAGTTAAACTACTTCTCCAATATTTTTTTTTTTTTCATTGTCTAGTATATTTTATATTATTAAAGACACTTCTTGTTAAATTAATTATTAAAAAAATATTTTAAAATATGCAATGAATTCAAAATTGTTAAATGAGCATTTTTATTATTTCTTAATAAATTTAACCATATCAAAACTTAAAAATATTTTCAAAATAATTTATATCTCAGTGATACGACCTCACATAAAAAAAATGTTAAAAAATCATTATTTTATCTCTTTTATTATATATTTGTGTAGCATATTTTTCTTGTTTTCATAAAAATATATCAATATTTTCAACTTAAGTTCGTTTTAAGTTTTTTGTATTGCATAAGTAACTTTGGTGCAAATGGTAGAGCGGTCTACTTTAATACGGCAGATCGTAACTCAAAATTCGTGTGTTCAATACTCGCTGGCACCAAAAAATTTTTTTTTTTTTTAAATTTAAAGAAATATCCCTAAAGTATGCTGCACATTTTTAATAAATAAAAATATTGATATATATTTGAAAAAGACCTTCCATGAACTATTGAAAAATAGCATCCATGCACTGTTTAGAATGCTATTAAAGAAGTTATATATTCACTCCATCCGCCCAATGACACGACAATGTTAAAATCATTAATGATTCACCTGAATTCGCACCACATCCGGCTCAGTAGATGTGGTGTTTTTACTACTTCTTCCTAAGCTCTTATTTTGCTGGGTAGTAAAAAATTTAAGTTTTTCTACAAATGACAGACATTTACATTATAAATAAAGAAACTGTATTACAACCAAAAACAACAACAAATTTTTAAAGCAAAAGTTCCCTGAGTGTATTCTTGGTTTAATTCGAGAACATTAACACATAAGTGCTTCTGGGGTGTTCCTATAGCACTTAACCCCACCGAATAATGAATATGGGCCATAAACCATAAAGCTTCAATAACTTTGCCAACTATCCAGCAGGTGGCAAGCAACAGCTGTTCTAACTAAGACTTTTCATCTCGCGCAATTACAGTATTGATATGTTTGAAGCCATTCATATTTCCCCACCTTTCATCTCTCTTCTATGCCTTTTCAAAGAAAGCAATACATTAATAAATAGGAAGAGTTTCCTGAAAAAAAATGGTTAATGTTCCGGAATTAAGTGAAAAATTTTATTTTCATCAATATCTGTTATACTAATATGTAAACAACCGGCATAACCGCATCCAGGCGGGAAATTTGGAATTGGCTACAAGTAGCCAAATAAGAGTCTTATAATAAGAATTTAAGCTATCTCGATAGAAAACTTATTTATAAAATATCTTGTGAAGTAATTTTTTGTGTGCACACCACGGCTTGGAAGCGAGAAAGCGTTAAAGTTAAAATTTCGTACAATTTCAAAAAATAAATATTTTGAAATAAACGCAATTTTCGAAAATCTTGAAAACATAAGTATGTTGATTAGAAACTGTTGATATTAAACACAAAGTAAGATTGAAGCTCAGACTTTTAAAAAAAGCTCAAACTAAGGTCCAATAACAGGCAGGATTCTAAAGGGATACGTGCAAAGGACATATACTTAACTTGAAATCGTAAGCACGGACTTTTATGAAATTTGGCAGAAAGATTATATTAAGTAGTTTTAGCAAAGCTATCAAGTTTAATCCATATATGTTGAACACACCTTTCGTTCAATTTCGCGTTTTTCCGAAAAACGATAATCGCCATATCTTCTTAAGTATAAAAGCAAAAAGTGTTATTTTTGAACTGTAGTTGTGTCTTGGTAAGTGGAATAATTTATGCCTAAACTAATTACTTTTTATGGATTAGTTTCTAGGATAGAAGGACATATTGTTTCTTTTTCGTGCTGGAAAAGTGGTATACATTTCATTGCAAAAAAAGTTTAGGCCGGTTTGTGGGTTAAATTTTACTTTTGAAATTTTTTTCCAGATTTAGAGGATTTAAGTATATAATATTGTTTCATCAACTGGCGGCCAAAAAAAAATAATTGCCTAAAATCTAAACAAGTGGCAAAAATCGATGTTTTCTCGATATCCGCTAATATAAAATCGCTACACTAGCCAAAGTACAATATGAATTCCTACAATTATTGCAGGGTTTTAACCCTAATATGTGCCTAATTGAACCCTAAAGTACAATCATTGATTTTCAAAGATTTATTTACAACAAATTTTAAAACTTTAAAATTGGAGATTTCAAAACAGTATTCAAAAATATTGACCAATTTAGCAATAGTTTAAAACGACTTAACAAACCACTAGATGAAAAAGACTTTCTATTTGAGTTCCCTTAGAATTATAGAATACCAAAATGTTTTTGTAGTAGAGAATTTTAATAAATTTCGAATTTTGGACTTAAATTTCTTAATTAAATGGGCGGCAATACATCAGTTGCAGCGGGAAATTGTAATAACTCGGCCGTTTTCTAACCAATTTAAGTTTTAATTACTTTTTTACACAAAGACAATTCAATCCGGATCACGATTATTTAATGCTTTTAATTCAAATTCGTTTTATATATAAAAATTTTTGATAAAACGCATAAAAAGTCATATTTTTCAATTGTAATCCGTTTATCAAACTTCAAAGCCAATGCTGCACGGCACGTCTTCCCGACATCCGATCATCGTAATTTTTTGTGTGACGTAGTTTTACACCCAAATAAATATTGCCAGGGGCAGAATAGACAAAAACTCACAAACAAATTTGGAACCCCTTATGAGCATATTATATAGAATACAACTCATTCGACTTTTAAAATATCTCAGATATGGATATCTCGATATCGATATCTCGAAATGGAGACTCTTAGAAAGAAAGTATAAGGACAATCTCTGTAGACATGGTTATGAGCTACAAGTTTTTCTCATTTTCGAGAAAAATCCAAAAATGTTTACCTTTTCCCGAAAATGTTTACCTTTGTGATCCTCAATAACTTTTTTCTGCAACATGGGATTGATGGAGACTTTTGGTATTTTATTTGTAATGGTGTACCAAAGGTCTGTACTAAAAATTCAGCGCTGTAGTACAAAAGCAAAAAAGTGCTTTTTGCAAATCAAATAAAGAATTTACTAAATTTAAGCAAACGATTTTTTTTTGAGTCCTGAAATGTTTTATTTTGGCTTTGAGAGATATTATTTTAATGTTTTACGGAAACGAAAATGAAAATTATTCAAGTTCGAGGCCATACTCCATATTTCTTTATTAGGGTATTGTCCTAACAAATATTCTATACAGTTTTTTTGTTTTCAAATTTATTATTTGACCTTTTCAGGAATGTGTTGATAGATCTATTTCGGGAATTTTCTAGGTTCCCATCACCAGAACACGTTTTTAAAGATTTAACAATCCCATGCTAAATATCAAACATCATGTAAACTAGTTTACTCACTACATGAGAACTAATATATGAGCTCGAAGTTAAAGATTGTCACCATTGATCAAAAAATAAATTGAAAACTTGTCTATCAACACATTCCTGAAAGGGTCAAATAATAAATTTGAAAACGAAAAAACTCTATAGATTATTTGTTAGGACAATATCCTAATAGAGATATATAGAGTATGTCCTCGAACTTGAATAATTTTCATTTTCAGTGCACAATTAGAGGTCGCAAAAAAAAAAAAAAAATTTTTTATTTTTAAAAAATTATATTAAACTTGTTTTACGAAAACTATAAAACTTATATATATTTGCAAAAAAAAAATAAAACTTTAAAAGTCTCCAGAAGGTACATAGTAAACGTTTTTTTTGGGATTGCTTTAAAAGCACATAACTCTATTTGTCATAACAGCAAAGATACGATAATTTTTCAAAATTTTACATAATTCAGTTTTAATGTTATTTAAAGTGTAATAAACACGCTTTTTATTATTTTAAGGAAGTTAGTTTATTTTATCATCATAACACTTCTTTCAAACCACTTATTTTGTACGCGAAACAAACTCACCCTTTAATATAATCCAAAATTTAAATCGGTAAAATAATCCAAAGCAAAGTGTGAATTTTTTAAAATAAAAAATTCAATATTTCATTCAATTTAAAGTTAAACTAGCACTTATATTTATTAATGATATTTTTAAATTACTTTTTATGAATAAATCAAATTATTACTTATTTTATTTAAGTAGTTTTTGTTAAAGATTTTTTTTTAGTAGCAAATCACGTATACTTAGGATATGTTAAGGGTAGCACGAACAGCGAATAACAAAGAAATTTAAGCTTTTAATGAGAAGCACATTTTAAGCAAAAAAAATAAAAAATAATAGCGTTCTTAATATTAAACTTTAATGCAAATTTGACTCATTTTGGTAAATATTTAGCAGTAGCAGCAATTTAATATTAATAAAATGTAATATAAATTGAAATAATGGCACACGCAAAAAATAACTTCCGTATTTAACGTAACGCAATCTCTTACGTTCAAACCGCAACTGATTTGAAAAATTATACGAGCCACACAAGGATGCGGCAAGTGTTGGTTGTTGTCGTTGTTTGACAACACATTCCCAAAGGAGACAAACAGTCTGTGTGGTAAAGTGGCACATACACTCATCACATCGACAGTAATCATCCCACTATTTTTCGCAATAGTTGTTATTTTTGTTGTGTTCTTATATTTACCATCATAACAAGTGGTGGAATTTTCATTTCATTCATAGAATCAATGTAAACAATTTATGGTTTGAAGGGCTCGAATTGCATGGCAGTTGTATTTATATTCTCAAATGTTTTAACCTGACAGGCGCACTTTGAATTTCTCCTATAATCCACAAGTGCTCTTTTGAAAATTGTAATAGATTTTTAGGTTTTGGGTTAATAACGGTTTTTTTGCATTCAAATTCAACAAACATACAATTTTAAATACAATTATTTTAAAATGTAATTTGTAAATTTCTTTTAAAAATTTTCAAATAAGATACATTACAAAATACCAAAAAATATCTCTTTTAGCAAAACATCATTTGTAACTAATTTTGACACACTGAATACGAATCTGGCAATTTTTGTTGTTGTATAGTTTTCGAAGTTTTTTGAGTTTATTATTTTCAACATGTATATGTACACTAGGTGGTTTTATAAAATCAATCTTCGATTTGTATAGGTGCTCAGGTCTAGGATTGTATCATTTAGTGTAAAAATTCTATTGTAAAAGCTTTAGCTCAATCGGACTATGCCTTCCCGACCCCATTCAGCCCTAAAGTTTAGAAAACGGAATACAAGGCGAAAAAGTCACTTTTTCAGTTTTTGTAAAATTTTTTAAATGTCGTAAAAGTTTTTACTCAAGAAGGTAAATTAATCGAAATGAAGATATAATTATGTTTTCAAAAAGGTATAAAAACACAAAATCGGTTAAAAACTAGCCCAGGAATAAATAATGCCCCAGCCCACTAAGGTGGCAATTATTACTTTACCGAGAAATTCGAGCACACATTTTAAAAATTTTATAAATTGATTACTGAAATATATTTTTTTTACTTAAAAGAATCAAATTTGTGAGATGTAGAAGAAGTTTTTTTTTTGGATGGCGTTAACCTGTCCTAATGTAATGTCAAAAACGGTCATAATTTTTGGGGTGTTTTTCAAATCTCCAATTTCAAATTTTAAAAAAAATTCTTCAACAAAATCGCAAAAATTGAGATTTGGACTCCAGTGACTTGTTTAAAACATGTTAGAGATCGAAAATAAAAAAATTAAAAAATATCCCCTGGCACACTTGGGTAGGGCAACGATTTAATTTTTGTAAATTTCGAGGAAATTGTGTTTTTTGGTAATTTTTGCCTTATTTGTTGTCATAAAATATTTAAAATCGAAAATTAGCTCCTTTTGTACCGTTTGCTGTTTTTGTTTTTTGGACATCATTAACCCATGTGGACCAGAGGCCCCAAGAGACCCCACGCTTATATATTTCAATTTACAAAAAAACGTTGAAAAAAGTGACTTTTTCGCCTTGTGTTCTGTTTTCTAAACTTTAGGGCTGAATGGGTCGGGAAGGCATTGTCCGATTGAGCTAAAACGTTTACAATAGCACTAAATGACACAATCCTAGACCTGAGCACCTTCAAATTTCAAAAAAAAAAATTTGCCCAATACACTAAAACCACTCTAATATACACTGATAGAATTTTCATTCATAGTATTAATGAAACCTTTTCATCAAAATCGATTCATTGGTTTAGTGAAAAATTTCATTAACTGAATGAAAATTCATTAATATTTGTATTTTTTCATTAAAACTTTTTATGTTTTTTTCATAATTTCATCAAAAAAATGATTAAATCAATGGAAAATTTTAAAATTTTTTTCAATAAAAATTTTGACTTGTAATAAGAAAAAAAAATTTTTTTTTGTACTATCATTTTGAAATAAATAAAACCTAAAAAAAATATTGCAGTACAAATTTTTTAAAAAATCAGATCTTGCATTTTAGAAAAAAATAAATTAAAGTGTATTCAATTAAATCAATTCTCGAATAGGACAAACGGTCATAAGGGTTAATACTGAAGGGGGTCAATTATTATATCATCTGCTTAATTTGCACATGATGATGCCATCTAAGTATATGCCACTGGGTATCACATGGACTATATTGAATTTCTCATCACGGGATAAAATAGGAAACATATTCTGTTGCTCTGTCAATACCTAGGGGCAGGTAGGGTAATTTGGGGAGTGGGGTAAGTTTGGACTTTGAAGTTTGTATTAATGCATTTGCTGAATTTTAAATTGTTGTATCTTGTTCCTTACCAAATTCACGTTATGTATGCTACGGTGACTTAGGTCTTAATGGGGTAATTTAGAACGTGTCTGTAAGGTAAATTGGGACGTGTAATTAAAACAATTTTAGCATTTTTTCATGTTATTTGTATGTTATTGTAAATTATGAATATATTCATATATTATTTTGTAGTTTTATTTCTTTCTGTTGTTTTTTTCTATTTCATTTAAGTCGTTACTTATCATCTAATAAACAAGAATTACTGTCAAAACTATTGTTTTTTTTTTTTTAATTTTAGTATAATTTGTATGTACTCCCAAATTACATCTCAACATCCCAAATTACCACAACTTTTCTTTATTGAAGAAATTGCCCAAAAAATCCTACAAACGAATAATTTAGTTGTGTTTTTTTCGGCTTAGAAGTTACACAACTAACCACTCTTTGCAATGGATCAATCAAAAGACTAAACAAAATAGAGTTTGGTGTTTTTTATTAGCTAGAAAAAAAAATGAGTACCCAATTACTCCACCTTCCCCTACTATCTTCTATAGGGTAGCATGGATAAGAAAAATAGATAATTTGCTGTATAGAATTTATTATTGAATATTATTATATGTCGATAATAAATGTAGGATCCGATCCAACTTTTCCAGCGAGAAGCAGATGTAAAGCAGATGTAACGTTGACCTTCCAGTAGACAATATGTACATTATGGACTGGAGAGTATCAGAGGATATGTCCTTGTCTGAACCCAAGTACTTACAGTTCAATGTAAGAATAAGTAAAAAACTAACACATCGAGGAGTTTAGGAATCCTAGAAGGATAAACCGGGCTATATTTGGAAAGATCATACAAGAATACAACTAAAAAAATACTGGAACATTGGAAAGCAAGGATTATCTAGAGAAGTTAGTGACAGTTCTGGAAATAACATTTGCTAAGGCTCAAATAACATCTTGCTCTAAGGGCCGAAAAAAGAGGATAAACCAAGATCCATGGCGGAACAAAGTTTTAAAAAGTCTTATCTGGAATATAAGACAGGCATTGAATGCAGCAATTAAAAACGATACTAATAAAACATTGCGGGTATTTAAGACAATGGGGAAAAAACTCTAAAGCATTTAAGGAAATCTAGGAGGGAAGCTCTCATAGATATACTTGAACAGATTAAAACTGTAAAAGATACATCTAGACTAAGTAGGATTGTCAAAACAGGAATACGTACCAGGCAGGCTGAAGTCGGATAATACGTGGATAGAATCGGCAAAATAAATTCTTTAGCAGCTACATCACTTGGTATCACATGCATTTCCCCCAGTGCGTAATTATTGCAATTGGAAAAAATTAAGAAAATTTTGTAATCGGTATAAAATATATTGCTAAGCAAGTGATTTTTTTATATTTGCAACCGAGTTCCAACTTATTTATTTTGTGTGTGTAGCTACGAATTGCTACTAATGCCAAATGTATTTTTTTTGTTTTTAATTTCATAAAAACCCTTTCATTCGTTTTCTAGTTAATCCTTTACTGCATGAAAATCCACATCTTAATGAAAGTTGTATATTTTGATAGTAAATGGAAAATAAGTGAACACATATTTCGGCGTTTTTAGATATTTTTACTTATAACGATTTTATTAGCAAAAAACTAACAAGGGTAAAAGTTTTGGATCAATCAATAACCAGAAATATTGCAAATATATAAAAACCAAATTATGTGTGTCGGAAAGCATATAAATATTTCTTAATACCTAGATAGTTTGTTTAATAACTTCTAAATTATTACTGCCTATAAATTGTAATTATTTAAAAATTATAAAAGTTGCTTTCTTTGGAATCACCGTTTTTTTTTTTTCTCTAATTTTTGCATTTTTCTCTCAACAAAAGAGGCTATATCTCTAAATTTACCGTTATTTTAGAAATATATATTGTATGATATATAAAAAAAAATCAATTGTGGATTTATTGTATTTAAGAAAAAATTATGTTTCTTCGTTACCTTTATCACACGCTGCATTCGGTCAAATTATTCGTTAGATATATCTGTAACGAATAATTTTCAGTCAAGCGTTAAGAGGATGTCATTCAGAGGTATTCTATTGGAATGCTGTGTTTCCCTATACCAAAATAATCAGCTTCAATATTACTTTGTGTTTAATATGTATAAACGGGTTTGAGTCAGTCTAATATGTTTTCAAGGTCTTTAAAAAGTGAAGTTGAAACGAATACAAAATATTTTGAAATTTTACTAGTCTTAAATTTGACATTTTCTCGCTTCCAAAACGTGCATTGCACACAAATAATTTATTTGAGAAAAATAAATTCGTAAGTCTGGGTATTTATCGAAAAGTTTATCAAAAAGTTACTCATTTCGCGCATTCGTGTTTTATTCCGTTTTAAGTGATAAGTCCAACTTTTCGACATACCTAAATTCTCCGGACTTCTTATATAAATGTTCATAATATCCATTTCCAAAACCGGAAAATAGGTTAATGTCCGTTCGAAACTTATAGCAGTTATTATGTTTAAGTTATTAAGAACTGAAGCAATGGGTAGACTTTTTAAATAACAATAAATATAAACTTTAATTAACTACAGTTCCATTCAATATTTCTATAGACAAACTAATTTTATGACCAACATAAAACCAAATAAAAAAATATATAAAATTGAACATTCACTTTTACTTTAATTACGTATTTCTCAAGATTTCCCCTAGACTAAATTGCACAAATACAATTTTTATTATTTTAAATATCCTTAAGTGAACAAGAAGGATCCCATTTGCACAAGTGTTTCAGACAACAAGCAAGTGGATGAGGGGTAAACAAGTGTTAGTAGTGGTTAGGGTGATGGTTGCTGAGTGAGGGTGGCATTGAATTGATGGTGATTGTGACAATGACAATTTGCCTCACTACCCTTAAAATGTATTTGTTGAAACTTATGAATAGGCATTAACTGGCAATAGTATACGTTTTATTAAGGTGATTTCTATTAAACACAAAAAAGAAATCATACTCGTTTATTAACATTTTATTAGCCAATATTGAAAACAGTTTGTATACATGAGAAACAAAAAGAAAGAAAATCTGACTTTAGGTAATTTTATATGACTATTGTATGAAGGCAATGACCCGTTAACTCATACATTTATATATTTGGTAAGGGATACACTTTAATTCTCGATATCCTTTAAGGGTAAGATTATTACATAGATTGTAAAATTTTCAAAGTTATAAAATTAATTTTAAAAAGACTTTTGGTAATAATTTTTTAGGGACATGTTCATACAACAATTTACAACATACAATGTATAAGTATTATGAACAATAGTTGATTTTTTGCCAACATAGATACTCGTATATTATACGATGTTTTGTGGTAGAACAACTTAATAAATTTAGACTCTAAATATTTTAATCCTCTTTTAAGGTTTTAAAGAAGAAGATTATATATTTGTATATTCCATAATAATAAATATATTCCACAGTATGGTGAAAGTAAACATTTGGCACTCCAGATATTTTATTGCGCTTTTAATGCAAACGATCGAGGAGAAGAACAGATTTGTTAGGAGAACAAACTGTGGTGGTTGGAAAGAATCCTAATGAGCGCATGTCGGCACAAAGACGTAAGCTCTAAAATTAGGAAAGAAGGAGAAGCTTTTTAAGTTATTTTGTTATTGGTTTCTGATAAAAAAATACCAAAACATAATGCATATTCATTTTTTTTTGCTTTAAAATTTTACTTGACGCACAACAAAATAAACACCCATTGTAATAACGAAAACCACTTATCCAATAACTTTAATTCCAGAAACTCCGCCAAGAACGAAAATTGTTAATTTCATCAGAAATTGAAAGCTCTTTAATTAAATTATGTTTCACAAAATAATTGGATAAAGTGTTGTTCCCATACCAATTGCGTTTTTTGAAGCTTGGATTTTATAACATTAAATTTAAACCGGCATGAAATTCTCATTTAGTTAGCAGATTTATATATACTTATGTGAACAAATTCACACAGAAATATGTTTCTTTTTTCTTTCTGTTGAAACGTTGCACAGTGGCGCCATTTGAGTTTTTTCGTTGCAAAAATCATAACTTTCGAACCAAATGAGATAATCAACAAATTTAAAAAGCATATGATACATAATCGATCAACCTATGAAATGGCCTCTTAGGTGCCTACTTATAGGTTAGCAAAGTTGATATTTGTAAAAAAATCATTTTTATGGGTAGTAAAAAAAAAATATTTTTTATTTTTTTTAAATTTTTTATTTTTTTTTTGTCTCTTTTAAAGGCTTTTATAATTTAAAACTATTCCAGAAAAAATTAATTTTTTTTTTTATTTATTTTTTAATTTTTTTTTTCAATATTGCTCACAGTCCGTAAAAGACTTATCATTTCTGAACTATAATTATTTTCTAACTCTTTTCGTGACTTTATATGCCGCAGTGATGAAATAAGTGAGATAAGAGATCCTCATTTTGTCTCACCCTTGATGATTTAAAAGTGTTCAGCAGTCTATATTTTTTATAAAATTTGTTTAGGGACTTCTGTGCTTCTTCAGAAAGCTCTCGAATTGGCAAAGCCTGATATTCAATTATATATTTTTCATGTGACAATATTTTGTGAACTGTCGGGGTCAACTTTTTCTGTGGATATAAGTTTGCTAAAAGAGATGCAGTTTTCGAGGCATATTCTCCATACTTTTCAAAATCAACTTTTTCCTTGCAGTTTAAAATATTCAAGATCGTTCCCAATCTCTTAATAATTTCATTGTTCCGGTGATTCGAGTTACAGCCTCATCATTTTCAAAAAATCTTCTCGAAGTGTTTCCATCGTTTGAGTTTCCGAATCCGTGCTTGTTCTAGTCTACTTTTAGTCCAACTTGTTTGAAAAACTCATTATTATAAAAACTCATTATTATAAAAGAAATATTTGATAATATAAAACAAAATTAAGATAATTAACAAATTAAAAGTAGGATAATATAAAATATTTTAATCAAATAACACGGGTATAAAGTATAATTCAAAGAGGATAAATTATTAGGGAAATTCATAAAATATATAACTACGGGATTATGATATTTTTTTTTTTCAAATATATAGTCTAATCCACCTAATCAAGACTAATCACGGGATAATGATAGTTTTTAAATATATAGTCTAATATACCTTGAATTAAAAACAAAAATCTACCTAATGTACAAACATTTTTATAATCTACCTTGAATGAAAAACAAAAATCTACCTAACCTTGACTAATAACGGGATTATGGTTGTTTTAAAATATATAGTATAATCTACCTAAACTCATAAACAAAAATTATATATATTAACAATAATAATAAGAATGGGTTTTCGCGTTTATATGTCATTAATTGCCCAAAAATGCATGCGACACCTTTTTTGAACCATGTCTTTTTTCAAAATTTTACCTCTAGCAAAAAATGGGGCAAGGACGGGCAGCTGGAAATTTTTGCAATAGGTAAAGGACTAATCGAAGAACTTATTTTGAAAATATGGCAAATATAGTTTTTAATAGTTTTTTTTTTTTATTTTCCACCAAAGTTGAGAAATATTGAAAAAATGGATAGTTTGTAAATATCAAAGTACCTGGATCAATACAAAGCAAACAGTCTAATTTTTTTTAATCTTCTCTTAATAAATATATCTATCAATAACATTAAAAAGAATGACGGGCTATATCTTCTGAACCAAAAATCTGATTGTAATAAGAGTGGCATATTTGAAATCGTTGAACAATTTCCTATAAAATAGGTTTATTCAATATTTTTTAGGGGCACATTAAATTTTTGATTTTTGCCACCTCACTTGTTCTACAGGCGCTACTGTGCTTTGGGAGTATGGCATAATTTTTAGAATTTTTAATTCAAATCAAAGTATTTTTTTTTTTTTTTTTGTTTTAAATAATTTTTAATTTATTTTTTGTATTTTCTTTCTGTTCCAAAAAAGTTTTACATTTTTATTAAACAAAATTAAACATTACACTATTTACATTATCAATTTTATGCTAATGTTTTAGAATAAATAAATATTCAGATTTACACAATTGAAACTAAATTATTTAAATTTGTAAAGTAATGAACCTAATGAGAATTGATATATAATCTAATTGAAATTAATTTAAAATATTTATTACTAATACCACTAGACATAAACATTTATAAAAATAACTACTTAAACATTACAAAAAACAACAACAATGTATTGATGTTTGCTTTTGAGCGATAATATAAAAAAAATGTCAAGCAAGTTCCGAATTTGAAGAAATATTTAATTGATTCAATTATTAAAATATTTCGATTTTTTTGTTGTAAAGAAAATATATACATTAAGGTGGTCCCAAAAAAATAATGTTGGAATTAGCGAGCTCCACAATCCTTAAAATATGAAATTATGAAAATAAATACATATCGTCACATATAATGCAAAATGTATCATCAAAAAATCGAAAATCGGGGTTTTGATTGAGTATGATTTATGTTATTGAACTACATGTCTCTACAAAATTTCAGATTCCTAGGTTCAAAAATCACGGTTTTATGGCCAAAATTCAAAATGACGTATCATCAATTGCATGCTTTTCATAGAACAATATAACGTATCATCTCACTTGTATATGAAATAAATGGACTGCGACTCAACGCATTCATTTATTCAACGAAAAATTAATAACAAGCAAATAAATTTGCCATCACAACTAGTTGATCTAATAAGAACTTAACGAAAAAACCCATTTCCTATCAATGTTCATCACCTACATTTCTTGATTATGAGGCTGTTCCCAAGCGGTACAAATCAATTAGACCAGGTAAATACTCGTATACATTATCACAAAATACAACTGTTTTGAAATATTATGTTTTTCCATTCAGGTAAAAAGTCTGGAGACCATACAGTGAATATGATACATGTTTTGGCATATGAATCAAATGGAACCATTTACTTTAAAACCAGCGCAAAGGATGATTACCAAGTTCTTCCACAACAGACATCAAAAATATTCAGAGTTAATGAGGCTGGCCAATTGCATTCCCAAAGAATTCAAATTTACAAAAAAAAATGGCAGCATTTGCAAGACCTTAAATATTTGCTTCCATCAGACTGCCATTCGTTTTATGATAATATTCCATTTGAACAATTTTTTATTTAAGTTTTGGTACCATTTTTTATTTATTTTTTGTTTTGATATTACATTCACATAGTATGTTATGTACAAGTATTAAAATAAGTTCAATGAATTGACCTTTTTTGTTTAAACAATTACTTTTTATTTAAAAAATAAAACAATTTATAAAAAAAAAGGAATTACACAAAAAAAACATCTTATTTTTTATTGCGATTTCACTAAAATTTTAAAATTGTTTTATATTTTTAATGTTTGTTTCACTTTATGTTAATCAATATTCTTGATGATACGTCATTTTGGTTTCACAAAACAGAAAAACAAAAAACGTAAATGACATAGCTTGAAAAATACTTCCAAAAACTATTTTTTTTCTAATGAAATATATCTGTCGTTGTTTTTCAATATGATGCAGTAAGAAAAAATTTTTATGTCTCAAATACTTTTAATTTAAATAATTTTTTGCTTCTCCTGAAAACCTATGAATAGTGATGATACGTCATTTTGCATTATAGGTGACGATATATGTTCTGAAAAAAAAAATTGTAAAAAAAGTTTTGTTTAGAGGTTGTAGATTGATATTGAAGTTTCAACACAATACTTGTTCTTTTTGTTATTTTATTTGAATCAAAAAATAATGTGAAAATGTTAAAAATAATTCTTATGATCGCAACACATTAAATATAACATATATTTGGGTGTACATTACGAAAATAAAAATTTTAAATTTCATACAGAATAGTGTTCGACTTTGATCAAGTGGTTTTCATATAATTACCGCTTTGAAAACTCTTTGCTACATGGATATATTTCTGTGGAATGTCCTCTATGCAAGATAAGATTTTTGTTAACAAATAAATTTGAATAAACTAAATATTATCGAAAAACCCGAAAAAGTTAAAGTTATCCTTTTTAAAATTTAAAACAAAACCATATATGATGAATGCCTTTGGTAAGTAGCTTTTAAAACTACACAAAAAAAAATGTCAAGCAAAATTTTGCTGAATTAACAAATTTTTTGCTAATAATAGCAATTTTTCTGCAAGGATACTCCCAAAAAAATCAGCTGACCTTACTGAGTTTTTTTTTTTTTTGAGTGTATAACAAGTTGGATTTTTCAATAACATCCTTTTCAGGTAATTATAAAAATACTACAAAAAATCGATTTTTTTAGAAGCTTTAAACATCTCGAATACTTTAAAATCCATTAATTTTGTTTTTAGTTTCGATTGCAGATTCCTAATCTTCATTAAAATTAAGCTCAGATTTGAGAAATTTGACATATTTACATATTTACAGAAAATTTTTCAATTTTACCAAAAATTTATATTTTGACTTATATTTTTGTTCGAAAACGCCAATAACATAAAAGCTTTTAGATTTTGTTGAATTTTGATTTCATATTCCTTTGCTGGACATAAATTCAGACTAGATTGGGATATGTTGTGAATTTTTTCTAGAGAAAACTTTCTAATTCTTAAAAGTTAAATTTTTTTGCGAGCTATAATTGTTAGCGAATTTTGCTGAAACTTGGCACATAGGGGCGAACCATGTGATGGTCGCCAAATCGAACATTCGTCATTTTTTGGACGCTTCTAATATATATATTTTATATCAATAAAAGTCCTTTTAACTGCTAATCCAACGGTGCATGTTCCAGAGTGGCCAAGATTTTGAGTTATTCATGAAAGGAAAAAAGATGTAAGCAACGTAATGTAAGGGGGTCATATTTGAACCTACTCTTGAAATCCTTAATGTGAGATTGAAAATAATATATATGGAATTTGGTGCATCGTATAAAGCAAAGTCGTGCCGGAAATCGATTGAAAATTAAAACTGTGTTTATATGGGGAAAAAATTACTTTTTTCAGTTTTGGTAAACAAAAATTCAATACCGTAACAGTTTTTATTCTACGTGATAAATTTATCGATATGTAGATAAAATTATGTTTCCAAAAAGGTATAGAGATCCAAAATCGGTTAAGTTCTATGCCAGTAATAAAAAAATGCCGCATACCACTAATGTGCCAAATAGCAAGAAAATAGCCAAAAAAATTCGAGCACACATCCTAAATGTTTTTTAAATTGATTACTGCAACATAATTTATGCGGAACTGCGCGGGTTAACGCTGTTGAAATTGACCACAATGTTTAGCATATTACACATTGTGTAATAATATTTCCAATCATCTTTCTTAAAATTCAATAGAAGTAAGCAAAGCTTTCACTGTATATTAAAATAAATAAGTTTGGCATCATTTTGGACCCCAGGTCCACAAGGGGTTACTGATGACCAAACATTTTTTTTTTTAACTTGAGTAATCATGACATAATAAAACAACAAACTCTTTAAAAGTAGCTTATTTTCGATTTTAAATATTTTCTGACACATATATAATTACCACACAGCACAATATCCCCGAAATCCGTAAAAATCAAATCGCTGCCCTACCCAAATGTGCCGGGGAATATTTTTAACATTTGCAAATTTCATTCCCTAAACTGCATTTAACAGGTCCATTAATGATAAATCTCAATTTTTTCGATTTTGTTGAAGAAACGTTTTTAAAATTGGAGATTTGAAAAATGCCCAAAAAATATTGTACGTTTTTTACGTCACCTTTAGGAAGGTTATCGACATCCTAAAAAGTATATATTTCTTGTCTCACAATTAATGAGTCTATTAAATAAAAAAATGCTGTTGCAGTAATCAATTAAAAAAAAACATTTAGGAAGTGTGCTTAAATTTATTGGCCAAGTAGTATTTGGGACATTAGTGGCCTGGGGTTCTGGTAGTTCTTAATGGATTTTTATTCCTTTCTGAAAACATTATTTTATCTATATATCGATAAATTTTTCATATCGAATAAAAACATTTACTACATTAAAAAATGTTTACAAAAACTGAAAAAAAAAAATATTTATTCCAATATAAACACAGTTTTCATTTTCAATCGATTTCCGGCATGACTTTCCTTTATCCGATTGGCGCCAAATTTCATATATATCACCCCATTTTTATATAGAAGTGGTGTTTAACATTTTTTGAATTGGGATAACAAATTCGAAAATGCCTCTAAAAATTTAAATTGCATCAAAAATACATTTTTTAAATGCAAATGAGTTAAATTTATTGCATAAATGTGAAACAAGATAATCGGGGGAATCGAGGGCTTTTGGAAATAGTGAAAACCGATAACAACTATCTTCAAAATTACATACTTTTGGTATTTTTTTTAATTTTCTTAAAAATTTAAACTACCCCGTTAAAAATCGACATATTTGGATCCATACATGAGCACACATGTTCATGTGTGTGCATTAACGAAAATTGAGGCAATATTTACATGTATGTACCTCATACATGCCCATATGTGTATGTACATCATACATGTCATATGTGTACATTAACGAAAATTGAGGTTATATTTACACGTATGATCGCATATAAAAACTTATGAGCATATATGAATCACATATCGACGTATATGGACATTTATGAACTCGAATGTATTCATATGTAAACATGTATGAGTTCATACGTGTTCATAAATGGATGCTAATTTTAAACCAGGCTGTGAAAAAATTGAGATTTTTTTAAATTCGAAAAACTGAATATGTAGATGTGTCTATGTGCTGCATAGAGAATATATCGCCACCTAAAATCCAAAAGGTTGCAGCTAAAAATAAAATACAAAATTAACTTTTTGGTTGATTAACCTTCCTTCCCACAAAATTTTAAACGTTTACGTCCAAAAATACCGATTTTATTAAAGAAAATCAAAAGGCCGTAACTGCAATTTTAATATATTCATTAACCAAAAAGGCGTGCAGTGCTGTTTTTTGCCTTATATGTAATGATTTATATTGCTTTTTGTTTAAAAAATTCCATTTATTTCTATTCCCGGAAATAAATAAATTAATCAATTTTTCCTGAAAGTTTTTATTTTTTATTTAAAATATACTTACAAAAAATAGATCAAAATATAAAAGTTGACTAAAAACCTTTTTAATTAAATTTTAATTTTAAATTTAGTTTTACTTTTTGCATACATTTTTGTATGTCAGTTACGTCCTTTTGTTTCAGAAAAATCAAGTACAAAAGGCAGCAACTACATTACTTAAAAACTACAATTTTTCCATTAATTTTTTTCTCAGAATTAAATCCGTCCTTGTTTCGTAAGCATAATTTTAAAATTTCAAAAATATGCTTTTTGAAATTTTTGTATTTATAATGTTTTTTGCGTCTCTGTAAAAAACTAAAAAAAGTAGTTACGGCCTTTTTAATTTTAGGTGACGATGTGTTTTTAATATAAAGAAATTGGAGGACACGATTTCAAAAAATGCCAAATTTTTATCGTGATCTTTAAAAAAATGAATGATATACAATATGGCACACCAGAAAGGAATAAGGTTAACCACCACTGCTTTATACGATGAAACTACTACATAAGTAATAAATACGTTTATATAAAACTAACAATTAAATTCATTTTGAAGGAGTCAAATAACTCCGTCTCTATATTTTTTTATTTTTAACAAATATCCTCTTCAATGTCAACTTGACTTCTTTTCACCACCCCATTCATACATTTACCTTTTTTTTGGGGGACGTCTAAATGTGCAATAATTTTGTGGCTTATTGTTAAGCTTTCTCATTTTCATATACCAACAACTTTTTGTGTTGTTTATTGTTTTTGGCAGTATTGTTGGCCAAAAAGTTTTTAATCCTCTTGTTTTTATATTTTGTTCTTGACTTTTCTTTTGTTGCATATTAGAATTTAAAAGGAAGTAAAGATATAAATTGCATTTAACATTGTAGTTTTAAGATATCGGATATTAAGAACTTTAGCAAATAAACTTTTTAAATACACTCATAAAAATGTTAGTTCAAAAATCTGTTAAACGGGTTTCAATTCAGTGGAAGTAATTGTTCTATTTTTTAGCAGGGTTGCCATTCAATACCTTTTCATCATAATAATGGTAGTTGGCTATGACAGTTACATCAAGACCGAAATGAAAATTTTAAAACAGCAATTCCATTAAGGATATTGTGTTTTCAGCTAAAATTTTAGTTATTCTTATTCACAACTTAACTGTTTTGAGCTAATGTTTTACAAATATTTTACTAATGTTGTACTAATAGTTTACTAATATTTTGCTAATTTAGTTTGTTAAAAAAATTGTGCTGATAAGCACATTAATTAAGAATTAAGTAGATGCAATTATTACGTAATTCGTAAAATGAATTATAACGTAATTCGTGGTTCTCAAATTCACAAATTTTCCAGTTAAAGTAAACTACAATTGTTCCAAAAAAAAAAAAATATTTTTATGTCTCCGCTTTAGTTTCACTTATAGATGCTGTTCTTTTCTCGGAATTTTTGTTTTATATTAATCAAAGGCTATATCTAGGAAAAAATTTTGCATAATTTTCACAGTTCCAATTACAAATAAGCAGTTTTAAAAAATTTAAAAATTTGCTAATATTAACATAATTTTGGTCTCTTTTCTTTACACACATCATGGGGATCTAAAAATAAATAATACTGAATTTATCCCCATATCTATTTAGCGTGTGGACCAATTTAATTTTGGCGGATTTGGAATAAAGGGAGTTTTTAAAATAAAAAAAATTGGAAAAACATATTTTTATGAAAGTACCAAATTTTACACTGTAAATGTAAACAAAATTGGAAGGGTTTTGGGTGGGCCGTGGGGGGAGAAAAATAGCCAACTGGGAATATAATTTCCATATAATGCAACTATATTTAGTTGTCTTTCAGAAAAATATAAATATATATATACTATGTGTTCCTGAAGATACTTTTAATGTGGAGGCAAAAGAGTTTTGCTACCTTTTTGAACAAAAAATTACTAAAATAAAATTTTTTATAAGTTACAATTTTAGAGGCATTTTATTTTAAATGTAAACAAGATATTACATTGATTTTTTTTTGTTTAATTAAATAAACTGTCATTAATATCACCTACACTTTTTAAAGACATCGGACTTAACTTGATCTTTCCATTGCCAAAAATCCGAACCATGTTATTGGAAAAATTCCAAATTTTGATGTTCAATTGCTGATTAATTTTGCCCTTTAAGAGATAACCAACAAGATTAAGCATGTTTATTGTTGGAAAATACAGGCAGGTTACAAAAATTTTTAATTTTTGAAAACCGGTTGATAAATATATATTCGGCAAGCTCTAAAAGTTGTTGAATAACCGATGTTGACTACTTTGGAGTCTAATTGATCCGCGCCTGATGGATCTAGTGGGTCTTTCTTTGAAACTTATGCCGCATTCACATGAACGAGATTTTAGTAATCTTCGAGATCATTGCACTTTCTCTTTATTATCAAGAGATTTCCCTTACAAATTTCGTTCAAAAATCACTCCAATTTGACGAGATAATTTATAATAAAAATCAAGAAATCTTAAATATAGCGTGTATTCCAATAATAATTGTGTTAATTGTCATTGCCATTCCTGCAAAGAAATTCTATGAAAAAGTTCCCCAATAGCTGCGCCTTTCCTCTCACCAAAAACATAAAAAAATCATCTTTAAACTACACTCTAATTAATTTCTGTTGAAATTTACCCAACTTTTAATAGCAGGAAACTGTACTCCCACTATAAGTTGGGTAATGCAAAAAATACACACATTACGTGTAAGTTGGTCAACAAAAAGTGTGTAAATGTACAATGCAAGTGCGTAAAAATGTAATTAAATTTAGAAATAAATGAATAATTTTACTGAATTTTTGAGTAAAAAAACATGCTTTGCTTGTAAATATGCAGATAAAATGCGTAAAAATACATTTTTATATGCGTAAAAACCCCCTAAAATTACGTACATTTACCTTGCGGTAAGAAAGAAAAACAGCCCAAAAAATGTTTCAAATAAAACAAAAAATTTAATTTTAGAAAGAGTTTTATTAATGTGTTGTATAATAATAAATGTAATAACAAATATTTGTATATGTGGTTGTACATATACAGAGCTTCAAAGATTGAATTCTATTTTGAAAAAATCAAATCGGATTTTTTTAAATCGAACGATTTTTTTCTTAAGCAATCACAGAGAATTCATTATTTGGAATTCGCTAGTGGGGAATTCAATCAATTTAGCTCATTCGATATTATCAATTATTAAATTCAATCATTGGGAATTCAATCGTTGGGAAGTCAATCGTTGGGAATTCAATCATGGCGAATACAATAATTGGGAATTCAATCTATTTTTTACTCAATAGATTTACAATTTGGGAGTTGCCGAAATCGGCGAAACTGAAAAACATCGCCAGAATTGAAAAAAATCGCTAGAATTTAAAAAAATTTCGTTAAAATGAAAAAAATCACCAAAAATTTAAAACAGTCTCCAAAATTAAAAAAATCACCAAAAATGTAATAAATCACTTAAAATGAAAAAATAGACAAAATTTGAAAAAATCTCCAAAATTAAAAAAAAATCACTAATATTTGCCAAAATAGAAAAATCACCAAAATTAAATAAAATCGCCAAAAATAAAAAAATATCGCCAAAAATGAGCAAAATTGTTAAAAGAAAATTTATTTGGAACATCGCCTGTGTTTCGAAAACTAATAAATTTAAATGTTCATTTACAAATATTTTAAATTTCTCGTCAATTATTTTCGTTTTTTCATTTTTAGCTTTATTTTCAATTTGAAATTGAAAATAAAGCCTATTATATAGGCTCTAGCTTTTCTAAAACTTCGGGTTCTGATGAGATCTTTAGCCAGATCGAAATACTAGTATCAACCTAGCTAATATGTTTGATTTGCTTTATTTTTGTAAATATACGGAGGTTGAAAGCTCGTTATAAATTGGAAATTTTTTTTCAATTTTTGCGATTTTTTTTTGCAATTTTTTATTTTTAATTTTGAAATTTTTAATAATGTTTAGCTATTTTTCTAGTTTTTGTCGATTTTTTAATTTTAACGATTTTTTTTTTTAATTTTTGCCGATTTTTTTTTTTTTTTTAATTGTAGGGATTTTTCTAATTTTTGGCGATTTTCTTTAAATTTTAGCGTTTTTTTTTTCAAATTTGGAGATTTTTTTTTTTAATTTTAGCGATTTGTTTTTATTAATTTTAACGTTTTTTTTCACTTATGGTGATTTTTTATTTTAAAGATTTTTTTTCAATTTTAGCGATTTTTATCGATTTTTTCAATTTTGGCAATTTTTTTCAATATTGGCGATATTTTTAAATCGATTGAGTAAAAACCTACTGAATAAATCGAATGAATAATTTAATTCCTTAAAGCTCTGTACATTTATTATATTTTGAAAATATTTTTCCACAATTATTAGGCTGCAAACACTTGGAAATAAACGTTTTTGGTCAATAGCTAAAGTTCGGATGTTATCTGACAGATTATTAGTTTTTCGTTATTATAAGTATACTTTAAGCTAAAAGCTAAACCGATGAGCTAAAGGGAAGATGTTGTTGCCTTTAACTTTAAACGTAAGGTTTATGTGTTTAAAGTTGCCACACTTTCTGCTCTATAAAGAAGAAGAAGAAAATGCCGAATTTCACAACCGAATTTCACAAATTATTGTTTGTTTGTAAACAAATAAATAAAGTACGTTGCCACTACGAATTTTTATAAACCAATTCATAAACCAATAATCGGTTTTTAGTTTGATGCTGCCACATTATCAAAAATATTAATTTTATTTAATTGGGAAGTTGTAATATCGAAAAATATTATAGCTCACTTTATTCCTCACTTTAGCTAAAGTTACTTTTTACTAACATTTACTTTAAAGGCAAGCTGTAATAACGGCCCTAAGAGTTTTTTTAGCTTATTTTAATTTGTTTTATTTTTTTTTTTTTTTTTCAATTTTAATATGTCAAAATATTTATTAGTATTATTATATGTCAAAATATTATTATTTTCAAAATATTTGTGATACACTGTGACACACAATGCAATATATAACGATATAAATATATAACGATATAACTCTTTTTACTCGAGATGTTAAAACTCCATTTTGACCCCCTAAAACTCCGAGATGGCAAAAATTGGAGACACGTCGATCTTAGATTTGTTTTCTCTCTAACATATTTAAATTTTATTAACTGTAGGAACCACCGTTACAAACCACAGAAAAACAAAAAAGACGTTAGTGCCATTTATTTTAGGACAAACAACAGTTTGTTTGCATATTTCGTGAGAGCAAAGTGTCGATTACGTCTTTTTGCCTTATAGAATAACTCAAAATCGTGGGCACGCTTGAGCATGTATTATCCAGTATTTAATTCGCAATTCTAAAGACTTTTATTGATATCCAGTATGTATATATTTGGATCAAAAAGAAACAAGGCAAAGAAGAACAAAAATTGGGTCAGACATATTCAGTGGTGACTCCAGTTCAAGTCTTTTCGGGGCTGTAGCTCAAGGAAAAAATTTCAATTTTTAATGCCAAAAAAAAATTTGTTTTTTACTGCCAAAATTTTTTTGTATATAATAGTTTCCATAGACTGAAAACATATCAAATCAACCAATCGATTTCATCCACCCTTTCCGATTTCAACCAATCTTGTTATAGGATAGCTAGTTTAGGAAAGCTAGTTCCAGAGGATCTTGAAAAATCGCGTTTCAAAATAAATATAAAAAATATTTGAAAATTTCACAAAATTAGTTCTACATAAACGACCATATATTCGAAAAAATCGTTTGAAATCCTTGATATATTTTTCACGGTGGAAGCTACGCGATTCCTTATTAATATATTATTTTAAATCTACTGTAATCGGGCTTTAAATAAAATTAGAAAACAAATAATTGTTTGAAGATACAACGAATTTTTTTGAAAATGCGTGGTTCAAACCGATGATTTTCCAAAACTGGCTTTTAAAAATTCTTAAAAAAATATGACAATTATGAATTATTCCACTATGCCGTAGCCAATTCCTTTTTTGGAACTCATAAAAATGCAAAAAAATAAAATTAGAAAACCGATAACTTTGGAACCCTCAGGTATAATCTTTAAAACAATATATGTTTTAAAGATTTTGGAAACGGTTTGAATTACGGATTTTGAAAAAATGCATGACTCTCGTAACTTAAGCCGTTAAAAAGATATCGGCAATTATGTGCAACTTCTTTTGTAAAACATTGATTTTTATTTTTGCCATAAAATAAAATACTTTTTTATGTTAATCTTTTTTCTACTACATTTAGTATCATTTTTCTGATTTTTGTTCACAACTTTGGATTCCGTAAGAGTTCCATAAAGGGATTTGGCAACGACATATGGGGGAATAATTTGAAATTAAAATATATTTTTTAAGAATTTAAAAAACAGTTTTTTTAATACTGCGGTTTTATCCGCGGACTTTTAAAAAAATGCAAACAATAATTTTTTTTCTAATTTTATTTAAAGGACGATAACAATAGCTTTAAAATGAAAATGAAAATCACGTAGATTTAACCATTAAAAAGATATAAACAGTTTTAAACGACTGCTTTTGTTAAATTTCAGATTTTTTTTTAAATTTTCAAACATAAAATTTGGACTATGTCATATGTTTTATATGGTATGCGTCCATAGCTCTCCGAATTTAGACAAAATAAAAAACTTTCCATAAAATATTAATTTGAAGTTTTAACAAGGAAGTTCGAAAAATTCTCAATTTATTTATTATTACTTTAAGACACTTTTCACGTTAAAATTTTCAATTCAAAATTTATTTTACAAATGTCATAGTTCTAAACATCTATGGAGGATTAAGATTTCATATATAACGTGATTTGAAAAGATTATTTAATTAAATTTATTTATAAATCCCTAAATATTTAAAATTTTCTACCAAAGATAAGATTGTTATTACTTTTTTGTTTATTCACTTCCACTTTTAAAAAAAAATAATAATTAAAAAAGTTTATCCTGTTAAATTCTGATAAGGGATCGATGTACTTGCATAACTACTTATATGGTAATGCTTTTCTACTCTGGGTACTTACTGCGTTTAACAAAATATTATTTTGTCACATCCATCATAAAATAATTGAAATAATAGTACTGTTGATTGAAGAAAAATTTAGCTTAAACTTGATTTATTAAATACTACACGCGAACTTCTTCTTTTAATTCCGCACATCCCTATCACAAAATCATGCATTATAAAATTGTTATATTGTTTGTGATATTATGATATACCCCGTGTAGGAAAGCATTACCACATAACTGGTTACATTAGTACTTGTTTGGTAATATGTGGTTACCTGTGTTCTTAGCAGTATGAATAAAAGTACACACACAAGAAAACCATGGTTGGGGCAACCATATTCGAAGAACATCATACATATTTGGACCATGTTACTAGTTCTGGTTGAGACGGCCATACTCTTATCTTTTGTGATAATTCGACTACGATATTGTTATTCCCAATTGATCTCAATGTTATCATATTATGGTTATGGAAATGTTAATGTTAACAAGTTATCATAGTATAATTCCTACATTATTTCCCCAGCATTCTGTTAAAGCTAGATTAAGAAGTTATGCATTTTTTTAATGGTACAACCATATATTTATTTATTTAATAATTTAAAGATTTAAATAAATTTATTTTAAGATAATTTAAGTAATCAAATTGCCTTTCCGCTGACGAATAAGATTTGTGTTATTAAGGAGTTGTATAAACCATTATTTTGTCGCTATGCGGTGTTCACATCAACTTTTTGTTTTAGTAACTAAAAAAGCTAAACTAAACTTTGTTTTTTCAGCACAAATCTTATGTTGTCAGGAAAAATAAAATAAAGGTATCCTGTGATTACAGAACATTTTACAATGCATTTATAATGATCATAACACGTTTGCAGTAATAATAATATTTTCACTATAACTATATTATTGTCCTGGTTAACATATTATCACCATGGAAAAGAATTTCGTCATCGTTTATTACCATATTATGATTATTTCAAATATATTATGATTATATCGTACCACAGACTTAAAAGCACGTGTTTTTTGTTTAAATTTTTCTTTCATATTTCTTTATTTTTTGTTTACAATTTATTTTGCGAGAGTACCACAAATTTAAAAATAAATTACTTTTTTTATCACTTTTTATTTAATTTATAACACTTTTATATATAATAAACAATAATTTAGTTTAAAGGTTGCGTGTCAATTTGCCTAGGCTCCCATGGTAGAACGGGGTGAGACTACCAAATTATTCCTTTTTCCACTAAAAATATCACCATAACAATTAACACCACTGCGTAGTTTTTCTATTTTTATGCCTTTTTGTTTAATATTATTTAATTTGTTCGGACTGACTGCTTCTCACAACTTATTTTCACAGGACAGACTGATAATTTTATAGTTGGCGCAACTATAATATGACTGCAGTTAGATATAGTAATATGATAATAAATAATATATTACGATTGTAGACAAGAGAATAATATGATAACCGAAAAAAGAGAGCTTTTCACATGATTAAATCAACCATATTATTGTTGAAATATGGTTGCTACAACCATATTTTTGCGCTGTGTGTAATGAGTCTAAAAATAAATTTACAACAAAACTAGATTTAAGAGAAGAATATTTTGTTTATTGAAACTTTTTTATTAAAATGTGCCTACATGTTTTTCGAACCTAGGAATTCCGGATGTCAGTCAATCGCTCCAGCAGCTAAGCTATCTCGATATGTTGTACTGGATAGATAAGAACATAAATGACTTGCTTGCACAAAATTTCATTACTTTCCTGCTTACAAAAAATCAAAAATATATAGTTATCTATGTACTTACTAGAGTTGAAAAAAAAGAGTTTAAAAATAGATTCTCAAAAAAATTTTAGATCATTGCTTTATATTTAAAGTAATGATATTAATAAGAATTTTTGGGTAAAGCATTATTTTTTATATTTAAATAATGGGAGAAATAAATAAGTCATTATTATTCGTGTTAAAGTAATGCAGAGAGAAAGCTGGTGTCATTACTAGTAGCTCAAAAACAAATGATATGTAAATGCCGTATCTGCATCTGGGATAATTTTTGTCAAAAGGCTATCAGGATAATTATAGGGCACTCTATATAGTCGATCTGGGTCTGTCAATTCCTTGATATTATTTTGCTTTTAATTTCTTAAGACAAGTTGTATTGAACGAGGTCGTTAGTCCCATGTGTATAGTATATGTTCTGATCTTGTACCAATCATACCACTTTTTTTAACCGTCTTTGTTATCTTTTTGTATTTTATTTCTAGACACTATTTATCCAACTTAAATGTTCACTTTTTTCTCTCCTTATTCAAGAATACAATATTTACTTCTTGGGCTTTGTGACATGAAAGTCTTTTTTTCGAATAGTCATCATTAGGGCAAGGAATTTCATGGAAATACACTTTTTTTTCAATAGTCTAAAACTGATATAGTTAGACTAAATATTTATCCGAATCTTCAAATTTTGAACAAAATGGCATCGATTTGTAGTCGCATATTTTGGCCAAAGTACATAATTTTGCATATTATGACTTTCAGTGTATATTTTGACTTTTTATTTCATATATTGTCATATTAAATCCATATTTGTGCATATTTTTATTTTCATTTGTTAAAAAAAAATTAAAAATAAAAAATTTGGATACATGTTTATAATTTGATTTAAGCAAAATCATTTTACATTTTAAAATCTTGCTGAACCAAAGAATGTGTTCCTATTAAAACAAAAATGATAAAATTGTGCTTTTAAGTGCATATTTTTCATGTTTTAAGTGCATATTTATAGTTTTAAGCTACATTTAACTATCATTTTCTAGTTGCATGAAATTCCTTGCCCTAGTTATCACATGTGCTGTGTTTTTGTTTGGAAGAATTTTTTTGTTTCTCTGTTTAGGCTAAATCAACATTAAAAACCTGTTGAAATGACTTTGACATTCTTCAGCATAATTTTTTAAAGTTGACTGTTTTCTTTTATTGCTGAAACTGCACAGGGTTGGGATGCCGTGATGAGCGTACAGCAGGGACTCCCAAATGAAGAGCTGGCTTATTTTGTGTGAAATTTAAAAGGCTCATTTATGTATACATTTTTGTACCTGTAAATTTAGTACTGCTGGAATTAGCAAACTTTGTTCTGCTAAATTGTAACAAGCAGCAAAAGTAATACTGATAAATTCACAAAATTTTGTTTATAATCGAATTGAATTTAAGTTAATTAAAAATTGCAATGTTATCTGCTAAAAACAGCAAACATTTCTACTAAATATTTGTAGACAAAAAGCAGCAAACAGAAACTGTAATATCAACAAAGTTTTTGCTATATTTATCTTAAATTTAGTTGAATGCAAAGCAGTATATATTGCTAAAATCAATCGAAATATTTGCTAAAAAATTGTTGACTGCTAATTTCAGAAAAAGAATTGAAAATTTCATATTTTTCTGTGACATTTTTCTTACACTCTAATTAATTTCTGTTGAATTTTACCCAACTTATAGTAGGAAACTATACTAATACTATAAGTTGGGTAAATTTACTCTATGTGTGTAAATGAAAAAAAATACGCACATTGAGAGTAAGTTGGTGAACACAAAGTTGGTAAATTTACAATGGAAGCGCGTAAAATTTTGATAAAATTTATAAATAAATGAGTAATTTTACCAAATTTTAGTGTAAAAAAACATGATTTACGTGCAATTATACGTATAAAATGCGTAAAAATACATGTTTATAAGCGTAAAAATACATATTTATATGCGTTAAAATCCCAAAAAAGCGTATATTTACCAGTGCTGTGGTAAGAAAAAAAAAAACAGCCCAAAACGGAAAAAAACAAAAAATATTTTTTAGAATGAGTTTTATTAATAATGCGTTATATAAAAAAAAAACTTTACAATCAATATATAAAAGGTTCTGTTTATATACAATGCAGTGTTATAAATTAAAAGAATATATTATATTTTGAAAATATTTTTCCACAATTAGGCTGCAAACATTTGAAAATTCCGTTTCCATTTTTTTACGGATGTATAAATGTTTTTGGTACATTACCAAGTTTTTTAAAACACGCTCACAAATATTTCATTTATACATTTTAATTTATTTAGTAACACAAAAACACACAATAATTAATAATTTTAAGTTTTATTTAATCTTTTTTTCTTTTTGAATTTGTTTGAATTTTTTTTCAATTAAAAAATGCTGAGAATTTATTACTACTACAAGTTAGTATATTTACAAACTTTGTGCGTAAAAAATTTATTTAACAAATGAATACTAATTTTAGACATAATATGTTTAATTGTAAACACATAGTGGGTAAAAATACTGTAAGCGTGTATTATTGTATATGAAAGTGTGCGCAAAATAGTTTTACGCATTTTGATGTATAAATTTACCGAATTTGCGTAATAATACATGAAACTTTACTCGTTTTATAGTAGTAAATTTACAATCATTTTTTAGAGTGTAAGTAATATTTAGCAAATTTGTTTACGATTTTAACAGAGTAATTTGCTACTTTTAATTAACTAATATTTCGTTTAAGTGTAACTAAATGCTGGCACATTCATATTTGCTAATGTTATCCTACTAATATTTAGCTAAAAAACATCTTATTTCAGCAGTTTTTATTGCAGCATAATTTTGAACACATTTTTAGTAGTTTTAGCAAAAAATTTAACCCTCTAACCGGCAGTAAGAATATGAACTATTTCAATACCAAAACCAAATTTATAAAATATTTTGCGAAGTAATTTTTTGTGTTCATGGTACGGTTTGGAAGCCAGAAAGCGTTAAATTTAGAATTTCGTAAAATTTAAAAAAAATTAGTATTTCGAAATGAACACAATTTTCAAAAATCTTTAAAATATATTTATTTAGACTAGAAACCGTTGATACTAAACACAAATTAAGATTGAAGCTCAAATTTTCAAAAAAAAAACTATTTTTGGTTCAACGATATACAGGATTCCAATATAATACCTGTAAATGATATCATCTTAACTTGAAAACGTACGGACGGATTTTTATTAAACTTGGCAAAAATGTTATTTTTAGTAGTAACTATTAGCAAAGCGCTTAATCCAATCAATATATGTTGAAGTTTAGGTACGTTTTTAATCAATTTCGCGTTTTTCGAAAAACAAAAGTCGCCATTATCTTCTTAAGTTAAACCATAAACAATTTGGACTCTAGTTATATCTAATACTTTAACTGATACTTTAACCTATTAATTTTTAGGGATTAGTCTTTGTGATTCGCTCTTAACTTATTTTGTCATATATCGCCTAAAATAGACAATGAAAAACATTTTGGTAGATTGGCCAAAATAGTCCGTAAGGAACCCCCTTTTTAAAATCTAAAGAACATATTGCTAATTTTTCGTGCCGAACAAGTGGTATTAATTTCATTGCGAAAAATCTTAAATCGGTTTGAGGGTTAACTAATATTTTTCTATTGGTGGTAGCATGACTTTAGTTGTATGTTGTTGCTAACTACCCAGTGTAGAATCGGTAATGATACATAATTCGTTTTTGGAATACAAGTAACTATCTGCATTACTTTAATTTTTCCATTATTTCATGATAGCTTAGAAAGGGGTTTATAAAGGGTGTATTTTATACAGGTATAGAACTTTAAGTTGGCAACACTTTTTAACTGGAGGTCATTTTGTCAGCTGTAAAGTTATTTATGTTTAGTTTGGTTTGGTTTGGCATTTCAACATGAATAGACTGACGCCTGAACAACGCTTCCAAATTGTGTAAATTTATTTTGAAAATCATGGTTCTGTTCGAAATAGGCATCGCGCACTACGTCCATTTTACGGTAAACATAATCGTCCATCAGATCAATTAATTCGATTAACTATGGAACGTTTTCACACCACGTTTACTAATATGCATCCACACCTAATCAGTCTATCCGCCATCGTGCATAGGAATTGGATATGTGTCCATCCACTTTATTTACGATTTTGCGGAAAGATCAATTGAATCCACACGACCACCTAGCAAGGCGTAAATTCGGTGAATGGGCCCAAAACAAGGTTGCCGTTGATACCGATTTTCTGCTTTATGGGCTGGTGGAATCATCGGGCCGTAGTTCCTTAAAAACGATGCTAGTCAGAACGTTACAGTCAATGATGACCGCTATAGAGCCATGATTACTGACTTTTTCGTTCATGAATTGAATAACCATGATGTACAGGAGCTGTGGTTTAAACAATACGGCGCAACATGTCACACAGCTCGTGCCACAATCGATTTATTAAAGAAAACGTTTGGTAACCGCATAATTTCACGTTTCGGACCCGTGAATTGGCCTCCAATATCGTGCGACTTAACGCTGCTGGATTATTTTCTGTGGAGATATGTAAAGTCGCTAGTATACGCCGATAAGCTCCAAACGATTGACTACTTAGAGGACAACATTCGCCGCGTTATTGTCCATATGTGGCCACAAATGTTGGAAAAAGTCATCGAAAATTGGACCTCCAGATTAGACTACGTCCGAGCCAGCCGAGGTGGTCATATGCCAGAAGTCATATTTAAATTATAATGCCAGAAGATTATCTTTCGAATAAAGTAAATTCCTTGTGCAATTTACAATTTGTTTCATTCCATTTCAAAGTTATATACCTCTATAAAAACACCCTTTAGTTGCAACAAGTAGTCGACTTTTCGATTTCTGTAAAAAAAAAGTCGACTTTTCGACATTTTCTAAGCCAAAGTCGATTAATCGACTTTTTGTATAAAATGTTTAATTCGCAAAAAAAATATCTTTTAGATTGTTTTGGGATCAATTGATTGGCATCACAATGTACAATTTATGCATTATTGCTAATTATAAGGAGCAAGAATTTTATTAAAGTTAAAATAATCCTTCAACAAAATTTCAAAAACTTACCCAATTTTTAAGACAAAGTTCGAAAAAATTTCTTTTGGCATTCTCAAAAACCTCAAAAATTAAAATTCTAATGTCAGCGAACAATTCTCATCAAGCAGATTGCTATAAGTCTGAAATCATTTAAATCAGTAAATTTTTAATGAAATTTAAAGTTTTGAATAAATGTTTACTTTTGAGGTTTTCTACTTTAGTGTTCTGATGCTGAAAGTGTAACGAAATGGGTGAATACACAATTTATTTTTCAAGAGCCTTACTCCTCCTTTACAATGGGACACATTTTGTCCAAATCGGACAATTTTTTTTTGGGCTTTTTCCGCATTTTGGGCTTGTTTGCTCACTTTTGGGTTTTATTTTACATTATCAATTTTGTTGGCAGCGCTGGCTTTATATTTATTGATTTATTATTATTTTTTTGTTTACTGTTAAGCCATTAATATATAACAAATATAAAAGTCAAAAAGTTGGAAGCAGAAGTCGGCTTTTCGACTTTTTCATTAGAAGAATATCGACTTTTCGAAAGCCGGAAAAGCCGATTCATCCATAATTGATTAATAGAACCCTAACCACTGATGGCAAAATAGTTGACTGACAACCTAGAGCCTCAGGTTCGAATACCTCGTGGGCACATTTAATTAACTACACAGTAAAAATCCAAATAACAGGTTGCAGAACAAGTTATTTTGTATTACAATAGCTTATAATTGTGTTCAACAACCGCTTCCTTGAAGTTTGTCCTATTTGCAATAGGTTTCTTTGCATTCAAAAAAGTACCGGTTCTAGAATCAGTTATAGGTTCTGCGACAGCGAAAGTTTACATTTCGACTTTCAGGAACCTATTCTGAAGGCAGTCCCATGCAACCGGTGGTAAATGAAACTGTTTTAGAATAGATTCAGAGGAAACCAGTACTAAACAATTTAGCTCGGTACTTCACTGAGTAGTCAAAATTAAAAAACACATTGCTTGTTGCGTCGAAAAAAAACAAATGCTGCACTTATGTAAGCAGGGCTTATATATTCCCCTTTCGCAACAGATATAGTTTTCAAAAATCGTGTACATATAGTTACGAGCAATGCAATAGGTTCACTTAGTAATCATTTATAAACTCAATTCCAAAATAAAAAAACAAGGAAGTTAAAAAGGATAATAACATTTATTACTAGGGTAATCATTAATGATATATATGAAGTATTTCAATTTAATTAAGAAATGTAAAGAAATTTTTAAAAGCATAAAAAAATAATTAATATTTGTCGGGCTAATAAATAGGTTCATTTAAATTAAATTAAGTTTTACTATAAAATTATACGAAGCTGCCGTATTTACTAATATTTTGTTGAAAACCCACAGATTCAACTACTGCATAGATTCAACTCTGCTCTTCAAGTTTCTGGTGGAATAGAGTAACAAGCTTCCTGCACTATTGTCCATAAATCTTCTTTATTTTAAGCTTTAAATATTCTCCAAAGTTCTGAACTGGATTTAGATCCGGTGATTGAGAAGGCCACTCCATCAAGCTAACATTTTAAACCACCTTAGCAGTGTGTTTAGAGTCAATATCCTGTTGATGCTGCCACTTTAGAGGCATGTTCTACTCCGCAAATGGTAACATTACATCACTAAGGATATGGAGATAGAGATGTCTGTCAATATTTTCGTTGATCCAAAGTATGGGACCAAAGCCATACCAGGAAAACAACCAATGTTTCCATCAAAAAGCTTTTATCTAACATTGCCCATGTTTTTTTGCTACTCATTCGCATTAACTCTAAGCATTTTATAGTTATTACTAGGGCAACCAGAAATAAGCTAAAGCTTGTTATTTATTTAAAAGTATAGAACTATTTAGACTTAATAAAAGTTCTGGTCATGAAATTATGAAAATTGTAAGCTATACTATATGGTAGAGCTTTGTTTAGCTTATTTTTTGAAATTTGCTTATTTTAGCTTATTTTGTGAATATTACATACTTTTTTGTTTTTTTGTTTTTTCCTTTAATTTGATTTATCAAAAAAATATTTCGATAAACCATTCTGAATTTTGAAGGTATGGGAAATCAATTTTGTTTGGCTGACGAAGTTTCCAGGAATAAATTTTACACAAATTTTATTTGATTTTACGATTTTAATAAAAAGTTTTAAAATGTAGCGGTTTATTTTTTTAATTTATCGGCTTATTTTTATATTTAAACGGCTTATTTTACTGTTTTTCGAGCTTTTTTCAAGCGCTTAAAACATTGTTTTTATATCTGAATTTTGGTTGCCCTACTTGGTACTATAGATTGGGAAACACTGCCTGCATATATTGAGAAATGTTACTAATGTTGTATGCTACCATTTATTTTTATAGAGAATTGAATGTTCTTAAAGAGTTTGTTTTTTTTGCCACCACAGAAGCAGCAGCAAAATGTTTGATTTGAATTCAATCAAAATGATTATAAAATAACAAACCAAGTGTATGTTCATTGTCTTCGCAAGAAATTAAGGTAAAACACAAATCAAGTCAAAAAGACATCATATCCCATGTAGAGTCTTCATTTGTGTATACAACAATACATACAAATATGTTGAACAAGTTTACAATTAGGGGCTAATAGGGACACTCATTATTTAAGGACATTAGTAAATCTTCAAATATTTATGTTTCCTTTGTGTTTGTTTAAACTTTGCTCAATTACGAACTATTAAAAGAGGATTTTTATAAAAAAAAACAAAATGTTTAAATTGCTACACTCATAAAAAAAAGTCCGTGCAAATAGTTGAAAATTCAGCTACGACAACAGAGAGCTAATGAAGCTAAGAAACACAGTCTGCTAAATTTAGGTGACATAAATCTTAAAAGAACTAAATTTGAGTTGACAGTTGTAGTTAAATTAACTAAGAACTTAGCTAAATCAATACAATTTGTATGCTGAATCAACAGAAAATTTCTGTTAAAAAGGTCTTTGCGGATCTGAACAGAGGCAGGGTCATATGTATTACCAGGAAAATAAATAAATAATAAAGAGTAGTAAAGAGTAAAGAATAATAGTTAAAGAGTAATAGTAAAGGGTAATTATTTTTTGTCCTTTATGCTCTATCTCGCTTGGTACCGTGAAATAACCCCATATGAAATAAGTACCAAAAAATAAATGAAAAAACTCCCAAAATTTTTTCACACAGATTTGGACTTATTTTATTATGAAATAACTCCCAGTGCGTTGTGTCTTAGTTAAAAATGTTTGTTATGAGTTATTTCATTATGAAAAAACTCGCAAATGAAATAACTCCCAACAATACTTTTTGCGAAGTTATTGTATTTCATTTCATTTTCTGAGTTATTTAATTTTTGTTGGGACATATATCATTTGATATAAAATTTCATCGTTGGAGTTATTAAAATTTTGCTGTGGGTTATTTCCGGAAATATTTAAATGAAAAAGCAAAATACGAAATTTTATGCCAAAAATACGATTACAAATAAAAAAAAAATAATTAAACCCCACATTTTCTAAAACCCACATTTTCGCAAAATTACGTTTCAAACAGGCATTTAAATTATAGAATCAAATAATCCGAGTTATCATACCTGTACATATCTTGATCAAAGATGACGAGTTTATCATTAAGGATCATGTTATGATCATTTCGAATTAAAATTTATCCAGTATATACAGTTATTGATAAAGGATTTTTTGATTTTTATCTATTAGAACATTTGTGAATAGGATCATCTGTAAGGATTTATTTATATATTTTAAATTTTGGGTGAAGTTATAATTCGAAATGTTTAAATTCTATTTCTGAAATTGAGAAAGTTGCTCCGTTAGCGAAAAATTTATTTTTAAACAAAAATATCGCGCGCGATATTGGTTTAAAAATTAATTTTTTGACTGCGGCGCAACTATCTTATTTCCATAAAGAAAATCTAACATCTTATTGATTTATGTCTTCTTAAAAATTAAAAATCAAAAGTGGTTTGACACCAATCTCAATTTCACAAAGAAAATCAAACATTTATATTTTAAACTTTGATATTTTGCATGCAGACGTAACAATCGGCGTTAAATATGTTAAAAATTACATCTCGTGCCCGCGTCGCTCATCCCTTCTCTACATAATGACGAGACTAATTTAAATTTTTAATAGATTTCTCCAATTTTTTGTTTGGTTTTGTAGACTAAATGATAACAAAAAGCTATGCAAATCAATTTTGATATTTTGAACTTATTTCATTGGGGGTTGGTTCATTTTTTTAGGACTTATTTATTAATTATGAAATATCTCTCAAACTATTTCATTTTTCTTTTTTTATTTCACTTTTTAAAGTTGGGAGTTATTTTATTTTTGTTGGTACTTAATTCATTACACACAGAGAAAAATCTAGCTATTCGCCAACTGAACGTTGGCAAAAGAACATTAGTTTCCGATGGCACAACTGAACATTCGTTTCCACAACAAAGTTCGGATAATTCAACTGAATTTTAGTTGTGACACCCAAAATGTTCCGATATCTAATGTTAATATCGTTATACTAACTGAATTTATAACTTGTTACCATTAAAATACACTTTTCAATGCGGTTGGCACTTTATTTCTCTGTGTGTAGGATTTACTTTATTGGGGCTTATTTTAGTTGAGAATTATTTCACGGTACCGCTTAGTTATCGAGATATAGCATAGTTAGGATTATAAAATTAAATATATGGGAAAATAACGTCATCTAAAAGTGGTACTGGTTTCAAAACAATTTTGGCTTAAATTAACTGGTAAAATTTGTAAATTTTATAATCACGATATATAGAATTTTAACTCGAAAAAATTGTTCAAATACGAATGAAATTTGTCATTGAGGTAAAATGTGAAAACTAATAACTTTAGCTAAATACAGCAACAGAGAAAATTTCCTCAACTGAATTGGAACCCGTTTAACAGGCTTTTAAACTAACTTCTTTTTATGAGTGTACATATTCTCCACTTTAAATTACAATGACAAAATTAAACAATCACAATTGTTCTTAATTCCATCAGGTGCTTTGATTTTTCACATACAATTCACAACGGGCTGGCAATCTGTCAACCATCTAACGGGCAAACGCTGTTTTGTGATGAAATTCATACCATTTCCTTGGTTGGGAAAATAAAGAATAAGTTCTTCTACAAAAACTTTTATCGTTGCCTACTTTAGGCGAGATGACCCAAAATAAGTTAAGGGTGCATTTCGAAAACTAACCCATAAAAAGGAAAAGTTTTGGACAACAATTATTGCTATTACCGAGAAATAACCACAATCCAAAAAAATTTTCGCTTTCTGTAATATGAGTCATTCCATGTCAGACCGAACACCTTTTTTACAACAACTCTTCCGATTTACTTTAAATTTGCCAGACGTGTTAAACATTACACGTGTTTCCAGAAAAAAATTAAACATTTTTTTCAAAAAGTTATGTGCATTTGAAAATCGTCAAAATCGTAGAAAGTCATCCGACATGACAACTTTTAAACTAATGTTTTTCTAAAACTAGTGAATGGATTTTAAAGTTTAGTACCTTATTTTAATTTTTAATAAATAATATGATATTTCGCATAGCATTTAATGAAACCTTTTATTAACTCTATTTAAAATTGCAATGGACCAGTTCCAATGCTTAAATGAAAAAAATTGATATTGGTGTTGGTTTGGTTTTGATTTGATTTGATATGTATAAGAATCTCCTACATGAATTTTCAAAGTTGTTCAAAATAGCATATTTTGTCATTTAAACTTAAAACTACACCAAACCCTGTCCTGATACACACAGAGAAATAAAGCGCCAACCGAATTGAATTTGTATTTTAATGGTAACAACTTATAAATTCAGTTAGTACAACGATCTTTATATCAGATTTCTGAATGTTGTGGGTGTTGCAACTAAAATTTAGTTAAATTAACCGAACTTTGTTTTGAAAACTAATGTTGAGTTGTTCTAACCGACTAAACTTCGTAATAACCGAATTTGAGCAGAAGTAACCGAATTTCAGTTGGCAAACCGCTAAATTGTTCTCTGTGTAGGCAATTGGAACCTCATTGGCTCACAGTAGCCAACAAATTTGAACGTTTTATAGAACATGTCTTTGAAATACATAGTTTTCAAATACGCTGAATCTGTCAAACTTTTTTTTTCATTGCCCCATTTTTCGTATAGTTTGCTTGTTTTTTTTTCGAAAGTTAAGAGCAAAATCAATAATTTTTTTTAAGAATATGAATCTGCATGAAATTATCTTCCATTTGAGTATAAGCAGGATATCTTACCGCTATTTCAAGTAATTGAAAATTTATAAATCAAATTTAAATGCTTATAAATCAAATTTAAATATTATTACTAGGCGTGAACCAAGCGCGGACCCATTGTGGCGATATAGGACATTCAGCCTTTTTCTGACAAGCTTTCGGCAAAATCGGAAAATGTCCGGATTACAGTTTGCTTTATAGCTTCAGTGCTTTTCCTTAAATTTAACATTCATAATCTCACAGAGAGAATTTTTTTGGACGATAAATAATGAAATTTTTCAGTAAATCTATTAAATGTTTCTTCACAAAAACAACGAAAATTTCTCAAAATTTATGAAAACCTACATATTTTTTATGAAACTAGATTTTTAATCAAACTTTTTAATAAAGTGAAAGAAAATTATTATAAATAAAATTATAATTCTTCGTACAATTTGAGGAAAGTTAGCAAAAAAAAAGTTTTAAAAAACGAAACGCAGCGCAAATTCTTTGATTTAATTCAAAAATTCTTCAATATCATGCAGATAATTCTCTTACAAGGGGAGTCTTCCGATCCGTTCTCTCCGATCTGCATGAAATTTGTATATGTGATAAAGAAAAAAAATAAGGGACACGTTTTTTTTTCGGCCCACTCTCACGTTTATAATTTTTAAAAACTTGTACTTATTTCATATCAGAAACAACTTAGCACCCTATTCATATTATATTTACAAATTCTATTTGAAATTAAATAATAGTAAAGGGTCCGCCAAATAACTTTTTTTTTTTGAACTCCTGAACCAATTAGAATTTGTATGACGTCATACCAAGGTCTTTATGCAAAATTCGTCTCAATGATGTCTCCGAAATGTGGCGCTTCACGTACACTTTCTGCCACAGCAGCAATATTCTCGGGTGTACGCACTGTTTTTGGCTTTTCACGCTTTGGTTTATCGATGAGGATGCCAGTTTCTTTCACTTTTTTCACAATATAACGAACATACGGACCATATTCGTTCAGCGGAAGAATAAAACTAATTATCTGTCAAATCAGACATGAGCTAAGTGTTACCATTCACGAAATAAGCACAAGTTGAAAAAAAACGTAGATGGCGGACCCTTTATATAATTTGTAATTATATGATTATTAATTCATAAAATAAAATATATTCACAAAGTTTATGAAACTTTTTTATGAAATGATTAAGGTCTATCTATGAAACATTTGTCATAAGTTTTTATGAAGTTTTTCATTATATTTAAGAAAACTTCTTAAATATGATGTATAATTGATGACAAACGAATTATGAAACAATTTCATCAATATGTTGATACTTTTTTCCCTGAGTACATGACATTCGCAAAAACCACTCGAATATTAATATTAGTCTACTTTTAAATAAATTTTTGTTTACATTTATAGGCATTTTGTTCCAATGTGCAATTGTTGAATGTTTTATGTAAATAATGACAATTATATATGCCTAATGAATAAAACGCATTACATCTGGTCTACTACCATATTGACCCTTATCGACTGGGAACAAAACACTTTGAAGTCAGTATGTTTGTTTTTGAACAAAAGAAACCAAATTCATTTCAATAAATTAACCAAAATGCACAACCTACAGAATTCGCACAAAACTACATACAAAAAAAACATTCTGAGAACAAAATCAGGCAGAAAAGCAAAATTTATTATTTCGCCGGTTGGTTCCTTTAGCATAACAAAAGACAGAAAGGAAAAGAGTTAAGTTAACAACTTAATTGGATTTGCATGTAATTTAACTGTTTGAATTGGCGCAACAACAGAAAAATCGACAGTTGTTGTAAAGTGTTGGTGGCACTTGATCAGCGATAAGAAAATTAAGAAAACAACAAATAACAACGGAATACATACAAACAGTCTACATTTTATTTTAATGGGAAACAAACAGAATTTAAGCTTATTTTGAAAATACAAAGATTTGTGATTTGTTAAACATGATTTTTTATGGATAGTGTGAGTTTTGTGAAAAACATCCAATTTTGTTCTAATTAATCCGGACTCAAATGTATTACGAAATACGAAATAAAATATGAATAAAATTGTTTGTTACAAAATTATGGTTTGAGCAAATTTTGGCAAAGCGTGCTTTTTGATTCGCCAAAACATTTTTTCAAGATCCGATGTTCTACAACAGCTAGAGCCTCCTGAACATGCAGGGCTAGAACAAATATTTCCAACACAAAATGTTTGTGATAAAAACTATATGATATATATACTGACTTTACAGACTTTAGTTGGAAATATAGCTTTTTTATTTTTCGTACTACATCTTCAAAAACTTAGCAATTGTGTTGGTCTTTTATAGAGATGAATGTGGATATTTTGCTGCAACGACATGCATCTTTATAATATTCAAAAAATACAATTAAAGTGCAGTTCAAGCGCAAGGAAATTTTCATAATTTTATTTAATAATTTTTTAACTTTTTTAGCTAAATATTCGTTATTTTTTCAAAAAAAAAGATGTCATATTCTTGTTAAAAATATAAGACTTTAGAGTTTTCTTAAAATTTTTTAAATAATGGTCGTTTATCGAGCAGAATATTGGGTTTTACTAAATGAAGAGTTTAACGATTTTGATAAGATAGTAACGATGATGTAGTGAAAGCAGAAAGTGAATATTTGAAACTTTGTTTGATTATTATCAAGAAACTAAAATTATGATCGCGGTTTTAACAAAAAGTATCAATAGATAATAAATATAATTATCTTTAATTTCACTTTCAAATATTTTGTAGCAAAATGTCAAAAAAAATCGAAATTTGGCTCATTTTGACGATTTATTAAGGACGTAAAATAAATGACTCTTAAAATTCGGGATGAGGAATCGATCTGGAATTTAGTCAGCAATTTTTCCAATTTTAGTTCTTTCAAATTCGTTTAAAACTGTACGCAAAAAGTCAAATTTTTTCACTGTGACACGCTGATTTTAATGGAGTCCCCAGTTTTTTCACTTATGAGGCAGATTTCATACATAAAATTTTAAAACTTAAGTATTTTAGCTGAATTTTATATGGTAAATACATAAAATACCATAATTAACATTCGGGTATCAAATTTGGTTAATAAAAGTGCAGCACTAAAAAGTAATGTTTCTAATTTTTTTCTATATTTCACTATTTTTGCACAATTTATCATCAATTTATCAATCGATCAAAGCATTTTTGTAGATAGGCAAAAAGACAAATCCGACCAACTAATTTTTGTAAAACAAAAAGAAAGTGCGGTTAAGGGAAAACGCTAATTCGATTTTATCAATCGTTGGGAATTGAATCAATGGGAATTCAATCGATTTTTTACTCAATCGATTTACAATTTGGGAATTGCCGAAATCGCCAAAACTGAAAATAATTGCTAAATTGAAAAATCAATAAAATTGAAAAAATCACCAAAAATGTAAAAAATGTAAAAAATCTATAAAATTTATAAAAGTGCTAACATTTAAAAATATTTCCAAAAATTTAAAAAAATCCATAAACATTAAAAAAAAATCGCTAGAAATGAAAAAAATCGCCAAAATTTAAAAAAAATATTCAAAAATGGAGATAAATGCTAAACTTGGAAAAATTGTATCGAAGTGAAAAAATCTCATTGAAAAAAGCTGTTTTCGAGAAAAACGCGATTTACGAATAAAGCCTAACTCAGAAAAATTTTGATTATTTAATTTTTGAGTGTAGTAAACAACAATATCAATGGCAACTTCGGTCCTTTATTTTCAAAACGCGATAACTGGCACAGCCACTTTGAATTTTATACACATTACGGTAAAAAAGTCAGCCATTTCCATTTTGTATGCTCTTGCACATATCTAAATTTTATTCAGAACTCAGAGAACCTATCGGACGACATTTCTTTAAAGCTAACGATATGGTATAGGCCTCTTTTTATATGTTGATGTATAAAATATATGAAATGTTTGAATGTTTTAGAACTTACTTGGAAAATTACAACAAAACAAAAATGTATTTATGATGATAAAGGCCACCAAGAACCAAATCTTTACATTTACGATGACATGTTTGCAAGCTTTGAAGAACAATTATAATAGAGTTTTATGCTATAATAGTGCTGCGAGTACTATGTAGTCCCAACTACTTGTAAGTTTAGTATATATACATTAGGCTGCTTCTTATTTTTGAAAACGTCGAATATTTGCTACCAGACTTTGCAAATTTTCCCGTTTTTCAAAAAGGACATATTTCAAAATATATCAATATAAATTTTTTGTTTGTGTTACAAACTCAATTAACCAGACAAAAAATATTTAAATTTTACAAGATTGTTAACTCTTACCCCAACTATCACAAAACAATTTCTAAAATTTAATATAATTTTTATTAAAAATAAAAATTATGTTTTTTCGACATTTAATTTTGCAATGAAAATGAAAATTATTCAAGTTCGAGGCCATACTCTATATTTCTTACTCATACTCTATATTTCTTGTTACCGCTTTCAGTGTTCTGATGATGGGAACCTAGAAAATTCCCGAAATGGAACTATCAACATATTCCTGAAAGGGTCAAAGAATAAATTTGAAAACAAAAACTCTATAGATTATTTGTTAGGACAATATTCTAATAAAGAAATATAGAGTATGGCCTCGAACTTGAATAATTTTCATTTTTAATTTCTAAAATTTTGTATTTTTTTCAAAGCTCTAATTGTAAATAAAAAATAAAACAAAATTGCAATAATTAGAATTAATATGGGGTGTGTTTTTTATTAAATACGTCATAAGAATTAAACAAAATTGTACTTTTGCGATCCCTCAATCTACTTAAGGTGTTATGATACTTGCTATTTTTTGTATTTTTTCTATATTTGAGAACAGTGCAAATATATTTGCATAGGAAAACTGACTAAGTGTAAAGAGTATGATTATGCCATAAAAAATCTTGAAATGTCAAACAAATATACGTGTGTTATCGATAAATAATCTTAGACTGTCCAAAAAAATATAAAAATTTTTAACTTAAAATTGACATTTCCCGATTAAATGTTAGCACTGCTGCCAAGTTTTTTAGTTTTCGATCGAAAGTAGCGGGTTTTAAATTTTTTTTTTCCGATTTTTAGCTTTTTTTGACGGTTTTTGTGGGAACAAAACGTGGGCATTATTGTTTGTTTGTTTACATTTTATTTTGAAATAACAAAAAAGTATTTCTTGTTCTTTCTCGCATTTGTTGTTTCTTTCAGTCAATCCTAAAAAAATCCAATACAAAAAATAGCAAGTATCATAACACCTTTAGGTGGAATTGGGGAAAAGTCAGTATTTTTGATAAAGAAAAGAATTTTAAAAGTATATTTTTGGTGAAAAAAACATTGCTAATTATTTTATTTGATCACAATTACTCATATATATCCTGTTTGAAAAACGGGAAAATTTTCTAAGTCTGGTAGCGACTTCTAAATTACCACTTCTATTAAACCACTCACCAGGTACAGTGTAAAAACCGTTTAATGTATATGCTCGACATATGTATTAACAAAAAAATTGTAATATTTGTTGATATGCTTTGCTTATGTAAAAGGATAGTATATGATGACATTAGAGAAAAGAACTGCAATTTAAAAGTTTTAACTGAAAGTTAAACTGGCAACTATGATAATGACTAGTGAAAAAACAAACACACTATAAATAGAAATCGTTCGTGGTAAATTTCATTCTAACTCAACACACAGAGTAATGTGGGATTTAACTTTACCCAATTTCTTTAACGTGTGAGTTAAATAGAAGATATTTACGATTAACAAAATGGCACGAAGAATGTTGATGAAGACCGTAGTGGGTCAGAAAATGCATTCCATTCATGCTAGTGTCTAATAAGTTTTTCTGTGTTTTTTTCTAATAGTCAAAGTAAATTATCATATAAAAATTATAATTTTTCTGTTAATTTAGAGAAAAATTTGTCATGATCTAAAACCGAACAAATAAAATCACAGTTTAAAAAATTTGAAAAAAATTATAGTTTATTTTTTTTATGAATCTTAATATAACCCAGGGTTGTCACTTCCAAAATTCGTCAATTTGTTTTTTGTTTAGAAGCAGCCTAACATACATACTAGAAGGCAAAAGAACTGAGAAAGAAAAAAAATCATTGTAAATACCACAAATTTATGACAATTTAAATTGTGATTTTCACGCTTTAATTACCACAACCACAATAGCAAAGTGGCATATCCCAACCAACCGATTCCAACCGAAACATACGTTCTACAAACATAATCACATATTAATACAACATAATTGTTTTAGTTTTAAAGTTGCGAAGATGTGCAAAACGCAATTCGATTACGCCTTGTGCGCACTCAAAATAATAATTTAGTAAAAAGAAAAAACTTAAAACTGATGTAACCCACTTTTAACTTACTTTTTCTTCAACTATTGGTTTATACAAATATTCAATAGAATACAATTATTTGTTAGTACCCAAGTAATAAAGTTTTTATATATTTGGATATAATTTTATACAAATAAATATGTCAATGCATAAATTTATGTAGTCATAAAAACATATATGTTAAATCATAAATATTTGTATCTAATTGTATATTGCAGTATGTTGTTTCAAAAATATTTATATGGGGGTATATATGGCAATATATTATTTTATACTATCTTATATTCAATTAATCAGAATATACCTAATTATATATTACTATATGTACTATATAGAGTTATATAGTTCAACATAAATGTACATATAATTATATAAAACTTCATGTAAACCAACATTAAAAATATTTTGTTTATAATTTTTTATACAAAAATATATTGTTCCAAACAAAATTATACCGAAATAGATGAGGTAAAATGTTTTAAATATTTTTATTTGAATTCAGGTATAGTTTTATATGGTCTATTACAAAGCCACATTTAATTATGTATATGTGGTGCCATACCAAAAATATAGTGATTTTAGATATAAATATATAATTCCGGAGTTGAGATTTCTGAGTTCGCTAACTAACAAAATTTTTATTTTTGGTTACAAGCACGGTGCTAGCTCCCGCGTGCGTTTTGTAGTTTTAATAAAAATTAAGAAAAAAGTTGAGCCAATCTCGCAACATACCTCTTTTTGATCCGCGTTATTTAGCATAACAAGTGCTAAGAGTTTATACAGACGAAAAAAAGGATTTATGCATTTAGATGGCGAAAAAATCTGAGAAAAGCTAATATTTCTATAAAACAACTCTATTCGGAGTTATATTATTGCAATAGAGCCATGATTTTTTGCTACACAGTTTCATTTTCGTAAAAATACTGCAAAAAAAAATATGAAATTAGATATAATTTGATATAATTGTTTAGCTAAACTACGAACTATTTGTATCAACTTGTATCTAATACTATCGAATTATATCTAACTCCATACAATTATAATACACAACGTTTTGTATTGCGACAAAATTCGGATGCAATTATATCTAATATACATCAAATTCTACAAAATGTATTTAATGGCATTAGTTATATCTAATTTGATACAATTGCATTCAATTCGAACCAATATTATGTAGTTTAGATATAATTGTATCTAAAATGTTCTCATTTTCCGGATCAAATTTGATCTTATCACATTCCTAATTTATATATAATTTAATACAATTTGATGACATATAATTTTTTACATGGGTAGTTAACATATTTATTTTGTAAAGTTACAAAGATTAAATTACAAACTTTTTAAAATGTAAATTTGAGAATATTTTTTTTTTTTTATATAGCAATATGGTTAAAACATACAAAGTTTAATGCAAATTTGCGATGACAAAAGTGTTAGAAAGCTATACTATTTTTGATGGTAAAAGGTTGTAAAACTTTGATTCTTGTGAAACAAATTTTCGATTTTTTTCTGTAGAAAATGTGTTAAAGACTTTTTTTTTAACTTTTTTAATAATTTCGAAAGCCGATTTACAAACTTTGAGAAAACTTTTATCATTTTCGGATTAAAGCACATATTTCAATAGTGAAAATAAATATTTTTTTTTCTTAATATTTTTTATGGACTTAACGGATACGATAGGATGATCAAAATGGGTATATTTTCAAACAATCGTATACAAAAATTTAACATTTAGTGCAATTTTACCAGACTAAAACTCGGAAATTGAAAACTTTTTCGCGACTTTCAATAGCTATTCTTTAATGTAGCTGCTGATAGATTTTAACATATATGTTATGGTTTGAGCAACATTTTTTTCAATTAATATTAAGTTTTCCTTAAAAATTTACCGTTTCCTGTTTGCAGGTACAAGATCCCTGTGGGGAATGAGGAGTCAATTGTCTTAAAAGTGACTGGTTAATGAAGGACTTTTCACAGGACTGGTATATTTTAATACTAAAGTGGTTTAAGCAGTGTCAATTGTCCTAAACTTACCAATCCTGTGACTGGTAAATGGAGGACATACCACTTAACCAGAATGCTTATTAACAAGAAAAAGCCAGTTGGCCAGAATTTTACCCATTGGAAGCTGTTTAGTTTTCGTTTATTTTATACGACATGGGCCTTTTGCGACAGTCTTGTGGTATGTCCATCTTTGGTTAGTCATGTGGCATGCCACTATGTGGTTTAAAGCAGAACAAATGACCATCTCCTATGACAAGCCAATGTTAAAGTTGCCAGTTGTTTATATAGGGTAGGGTTTAGCAGATGACTGGTCTCTGGCACGAAGGGACCGATCCTGTGGCACACGCAGAACCGGTCCCATTCCCCATAGGGATGGTACTTGTGGGTTACACGATCAAGTTTTGCCTATCAAGTTTTAATACACTCACACTTTTTTACCAATACACTCACACTTTCTAAAATTGAAACGAACTTGCTTCAGATTTCTCTTTCAAGTGGAGTGTATCAATTTACGTTCAAGAAAACAGTTGTTTACAATTCTTTTGAAGTTGTTTTTGTTTTTCCTTTCACAAATGCTGCAGTGTTAACAGAGGGTGAGAGCATTGCATACCCAGGCAGAAAACTACAATTGGCTATAAACTATATGCGTTATTTCACGGCATTTAAAATCGATCAATATCACAGCTGGCTATATAAAAATGCAAAAAAAAGTTAAGCAATTTTTGGACAATTTGCAAAAAGTCTATAAAAATACGTGCATTTAAATGTTTTTATTTGCTCCCCTGATTTTGCGTTGTAAAATAATAAAAAACTCAATTCACGGAGCAAATTGGCCTATTTAAAATTAAACAGCGTAAGTGCCATGCAAAAAACAGCTTTTTGAATAAAATTCACGCTCATGTTTTTCAACTTTTGTTATGGTCGTACTATTTATCTGTTAAGGGCACATCAACAACAAAATTTTTACAATATTAACGAACCATTGTTTTTAATTTTTTATTCCATGCCAGGTATAAAAAACATCAAAAATTTAAAAACTGAAAAAAACTTGTTTCAATTTTCGACCACCGTGTATTTGTCAGGTGATAGCACGCCAATAAGGTACATGTTGAATTTATCTCTCAAGTGTTGTGAGATTTTCGAATAACTTAATTTACGGTCTGTTTTTGTAAGACGTGTCACTCAAAAAATTCGTGTAACTGAGTGAAGAAATTCATTTTGGGGTTTTGTATCGCATATGTCTCTTTGAATTGAGTGAAAACGTAAGAGTTGTCGATTTCGTCTCTGTTTTTGGTTTCCACAATGCGATTTGAAACGTCACAAACGTCAAAAACAGACGTTCACAAAAAAGTATTCGTCAAAGAAAAAAGGCAACACAATTTAATATTAAAAAAAATACAGTAAAACTTGCTTAAGACGAACTCAGTTAACCCTCTGTTAATACGAACTAATTTAAAAGTCCCGACGTTTTGACAACAATTTCCATATAAAATACATCTTTTAATACGAACTCGGTTAATACGAACCCTCGGTTATTACGAACTGTTTTACGCAGTCCCAAAAACTCGTTTTCATACAAATTACTATGTTTAGTACACTCTTTATCCGTTTAATGCGATAGACCTAACATGAATTTCATATCCGTGGATGACGTTCTAGATATAGATGCTAATGTTTTGACATCACATACTTTATCAGTTGGAAATTGTTAATCCTCCCGATGTTGAAAAATTGTCAAGTGATATATTCGAACAAAATCGTGTGCCGAAGAAGCTGACAATCATATTTTGGTAATAGAAAAACTTATAACGAATGAAGTCGTCATTCAGAAAAAAATAACAGATTTTTTTTTTTTTAATGAAGAATTTTAATTGAATTTTTAATTGTGAATGCATGAAATGCTATTTTTTTTTTTATTTATGTAAAAATCTTGTTTTTGTTTTAATAAATACATATTTTTTATCGTTGAAAAAAACCCGCTTAATACGAACATCGCTTAAGACGAACTAATTTTTTTGGTCCCTCGAGTTCGCCTTAACCTTGTTTTTCTGTAATACTTTTTAACAAAAAATTGTAATAAAAAAAGAATAATGATTTTTATTTTTATTTTTTTATTTATTTACAGTTTATTTTTTAGTAAATGTTTTTTATTTTAGTTGTGAATGTTTTTGTATTTTTTTTATACAAATTATATTTTTATCTCCACTTTTATTGTTTTCTTAAAAAATAAATTAATTTTTTTAAGAAAAAATAAGCAGTTTTTGTTTATATTTCGTTTACACTGTTGGGTTTCCATCTACCAACAAAAAATGTGTTATTTGTATATGAAAAAAGCTAACAAAAACCGAAAAACAATATCATGGCAATCTCTACTGTTTGACATAAAATAAAGCTTTACGTACTCAGACGTAAGTCAGGCGAACGAATTATAAAAACTCATTTCCTTACGTATTCGTTCGGGTGCCACACGTTCGTCTGAAATTATACACGTATTGTAAAAACAAGCCGTTAATCCAAAAGTAAAATGTCCCGAATAACAAAATTAAAAGAACAAGAAAAATTGAGCTTATTTCGAACTATTTTTTTAAAATGTTTAATTAGAAATATGTACTGATGTACCTACAATTTTGAACTTAAACGAGTTAAAGTGTTTTTAATCCAAATTTAGTACCGACTTTTCTAAAATATAAAAATTGCGAAAGTTATTGAGAAATAAAAACAGTTTCAAAGATTTAAATATTTTTAATTATTTTATAAATTGTAAGATGAATGTTTATTTTAATAAAAAGCTACAAAAATTGATGTATATTACACGTATTTTTATCTTCTGGGTGGTTATCAGGCGATATATTTTTTATTCTTCTAGGTGATATATTGGGGATATATAAAATACTTTTTATCTTTCATGTGACAAAAATAGAGATATTGCATATTTATCTTTTAGAAGAATTGCTTTCGTATTGCTGTGAAGTATTTATTGTATTCGGGACAGGTTTTCTAACAGTTTGGGGAATCTCCCGCAAAACGAAAATGATTGTTGCTGTTATAAAATTTTTCTTCCATGCAATACGATTGGGGAATCGTATTCGTATTGCCATGTTTGATGGGTTATACCTAAAAATATGTTTTTATACTTATACATTAGGGTGTTCCGAATAAAAAAAAAACTATTCAATACTACTACATCCATGCGTGTTAAAGAGCTAAATATCGGAAAAATAAATAAACAATTTCTGAAGTGAATCTTCATTTTCCTACAAGCGATTAAAGTTACTGGTTGTAGTGCATTTTGACCAAAACAAGTTTCGAATTTTTTCGAAATAGGACTCAAGAAATTCGTAATTTTTTGTTTATTACTGGAAAAATATTTTTAAAATTTGTGTAAAATAATTTTCATCCGCCAGAAGATTTTTTAGTTTTGAGTAAGTACAATTGTTTTCTGTACAAATTTAAAAAATATAAATTATAAAAACTGTACTTGGTATACATTAAAAAATACTCTGGTGTACCAAAATTACGGTACAGAAAATTTAAAAATGTTTTCCTAGTAATAAGCCAAAACTTATGTAACTTTTGAGCCTTGTTTCGAACAAAGGTTCGCAACTTTTTTTTTTGATCAATATGCACTCCTACCGGTAACTTCAATCGCTGGTAGGGGAATGAAGATCCACTTCAAAAATATTTTAATTAATTTTCAAATATTCGGCTCTTTAATATGCATCGATTGAGTGGTGTCCCTTCAACCAATTCCAAAAAGTACCCTATTCGGGTCACCCTAATATACATATACAGGCGCGGCTCCAGGGGGAGGGAATGGGCAATTTCCTCCTGCAAAATACTATTTTTCAATACAAAAATGAAAAAAAAAAGATTGGAAAAATTTATTAAAAATACTCTAAGTTCCCTCTCCAAAATCATTAGTACAGATTTGATAAGTACATGTACTGATTTTCGGTCAGGTGTACTAATGAAAAAATCGGGGTACTTATTTGTAGTGAGTTCTTAAATTGTGTACTGATTTTTAAAATATTTAGAAAAAAATTTTTTTTTTCTTTACAAAAAGTAATGTTTTGACCCATTTAGAATAAGGTTTTCAGAATTTACAATTTTCCAAAATAGAAAGCATTTAAAACCCGTTGTGTTTTCTCCATTAACCATTTTTTATTCTGATAGAAACAATAAAAAAATCTATAAAACCAAAAGTATTTATATGGGAAACTCTTTTTAAATCTAAGATAAGTTCGAAAAGAAGTGCTTAGAATTCGAGAGATTCGGTATTTTCAAATCTTGGATGTTTTTAAAAACAAATGTTTAGGACCAAAAATGAAAAAGTTGGCTGTTTGCACACACAGACAATTTTTTTAAAAGATTTCTAACTGAAATTCTGTTACCTCGACTGAAATCATTGGTTTTCACAATAAAATTCGGTTAATACAACTAAACTTAAATTTAGGACGGAGAATTTTCTTTTAACAAATTAAGTTTTTTCACAAGGTGTGAAAGCTTTTCAATTTTTATTAAACTATTTTGAATGAAAATAAATAAAATAAAATTTTTCATAAAATTTTGTAAAAAAAACTGCAAGAAACCCAGCGAAACTTTGCTAATTTAATGCAAAAATCTATTAATATCATTCGTATAATACTCTCGGTGTATAATTTAATGCATACAAACTAGCTGACAAGGGAGGTATCCCGACTCAGACCGACAGATCTTAATGACCTTCGGGCATTAACCATTTAAAGGATCCAATCTCATGTTATGGCGGTACTAAGTGGGGTAAAAAATTACCCCATTTTATTTTTCTTTCAGTAAATTTCGTTCTATTTAAAGTAACTATAAACAAATTTGGTATCAAATGAAAGCTTTTTGGTGCACAAGTTATGCCTAAAGATTTTCAAGAATTCTTGTTATTCACAAAAATGTGTTTTGAGTAACATTAAATCTAATCTGTTTTGAGTAACACTAAATCTGGAGTTTTCGTAAACTAAAGACAAATTTTCATACAAAAACCAATGAATTGTTAAGCCTACATTTTAACCCTTTAAAGTGTGATAGGGAAGCTTGAAAGATTCATGTCTCTTTTTTTTGATCCTTGTCAGTCTTAAATTGTAGTATTTCATAATTTTGTGGGCAAATTTCCACTTAATCTGAAAGTGGAAAGTAAATTCGATGTGTTTTTTAGAATTCATCGCAAGTTTTATATTTTTTAAAAATATGGTACTGATTTCATGTCAGAAAAAAAATGGCCACCCTACATATATTATCTTTTCATTATAAGGGCAGTTGCCTAACACGCCCACATCAAGGCCGATATGACAATTATAAAACCACGATTCCAATAGTGGCACGTGTCTTCTGCACACAGAAAGCAATTTTGTAATTGCAACCGAATTTTTTGCCAACCCAATTTTTGTGGTTCCTCGTACTAGTGATAACTAGTATTAAATTTTAATACCATTGTAACAACCGACATTTACTTACAAATTTCGAATTTTTATTGTAACAATTGAATATGTTAATTTTATGGACAAACATTTATTTTATCAATAAAAAAATTATATGTCTCGAACTGGGCTCGAACCGGCGATATCCAGTTTGTCAGGCAATTACTTTACTTCTAGCCTAAACCCAATTTAAATATATTTTTTAAATTGAAACCTTGAATACTTATTAGAGCTACCAAAATTATTAAAAAACTTTATATAATTTTAAAATTGGTAACGAAAACTTATATATTAGATTGAGGGATTTTTTTTCGATTTTCGAATATTCGATGTCGAAGTTAATATTTTTTCAATATTGATAAGGAAAACCAATAGTTTGAATGATGTGACTGTGTTTTGGTTAATTTTTATATCTTTTCTGTTTACAATATAGTTTAATAATTCTGATGATGAATTTAAAGTACTTACAATTAAAAATATTGAATAATGACTAAATTTTGTTGGTTACAATGGAATTCCAACCAATTTATTCTCTGTTTGTGATATCGCACGGTTTTTTTTTCAAAATTCTACTAATTAAATTTTGTATAATCAAAATAATAACGTTATAAATCGTCATTTCGGTATTTTAGAGTTATTTTGACTTTAGTTCAAGATATTTCAAAAGCAAACGGGTAAAATATCAAAATTAAACCGGTTATATAAGAAAAAGCATGACTTTAATGGAATCGCTATTTTAAAAATTTCATTTCGGTCTTAATATTACTATGGTATACAACTACTGTTATTATGAAAAGTTATGGAAGGACAGTAATGATCTTAACTTGACTGCGTCAAATACATCTCAGAGAAAACATAAAAATAATTATTGGCAGTGTTTTGATTTTAGCTTTTTTCAAAAATAATCGTTTTTTTTACCATTTTTACCCTTATTTATTTTATTACAAAAAGAGTGTTAAACAATAGTCAAAAGTACACAAAAATCAAATTTACTGTTTGGAATTGAATATGGAAAAGGATTAAACTATAAGTCTTCATTGTTTAAAATTATTAATGAAAGTTTTTCTAAGAAGTATTTTCATTGAAAACCTTTAACCCTTGTTGGACATTGGCCAAAAAGGGTTAGTTTTTTATTTTATTTCTTTAAGTGATATTTAGTAAAAACGTAAGTGCGCAATTTAGATTAACTCAGGCATTTTTTTTTTACCTCCACTTGGAACGTAAAAAGACAGATTTCCAAGACCACGACCTTTAGTAGACGAGTCATCTTAAGTAGAAAATTATAAAAAAGAATTACGTTAAGTCAAAAAAGTTAATTCTGTCAGTTGATTTTAGTCAAGCTTATTATTTATTTCTCAAATTCGATTTTATTTTTTCTAAAATTCTGTTTTGTCCATCTGTGCGAATTTGGGGATTTGGATGCAAACTCATGCGTGTTTTATCCGATGTCGTGTGGCATGATCTCTCCGATGTTGATTGCATCTCCTAAATTTAGACACTCCTTGGTTATGCTTCAAAAGAACGTTCTTGCGTTACACTATATTAAAATAATTAGCTATTGTGTGCAGCTCTTCGCTCACCAAAGTGACCCAGAGACCACCACCTAGTGGGGCTAAAAATTATTACCCGAGTGGATCTAAATCACTATAATTACTACTAAATACCATTTAAAGAAATAAAAAGATTAAGCCTTTTTGACCTTTTTCAAAATTAGAAAATTACTTTTTTTGGACATTCGGGTTAACGATTTTTACTGAAAATACTTTACAGTTAAATTGTCATCAATAATACTAGTTTACACAGAAAATGTGCATTTGATGAGTGGTGATTTTCCTTATGTATTTTCTCCCGCTGAATTCGAAAGTCAAGGTTACATTTTTTTATGGAACAGTTTTTGAGATATTGTAATTTTTTTAATTTTTTCACTTGACAAATCATATCTCAAGCTAGAAATGTCGTATAATCGGATCTTTGATTGGTAAAGCTGTTCAAAATATATCGATGAAAATAGGGCACATTTTCTAAAAAATCATATTTTACAGTGATTCTATGCCGACGGTAAAGTACAAATCGTTAAAAAAAAAAAAAATGTCTGGTTTCTCTTCATGTACGTATAGACGATACTTTTACGTAAGAACTAAAACCAACTGGAAGAAAATCGACCGAAAAATGACAAAGTTATAAGCAAGTTCGACTAATAAACAAATTTTCACTCTAATGCGCTGGGCGATTTGCTGGAAATCGACAACAAACGGATGTGATCTACTAGTAAACGGGTGCTGCTTGGTCTTTGGAGATGACTTATCTCGGTAAAAAACCGCCCATGCAGTGGTAAAATTAGATCATAATTCCATAACTTCTTTGTTTATCAGCTTAAATTACTCAAATTTGGTACATGAATAAAGGATGTACTTTCTTGTCTGTCACCTTAATTTGCATGCAATACATACAGTTGTTGGCCAGGGTAGAATGGACATGACATATATACATAAAATGTACTGAAGATGCATTTAAATGTTTTACAATTTTTCTGATATTTGGGCAAACTATTTATAAATATTGCCTAAAGCATTGTATTAAAAATTATCAAATTCTGTCCATATATTCAGAAATGCAAAAGTATGAACTTTTTTTAGATTTTCATACATTTTCTGTAAAACATTTATTATTTTTACCTAGTTCGGTATTAATTGTTGGTGAGTAATAAGCCATTTTAGGGTTAAATTCACGCTCTGAGGCCGAGAAAGAAACTAAAATTTGTGTAGGGTTGCCAGATTTTTGTATAGAGTTGACACATTTTTTTCGGCAAAATAAGTTGCATTTTTGAGCTAATCGCATGATTTTCACCTTAGAAAGAATTTTTAGTACGATAATTTTCAGCCGATAGTCTTAAAAAATAAATCAATTTTAGAAAATGTATTAAAACTAAATAAATGTTCACATTTGCACGTACATGGACAGATTTTGAAATATTATTTTAAATATCTACACCCAGAAAACAGACTCGGTAGTAACATCAACATTTCTAAAAAGAAGGAAACCATTTTCGTTTTTGGTTTTGGCCGTTATTGCACCATGTGCCAGTTGGCGTCATTGATAAGCTAAAGCGCATTCCTTTTAACTCGGTTCAAGAGCTTTAGAATATACTTTGAATTTCCTGCCCATATATGGGAGTTATATTCCAACTTAGGTCGGATAAAGGTGGTATAAATAGTTAGGTGATCAAATGGATACTTCTTTCGACACTTTTAAAACGTGTTTATTTCAACAGAAATCACACAGACTGTTCATGCCCAGAACATCTAGAGTGTCTGATTTCTCAATATGAGACAATAATGATACCCTACACTCAGGGCACTTCTGCTTTAAAAATATGTAGTTGTTTAGGTTGTAATACAGTTTCTTTATTTTTAATATAAATGTCAGTCATTTGTAGAACAAATTAATTTTACTAACGTTGTAGTTCATTTAAAAAAACAAACCACATCAAATGACTGTTTTATGATTTTACATTCATTTTTTACAGTAGTTTTTTGTTATTTAAAAAAATAAAAAAAAATAAATGTTTGTTTATTTTTTACTAACATGTGGTTAATTTTTACTACAATTGTTAGTCATTTTTTGAACATTAAAAAACAAAAGACAATGTTAGTTGAATTTAATGACATGTAAGTCGTACTTTCTTTAAGTGAAATTTCATTTGTTTTTAACTACATTTGCAGTGGTCTTTACCTACATAGTATTCTAAGTGTATAATACAACATACAACATTGTTTTTTGCAAGTAGTAGAATCGACGCTATTCACACGAACCCACTCATAGATTATACTCAGGTCTGGATTGAATGTGTCATACATAATCTGCCTTTTGCACCAAACTCAACAAGGCTAGGCCTTAGATCGAAGGAATATGAAGGACAAATGTTGCTGTCATCTGCAAAAGAGTATATAGGGTTGAAAGTTTGACCAAGAAGATCGCTAATAAAGAAAAGAAAAATAAAGTGAGAAAGAGTAGAACCTTGCTCAGGCCCTGAATTTAGCTAAAACTCATGTGATGAGATCCCATCTATGATAGCCAGGGTTGATATTTTTAGCGATTTTTTCATCTAGCTATAAAAAAAAATTGCAAGATTGCATCTAGCCGGAAGATTTAGCTATTTATTTTTCGTTTTAGGTATTTTTAGTCATTTATCTTATTAATTATTTTTAAGAATTCGCGTTTTTTATTTCAGTGTGTTATTAAGGAGTCCAATTAACCAATTTTGCAGATGGACTTTCTTGGCATTTTTTTTTTTATGTTTTAAATGTTTAAGATTAAAAGACCAATGAAAATTTCAATTCTTTTACTAATGTTACAACCTTTTTAAGAAAAAATTAAAGATGTTGTAAATGAAAACCGTATTATTTTCCAGTTTTTTGTAAAATTATAAAACATGAAAAAAGGAGTGTTATCGGAATAATCTCAACACACATTTTCACTTATAACTTGATTATTTTTAAAAGCTAACTTTTTATTTTATTGTCGAAATCGTCTGCTCGAAGCAATTAGGATCATTCAAATACCAAACAAAATTCGAATCACTCACTTTTTGGTAGGATTCGATTTATAAGCGAAAAAGTTAGCCGATCGATTTATTATTTTGCACACATAATCTGACAAACATTAAAAAAAAAAACGAAAAAATACTTCTGTAAATTTCCAATTACACGAATTTAAAATTCTGAGTGTACAATAGGAGTCCGATAAACCCACACACAGAGAAACATTTTGCTCTTTGCTATCTGAAATTCGGTTAATTCAACTCAAATTCGGTTATTACGAATTTCGGTCGGTTGGCACAACTGAACATTAGCTTTCACAACAAAGTTCGGTTAATTCAATTAAATATTAGTCACAACACATAAAATATATATATAATGTAAATATTGTTGTACTAACTGTATTCATAAGTTGTTACCATTAAAATATACTTTATAATCGGTTGGCACTTTATTTCTCTGTGTGCATAAAAGATCAATCAAGCCTTCTGAAATCATAGCTATTATTAAAATCTTCAGAATTTTTGAGCCAGTTATGAAAAATGATTTAATCCATATGTCAGTATTGAAAAAATTTTCAAAAATGTTCAATTAAGCTCATAAATAAAAGTCAATTATAATTCATTTATGACTCAGAAATTTGAGTGCTTGGAAAATTATCACATTTTAAAGTCTTTTATGAACCATAATTTCTGAAATGCTCGGTAACGTGTCGACTGGGAATTGCTTAAAATTATTTTAATTGCAACGGCGGTTTTATAAAATTTACAACTGCAAAAACCAAAATTAAACTAATTTGAAAACAAAGTTTTGACAGCAATTCAAACGCTACATATTTAAATGTCATTGTTTTACCTGAACAGCTAAGAGCTTTTTAAAGGAAACGAAAAAAAAAAGTTAGTAAAACGTCTTGTAAATGAATTATACTATTTTTCACCATGTTTTTTGCTAAAATTATGTTTTCAGCTAAAATTTTAGTTATACTTATTCAGCACTTAATTGTTTTGAACTAATGTTTTACCAATACTTTACTAATGTTTTACTTATTTATTTTGCTAAAAAAATTTTGCTAATAAGCACATTAATAGTGTGGGCAACAACCAGATTGAAAGATATACGCAGAATGAATTATATGACTACTTCATCTTGTAGTAGTGGCGAGGAAAATGATACTAAAAAGTACAACTCTAGTAAGACATATAAAAAAATCCACCATGATAGATTTTTGTATCCGTTTTTCATACATAAAACAAAATTGTGGATTAAAACAACTTAAATTTTGCGTTCTCACTACCTTGTGAAAGTAATTGTCTATTAATTAAATAAAATAAAAAACAAAATTTTTAAAGAGATTAATAGCCTAGTGTTGTCAAATTGCAAACATATTTACAGACAGGTAGACAGACCAAAGCGAAAGACATCTTAGCTAGATTTTTATTGTTCCTTTATTTTATTGCAAAATAAAAATGGTTGTATATGTCATATTTTGTTATTTTTTCGTTTCGTTTCTTTAATTATCTGTGGCATTTGCGTTCCTTTAAAAGATAGCATCATTTAGACAACCATTGATGTAAGTAGTTGAAAGACAATTGTGTTTATATTATATATAATTATTTCTATTTTATAGATATTATATTAATTGATGTCGTCATTGTGGGAGTATGAACATTTTTATATTTTGTAACGTATTGTAAATTATTTTTAAAAGAATCACAAAAATATGTTTTATAATTTTCAGCAAAAACACATTAACTAAAGTATAATTTTTATACAAATTTTTTGAGTTTTTTTCAGTCTACTAATATTCAGCAAAAATTTTATTAATTTTTAGCAAGGATTTTTTAATTTCTAATTTCCTAAGTGTTAGCAAAACTTTTGCTGAATCTACTAATTTTGTTGCTAAACATCAACTCGCTGATTTTCAGCAAAAGATTTTGCTGACATTAGCATTTTTTTGCAAGCATCCTCCTGACTAAATTTTTGCTGATTTAGCAAAATTTTTTTGCTGACTTTAATAACTTTTAATAAACTAGTTTTAAGTTAGTTGACTTTTTAACATTTTTAGATTTTTATACAAATAATAAACTTTTTGCGTTTTTTGAGAATTTAGCGAATTCAAGCGATTTTAATTTTGAAATCTAGCTATTTTTTGCGTAGTAGTATTGGTAATCTTTATACTAACATGTGTAGTGCGATCTCTGAGAAAGCTCGAAATAAAACGAAAGAATTCATTATAAAGATCAAAAGCAATGATATTTGATAACAGTGCGTCGCACAGTGCTTTGTCCCGTAGCAAAAATCAAAAATAAAACTGTGTCTCAGATTTTGATGAAAGATACCTTAGTCGACAGATTATAAAGTAATTAAAAAAAAAGATGTATTTTTTTTGATTTGACTCATTTTGACGCCACCAGAGGGCGCCAAACTCGGAGAATTTTTGTATGTAAATGTTATTAAAAAAATTGTTGATTTTTATGTTTTACAAAAATAATTGCTTAAAATTTTTTTTAAGAGATAACATCTTTATTTTTGCACATTTAAGTTACTGAGAATATTTTCAATAAAAAAAAAATATTTTTGTGCAAAAAAAATTTAAAATATGAGTTTTGTGTATATTTGAAATACTATATTTTTTTTTGTTCACAGGTTTTTATTACGAAATTTTGATGGAATATTAAAAAAATACATGTAAAAAAAAAATTTTTTTTTAATTTTTCTTAGAAAGCCTATACCTATGTGTACTATTAACATTAAAGATAAGTTGCCCTTTTTAACAAGAACTATTTTATATATTTTTTTTAAGTTGTACCCTAAACCTGAGTTTTGGAACTATAAATATGGTGGTTTGCAATAATAGCTGTCACATTTTACTTTTGTTATAAAACTATTAGTTTTTTTTTTTAATTTAAACAAGAAAATATATTCGATTTAGAAAAAAAAATTTTATAAGTCAATATAAAAATGTTTTATTGTTTATAGGCGTTGCAAGTTAGCTAATTTTTAGTAAAAACCCAAAAAAATTTTAAAGTTTGGTAAAATATTTAAAAAATACATGTATTCCGTATTTTTTTATTTTCTTTTCCTGGTTAGGTTTGACCTTTGTCTGTTAGAAAAAAATTTAAAAAGATGCCCTATCGGACGATAATTATGTTTTTTTGTCGTTTTTTGTAACACCTAAAATCATTATATTTGTACTAAAAATTAAGCAAACAATATCGTATCTGTTATATTTATTTATTACTTTTTTTTTGTTTTATGATATATCTGATACGTTATAAAACAAATTTTGTAATTTTGTACTCAAATATATACAAATAATTTTATAATAATCATATAATTTTTTTGAATTTTTTTTTTTTTTTTGGTTATTTTTATGTAAAATATTTATATAGTACATTTATAAATGCAATTTGTAACAATTAAATAATTCGTAATGTATAAAAAGCTACTTTAAGATACCGAAAAAGCTATAAAACACCAAAATGCATATCTTCCCGCAAAATGATTTAAATAACACTAAATTGGCTACACTAGTATTAATAAATAAATAAATAGCACATACAAGAAAAATATCAAGGGAAAGTACTAACAAGGATTTAATGACCCATTTGCTGTTAGCATCAGATCCGGTTTTGTCATCGAAGAGAAAACTAAGTAAAAATAAAACTAAAGCTATAACCTACGGGGAAGAAATACAGAAATATATTTTAAACGACAATTTTAATTCAGATGAACCAAGTTTTTCTTCGAGTTATAAATATACTTCGGAAGAATCAAGTACTGATGATTAAAACATCTTTTTATATGCCAAAACAATAATCTTTTCATATTATTTTTTTGTAAATTTTGTAATGAATTTTTTTATATCTTTGTTTTTATAATTAGTCTTATAATTTTCAGAAACCGTAAAAAATATATCTTCATGTAATAAAAAACTGTTAATAAATTTTTAAGTAATACAGAATTTTATTTGAAGTTCTATTTTATTATTTTTACTAAATAGATTATAATGAAATTTTAAATAGTTAATACAAGCACAAATACCTTTTTAACATTTTGTAGCAAGGTTTTCAAATAGCGTTTTCAAGAAAACGGATATATTGAAGCAAATTTAAACCTTGCTTCGATTGAAATGAAAATTAGTACGGATATTAATAGCTTCATTTCCAGTTCAATAACTAATTTCTACCATTTTTTAACTAGAATTGAAGATTTTATTTAATATTTAAAAATTTTGGGTTTTTGGAGGTTATGCATGTAAATTTTGTTTCTAAATTTTGAATAAAGAAAAAGTTGTGATGTTTGGATGAATTTTAAAGGGATTATATCGTTTTTACGAAAAAGGATATATGACAGCTAAATGAGTCCTTGCTGCGCTTGCAATGAAAAGTTCTTCATACGTAAGGAGCAATATTTCTGACCCAGCAACCAGGTTTTTTAATTTTATGACGAAAATTGTGGCTTTTATTAAAATTTTAAATTCAGGATATATGCGGGATGTAAGAGTCCTTGAACCAATTTTGTCTAATTCTTTTTTTATATCTTAGTTTAGTTTTTCTAACGTAAGGAGCCTTATTTCTAACCCAGGAATCAGGTTTTTTAATTTTATGACGAAAATAGTGGCTTTTATTAAAATTTTAAAATTCAGGATATATGTGGGATGTGCGAATCCTTGAACCGATTTTTTTCGAATTTTTTTTTTCATTTCTTATTCTGAACAAAGAAAATTGCAGAATAGCTTTTTTAATTTTTTGACGAAAATTGTGGCTTTTATTAAAATTTTTAAATTTAGGATATATTGGAGGTGTGCGAGTCCTTGCACCGATTTCGTCAAATTTTTTTTTTTTTATTTTTATTCTAAACTAAGAAAACAGGTGGATAGCTTTTTTTAATTTTGTGACGAAAATTGTGGCTTTTATTAAAAATTAGAAATTCAGGATATATAGGAGGTGTGCGAGTCCTTGCCCCGATTTTTTCCAATTTTTTTTTTATTGTTACTTTGACAAAAAAAAAATAGCAGGACAACGTTTTTCAATTTTAAGATCAAAATTGTGGCTTTAGCTCTATTTTTTTAAATCAGGATGTATGGGAGGTGTACGAGTCCTTGCACCGATTTCGTCCAAAAATTTAATTTTTTTCACTTTTATGAAAAAAAATAGAATGCCAAATATTCAGAATTTTTTGAATAAAATTGTGGCATTTAGTCAAATTTTTCAGTTCAGGATGTATGGGAGGTGTTCGAGTCCTTGAACCGATTTTGTCCAAAATTTTTTTTTTTTTCTAATTTTGGAATAAGAAAATAGCATGCCAAGTTTTATTTATATACAATAACTCCTTCTATTTTTGCACCCTGCTTATATGGGAACAAAGCACTGTGCGTCGTGCCGCACAATATCGAAAAAACGATGGTAAAAAAATTATCATACATTTTGTAGCATAGCTTTTTCGATAGATTAATTTTTAGTTCGATTTCAAAAATGTTTAAATAATAGTGCTTAACATGCCAAACTTAATTAGAATTCATGTGTCGCAAGACATATTTTTTTTTGTTAAAGCAGTTTAAGAAAAATTTTCAAAAATCAAAAACTTTGCTCGCTGGTCGCCACTGGTTAATTCTATCCGATTTTTCTCAAATTCGCACCACCTAATTTTTAGACATAGTTCCACAGTAATCGCAGCAAAAATTGATAAAAATTTATATTAAAAAATAAATAAAAATTCCGCTTTAAATTCCATATTAAATGACGTAGAATAACACTTTTCAAATTTACACTGTATTTCTATTAGTTTGGTATCCCTATTGTTATGGTACACATTTATTATGCCCTCAGGGGTATATCGATTCTTAAGCGCCGCTATACATTTACATACAAGTATGTATGAATTTTACCATAACAAATGAATAAAATGAAGTGGCGAAGGCGGTACAAAAGTTGCAAGGTTTTATACGTATGGTGTTCTTATTTACACGCATTTAAAACTAAAAATATAAATCTCCCCTGGTCTTAAATTTTCACATCTTACCATGAAGCAAAAGTTATTTGGGATATTCATTGGGATAACGTTGATTAGTTGTTGGTTGTGTAGTCGACGATGTAGCAGTCGATATCGTTATACATATTGCGCAAAAGTGGGTTTTTTATTATTCGAAACTGCAACTGTGCAACTGCATAAAAACCTCTTCGAATCGTCGTAATGTATCGCTTTTATTTTGTTTTTCATTTAAGTAATTTATGAGCCCTTTTGGGCAACAGCAACAAAAACACACACATTTCACAACAATTCACTCTTTTCATTCCGCGTACTATTAATGTTACACGTTATAGACTCTCTCATCGAAGTGGGCTTTGTTTCAATGTGAATTATTTTTATCTTAATTTTTAATTTTCTTAACTTTGTTTTGTTTTTAATTCGTTTAATAAACGATAAGACACTGGCATTAAGATGGCTTTTTTATTATATTTTTTATTATTTTTTTTTTGCATTTAAAAGAAGGCTGGTAAGCCAAGTTGAATGGATATTTAAGTTTTACATTATGTTTGCGGTAATGCCAAAAATTCACGGCATCTTAACACATACAATCCATAAATCGACCGTAATGTCGAAACGATGATTCTTATTTTCAAGATTAATTCAAGTAAACGGTCATGCAATGTGCATGCGATCTTGTTTCTTCTTGTTTTTTTTTGCTTTTTTTTAATACGAGACACTCGTTTCACTTCGCTTAGATTATTTGGCTAAAATGCGTTTGTGCGCGTTGCAGGAGCTTACTCAATCTAGTCGCGTTGAGTTTTAATTTTGCACTGTTTTTGTCATGCTCACAATCATTTTGTTTTAGCCTTAAGTCTCTGGACTTTTATGGAGCACTTTACGCGCGGTGAGCGTTCACCCAACAAAATGTACATGATATCGGTGTATCATGCCGCATGACGGCCTACCTTCAACAGCAACAACAACAGCAATAACGTCGACAACAAGAACTAAATAATATACAGATGGTGTAGAGGAGTAAGTTAGCATTGCAGCATGTGGCAAAACATGATTGTATGTCCATTTACACTGGTTTTCGTTCTATGGCCTATTGATGTTGTTATGTATTTTTTTTTTCTTTTAAATACACCATGCATACGAGTACAACTTTCAAACGTATCTGTCAACATACGAGAGTTGTTTTAATGATTACTCAGATCCACAAAGTCAAGCAAAGGTGTTTATGGGCGATTGGACTAGGGAAAAAGGTTTTTTTTTTAGAGTTGTGTGCCCAGAAAATATTTTTTGTTTTAGTCAAATTTGGTTTTGATCGAGTAAACCAAATGCAAATTCATATTGCCTAAAAGTTTTTTTGTTCAATATGATAACTGATTAAATTAGGCAATTCTCAAAAACACAATACACTGAAACCTTTTTTTTAACAGTATTTGTGTAGTCTACTATAGTACGGTAGTGAATGGAAAATTTGGAGAAAGAAAATTTGGAATACGTTGCCGTTAAACATTATATAAACAATTTTAATTTTACATTATAGATATCAAACATTTTTTCTTCTTTTAGCAGCAAACATATTTTTCATATACATTAACATTCTTAAGAGTCATGTCCTCTCACAGCAAATGTCAAAGAGTTAGATATCTATGCAATCTATGTTTTATGTTACCAAACTTAAGTGGCTATGCCAATCATCCAACTCAAGAAATTTTATTTAATAAACTAAAAGCAATTGAGAATATTAAGGAACATTTTAGTAGCCCCACATCACTTCTTTGTGATACTAACTAGAGTTGTCACTCGAATAACAGTGATTCGATTAAGCTAACGACCAAAACAAAATTCCAAAGAACAATTTAAAAAACATGATTTACGAATAACGAATACTTCGAATAAATTTTGAGGATTCATCGAATAAAACGAATAATTAAAAAAATACTTTTTTAATTAAAGTGTTTCCAAAATTTACCAATTTTATGATAATGACTAGCGAAAAACAAACAGACTATAAATAGAAATCGTTTGTGGTAAATTTATTCTAACTCAACACACAGAGTAATGTGGGAATTAAAGTTACCCAATTCGTGTGAGTTAAATAGAAATATTTACGATTAACACTAAATGGCAAGAAGAATGTTGATGAAAACCGTAGTGGGTCAGAAAATGCATTCCATTCATGCTAATGTCTAATAACTTTTTCTGTGTTTTTTCTAATAGTCAAAGTAAATTATCATATAAAAATTATAATTTTTCTGTTAATTTAGAGAAAAATTTGTCATGATCTCAAACCGAACGAATAAAATCTCACGAAAAACTTTATATAAAAAATAGTAATGGGTAAAAAAAATCAAAACTCTATCGAAGAAATAATTGAAATTTTAAAAATGTTGTTAATCGTAGCCCCACATCACTTCTTTGTGATACTAACTAGAGTTGTCACTCGAATAAAAATGATTCGAGTAAGCAAACGACCAAAACAAAATTCCAAAGAACAATTTAAAAAACATGATTTACAAATAACGAATAATTCGAATAAATTTTCGATTATAAAACGAATAATTAAAAAAATACTTCTTCTAATTAAATTGTTTCCTAAAATTTACCAATTTTAAGAAAAAAATTATATAAAAAATGGTAATGGGTAAAAAAATCAAAACTCTATCGAAGAAATAATTCAAATTTTAAAAAGTTTATTAATCGTCTTCGAAGATAATGAAACGTATATGAATTGACTTTGAAGCAAACAATATAAAGGAATTCACACACTAAGAATATTGTTTAGGAGAAGACCACATGTAGTTAAAAACAATTGAAAGTTCATTTAAAAAAAGGACGACCTACATTTCAGTAAATTCAACTAATATTGTCATTTGTTTTTTACTGTTCAAAACTTTGTAGTAATTGTAGTAAAAATGAACAGTAAAAATTAAACAAACTTTTGTTTATTTAATTTTTTTAAATAAAAAAAAAAACTAGTGTATAAATGGAATGTAAAATCATAATACAGTAATTTGGTGTGGTTTGTTATTTTTAAAGAACTATAATTGTAGTCAAAAATTAAGTTTCGTTACAAATTATTGTTTTTTTACTTAAAAGTAAATATACAGTTCCCTGAGTGCAGATAAAGAGCACTTTAAATATAGCATAACTTTTGAAGTTTAGACAATAAAAATATAGCGCAGTGATTTGTGGTGCATCCGAATCAGTAACAACATTCTGCTAAAAGTTGCATGTTTTTGAGAAATCTATTTTTTTTTTCAGGCAACTTGTGTTTCAAAAATTCTGACCTACTAAAAGTGTGGCAGACTGGACAAAGCAAAATTGAGAAAATCGAAGTTCTTTTTAATTATATTCTTAAAAATATTGGAATATAGTTTTAGAAAACGAATTTACTGACTAATTTATTATAAGTAGACTTTATAAAAATGAATTAATGTAATCAAATAGATATATTTTTCAAAAATCTTAAATTTAACAGATACTAACAGATACCTTTGGCTAAAGATGGATTAAAAACAAATTTCCTTTTAAGAACAATAAATAAAATTTATGTTTATTTTTACAAATTGTGTTTTAATTTTTTATAAATTGCACGCATATATGAAATTTTGTTAGTTTTGAACAAATACTGTAGCTCACCAGACATATGTTCCATATGGATTCCTGGCTAAAGTGGGTTAATGATATCCGATGAGGTCAGGATTGCACATCTGAATAATTTTGAGTATATTAAATGAATAAGTAAACGAAAAAAATATTTTTTCTTAACTTCGAATTTTGGTAATTTGTAATGATACATTTTATTCCCAAGATGGGTCATTTTGGGCCGTCTTGCGGCACGGGTTAACGTTTTCCAAAAAAAAAAGTGTTTTTTCTATTTGGAACCGGTTGTAATAAAACTGCTGACATATAAATATATATATGTGATTTTTTTATTTTTGACCAAAAAAAGTAGCTCGCCAGACCTATGTGCAATGGTGGCATGTGTCTTCTAAAATCACAGGGTGTATTTCAAAATTCTACCCATTACATTTTGTTTTAGCAACATAAAAGCGTCGTTTCTGTAATTTAGCGTTATTTTGACTTTAGTTCAAGATATTTTTAAATCAAACGAGTAAAATACCAAAATTAAACCGGTTATATACGAAGAAACATGTCTTTAATGGAATCGCTTTTTTAAAATTTCCATTTCTTTCTTAATATTACTGTTAGTATAAAATGTTATTGAATACCAGCCCTGTAAATTAGTTGTGTATTTTGACAATTATTTTTATTTTTTAATCGAATAATTTTTAAAAATTACTTCTTTTGATCGTTCGATTAGAAATTGTTTGGTCGTTTATTATTGACAACTCTAATACTAATGCTTTAAGAGGAATACAAAAAGTTTTTAAAAATTTTAACGAAAGGTAAGTGGAATTAACGTAGTGGAAGCGCTGGGACCGGCAGTTCCGTCGGCAAGATCCGCCTCGCGTCTGGCAAGTCGCGTGCGGCGCGACGCGGCTAGTCACAACGCTTTCAATAAGTTTATCGCAGTTTGGTGGATAATTGTATTTATTGCTTATTTATTGCTTTCTTTTATATAGTGTTTTGTAGAGTATAAAAAGCTTAGCGCTTGTTTATCTATTACGGTGCCGAGATAAATTGAGATTTACTTTCGTCAAAAATGCAAGGTAAACAAAAACAAATTTTAGTAATTTTTACGAAAATTTTTTTTCGATCGTCATGGATAAACGGACTGACTTACACCATAAATTACATAAATATCAAACTCTTCATCGTCTTTTATCAACAAACACATTTTCATAAACATTCAAATATTTTTTGTATAGATATACCATGTATATCCAAAACATTCTCATGAGTTAAGTGCACTGTCAGATAATGTCAAAGGGTTTGAAATCTATGTTATCTATGATCTACACACAAATGCGAAGAACGCCAGAAAGACTTTCATCGAATATGCCTTTGAAATCTCCTTGAACCCTGTGTCTTTGAGTCTTTCCAGTAAGAGCTTATTTGGAAACGTTATGGGTTATATAGTAAACCTAATTTCCTTGACTCTTGAATATTATAAATGTTTCCAAAAGTTTTGTTTGTGAAAGATTTTAAAATTAAAAGTGGACAAATGTTCAGTTTACTTTATTCTAAAAGCATTTAGTTAATTTTCCTTAATGTTCGGCATTTTAATGTTCTTAAGAATATAATTTTTGGCTAAAAATTGTATCGTTAATTCAAGAAAATTACATATTGACCAATCTCGGTGCCAAAATATCAAAAAAATTTTACAGCAACAAATTACTCACAGTGCTTTTTTAAATTTATTTTCATCGGGATAAACATTAATTGCATTTATAGTAATTAAATGTGCTAAAGTCCCAAAACTTATTTAACAATTTGTGAAAAGCAATCTGATGTAGGCGTGTCCCTATCCGGATTTCATTCCTGCCCAAGGAAATCTTCAGGGGACTTTGTTATTAGAATTTCTAGAGATATTTGTTATGTTAAATCACAAATGAAATTTTATTTTTGGGCTTTATGGTTATTGGCGCTATTACCTAACGCGCTTAAAAAATGTTTAACCTGAGAGCTAAACAAATCATGTTAAGTCAAGTTTATATATAAACAAGACACCAGAGTTTTTCTGCGCGAACAAGGAGTATTTTTCGTCTAATTGTAGATATTTGTTATAGTTTGTTTGGAACATTTAACTTTGGGATATCATAATTTTTTTAAAAATTTAATTTGCATATTTTGTAGTCATAATTTAAATCAAGTTTCACCCATGGGTATTTTTTGTCCCCAGACCACTTCCATATCTGAGTATACACTGATAGAATTTTCCTTCATATTATTAATAAACGATTTCATTAAAATCGATTCATTGGTTTAATGAAAAATTTCATTAACTGTATTACAATTCATTAATATTGGTAACTTCATAACAAAAATTCATTAAATCAATGAAAATTTTCAAATTTTTTCAATAAAAATTTTGACTTGTATTAAGAACAAAAATTTTTTTGTTTTGTTCTCTCATTTTGATAGTACAGAATTAACCAAAACTTTGATATAAATAATTTTTTTTTATTAAATTTGCCTAGAGCTAACAGATTTTGACGAAATTCCAGGGAACAGATTCTCTAAGAAAAACGACATAGTTTTGTTCAAAACGAGACCTAAATTGTTATCGTTTTGACGATGTTACACAAAAACGTTATGCTAAACGATATTAAATTTTTGTTTTTTAACAACATTGTTAACAACATTTAACATTTTTATCTAATATGATCGTAATTTTATTACAAAAAGTGGACTATAATCGTCGATCGTTCTACAGAATTCCAAGCCAGATCGATAAAAAATTACATATTTTGTAACGACATATAAGAAAATATGTCATCTTTTAACACAAATTATAAAAAATGTAAAGAAAGATTGAACAATTTTGTAAAACTAATAATAAAATTTCTCAATAACCACCAAATTAATGCTATGCTAAAATAATCATAAAAAGTGCAAATTATTAAATATCAACGAAAATATTTCATACAAACTATGAATTTTATTCATTAAACACATGAAACCTTCATAACGATTAGGCTAGTATTAATGAAAAAAATTTCATATACTTTATGAAATTTTCAGTTTGTCAATGAAACCATTCATTAAAATTGATTTAATGAAACACCTTTCATTGATTCAATGAAACGCTTTTTTGTGGGACTTTTTTGTGAAAAAATTCATTGAATTAATAAAGGAATTCATTAATATTACGCACAAATTTCAATCAGTGTATTAAATAGTATATTAAATAGAAAATTGAAATAAAAAGTAAATTTTTTCGAAATTTCGAATTTTGGGAATTTTTAATAGTAATACACATTTTGAACAAAATGGATATTTTCGTTCATCTTACGTTTTCCAAAAAAATATAAAAAACGATTTCTTTCGTTTGAAATCATTTGCAATAAAACTGTGGTGTACGAAAAATCGACAACGGGGACATCCTAATGAACATATATTGATTTATATATCAGCATGTATGTAGTTGTATGACATGTATGGAAGCATATATGAGTTCATACATGCAAACCAAAAGTTCGTATATGGAAATGTATGATATCATGTATTGAAATATATGCTAAATATTGTTCCATATATTATTATATATATTTTTTGTAGTCATATTTTTTCATGTATTATTAACTTAGAAATAAACAATTATTGTTTCTTAAACTTATTGAAAGTTAGATTTTTAATCGCTGCATCTAAAACTGATTTTATTTTTAAAAACTCTTATGACCATTGTAACTCAATATAGGATCGCTACTAAAAACATTTAATTTTTGTTTCAAATTATGTTTTATTTATATTTAAACATAACTGGTATACGAAACATGTCTAATAACTTCCTAGTATTTTTGCTATTCAAAAAAAATGTGCTTTTATCCTATAGTTTAAATACAGTGGAGTACGTTTTTAACGAATTCGATTTAGTTCGTTATAAGCAAAGTTCGTTATAAGCGAGGTAAACATTTTCCATTAAAATTATTAAAATTTTGTGATTTTTTCTTAAATTCTCCTAATTTTAAAAATATTGTTTGTAATTCTTAAACAATTCTTTCGATTAATTACTATTAATTACTTATAAATATTATTAATATTTATTATTAATTACTATTTAATAAATTTGTAATTAAAAATACAAAATTTTTAAGATCTAAAAAAATTAGTTCGCTATAAAAAAATTCGTTATAAACAAAATACGTGTCCCTTATTTTTCCTTACACATCCAAATTTCATTAAGATGGGACAGAACCAATCGGGAGATTCCCTTGTAAGTATTAACAGGGAATGGTGTATTAAAAAATCTAAATAAAAAAACTTATCATTTTGATTATTCTAAAAATGTTTTTATCGACCTATTTCTACTTTAAATTCTTGATTGTTTTTTAGATTTGTCTTAACTCAACTGTGATCTTAACATTAGGAAAATAGAAAAAGAATTTACTGTGATATTTTATTTATTTATTTTTTACAATTATTTTTATTTATTTATACATATACTTGTTTTGTATTGTTTAATAATTGAAAATAATGTAAAATTGACAGAGAAGATTATATGTAAGAGGCCATTTAAACGACGCAATTTTTGCATACAACGTTGCGTGCAATTATTGTTTGTAGGCAAACGGGGTAGATAAGCAAGCGGGGTAGCAAAAATTGCACGGGTTTCGTTTTTCAAGATATTTTTTGACATTTCTTTCTGCTATCGTTCGTATTCTTGTTAGTTTGCTTTATCCGTATTCGGCTTCTCAAGTGTTGTGTATCGAAAATATTTCGTAAAATAAAAAATAAATAATGTGGAATAAAGAACTATTTATATATTATTTTAAATTATATTATTTTATATTATTTTATATTATATATATTATTAATTATATTATTTTAAATTATTACGAATAAATTAAATTTCAACGAATGAACAATTAAAGAAGACTGTCAAAATAAACGTCAAAAAAATTGCATGCTAAAACTCCTCGTGTAAATGTTAATGATTTTTAGAAGCAACTTTAAAAGAGAATTGCCTGCAATTAATTTCTTCGTTTAAATTGCCTCTAAGTTAAATGATTTCAATAATGTTAGGCTCTATGTTGTTGTTATTTATATTATTGTTTTTCTTATTTATGTTTTATATGGTTGTCAGATCAATAAAATATTCATCCCAGAAGATGTTAAAAAAAAACACCAACGAAACGTCGGATGGACCATTAAATGAAATAATCTTTTATTTTATATAATAAACTGGACATTAAAAGCCCGTTTTAGACAAATCTAAAAAACAATCAAGAACTTATGATTTTGAGTTTTTCAATTTTGTTCCATAAATTTTGTTTGTTTTTTATGTTCAAAACAAACTAAAAATGTTTAAAATTTCTGTCAAAACAAAAATAAAAAATTTGGAAGAAATTATTTTTTTATTGGGAAACATAATTTAATGGTTTTTTTTGTATTGTTCTACTTATTGAAAATTAAATTCCCACACCAAATTCCGGAATGTTACAACCCAAATAATCCAATAAACGGCGAAGTTACAGCTTTCACTTTTTGTAAGAAATGGTTTTTGAGTTTTGTTGTTTTGCTCTGAGGTCCGATTAAATAAAAAACTATTAAAAGATTTGTATTAAGGAACGATGTAGAAAAAAAAAATTCATTTAATAGTTTTTAATTTAATCGCATCTCAGAGGCAAACAACAAAAATCATATAAATATATGAAAAATATTAGAAATATAAATATATGAACATAGTTATTTTTTTTTATTAAGTCTATGGAAAATTCCTTACAGACAACGATATAAATAAATTTTAAATTTTTACATATTTATAAAATTGGAAAACATACAAGATTATTATTTTTTTAATAAATGATTTTATGGAATAAAAGATTAAACTTAAATTATATTTAATTGATTAAACAACAAGATTAGATTCCTTTTAGTGACTTGTATATTTTCGGAAATGTCAATGAAGGCATATAAGTTGTTCAATTCATTGCAAATTTTGCGGAATGAATCAAAATTTGCGTAATTGGACTGAAAGTACTGCAGTTTTAAAGGCTGGTTACACCGAGTTGGTCGAGTTGGAACAACGAACTCAAGTTTGCTAAGAAGATAATCGGAATTCGTAATACCTTTTAATAGATTGATCAGGAAAGATACATTTAACACAATTCTTCTACTTTTGAGCGTAGGAAGTTTTATTAATGCTAAACGCTTTTCATATGAAGGAAGATATCTGCCCATCACCCATAAATTAGATCGAAGGCAAAACAGAAGGAATTGGCGTTGGACGGTTTTAATTCGTTCTATATGAATGTCATAATGCGGATCCCAAACTACGGAGGCATATTCAAGTATTGGTCTAACAAGAGATGTAAATAGCTGTTTTGTAACATCAGGGTCTTCAAATTCTTTTCCCCATCTTTTTATAATACCAAGAACTCCTTTAGCCTTGTTTACAGTTTGTGTGATATTTGCGTTAAAACTTAGATTTTTGTCCATTAATACTCCAAGATCAAGAATTGAATGTACTATTTCAAGTTCATGTTCATCTATAATATAAGTATGGAAAACTGGATTCGTTCTATAAAACAGCATATATTTGCAATTTTTATAATTTAATTCCATGAGGTTAACTTTACACCAATCGTGGAACGAGGTTAAATCTGATTGTAATAAGGACGACAAATCCGATTGTGATATGGAGTTCAAGTAAGATTTCTTGTAACTGAGAAACAACTTTACATCATCAGCATACATTAATATTTTGGAATGTTGGATGCATGACGGCAGATCATTTATGAATAAAAGGAATAGTACTGGTCCAAGATGACTACCTTGAGGAACTCCAGAAGGAACAAAAATACTTTTAGAGGTTGATTGATTAAAAATAACACGCTGATTTCTGTTTTTTATGTATGTACAAATCCATTTTAAAAGAACAGGAGAGAATCCAATTTTATGCAGCTTAAATAGCAGGAGATCGTGATTAACTTTATCAAATGCTTTGCTGAAATCTGTGTAGATGACGTCAGTTTGCATTCCAAAAGTGAATGAACTATTAACTATTGAAGTGAATTCTAGTAGTAATTGCGGAACGGCCTTTTCTAAATCCATGCTGTGACGATGATGAAATTGAGGATACATCGTGAGATACAAAATTAGTTACGATCTTTTCAAAAAGTTTTGGTATAATTATAAATTATGAAAAGTTTTTCGACCTTTGAAATGAATGACTTTATTAAATAATTGAGGTCTAGGTCACGTTTGTAGCCAGAGTGGAGGGCAGCGGCAAGAAGGTTTTTGTTTTAATATTGTTTGTTGTTGTTCATACTCCCTGAAGATGTCATTCAAAGAATGACGAAATATTGGAGATATATAAAATAATAAAGGATATTTTATAAATACAAACGTGAACTAGAGCTCAATTATTTAATAAAGTCGTTTTGGTATAATACTTAGTTTAGCGATTCCTCTGTAGTTAGTAATATTTGACTTGCAACCTGATTTGAACAACGGAATAATAAACGATTGTTTCCAGATTGAGGGGAAATATCCATTGGAGAGGGATAAGTTAAATAAATGTGTTAACGGTGTGCTTAGGCTATCTACACAGTTCTTTAATACACAGCTTAGGACCCCATCAGGTCCATACGAGTCGGAAAATTTTAAATGTTTTATTGCATTAGCAATAGTGGTAGTATGTAATGCTGGAATATTCACTTGATCTGCTTCAGGAATAGGAAATTGATAATCCGTGGCTGCATTTATATTTAAAGTAGTATTGGAATAAGTGGTGGAGAAAAAATCTGCGAACATATCGCAAAATTCGACATCATTTGAAGATTCTTTTTGATGAAATTTCATCATGGGTGGAAATTCGGATACAAGACGTTTGGAATTAACGAATTTATAAAATGTTTTTGGATCTAGTCTAAATTTAAGTTTAACTTTGCTTAAGTAATTGTTGTAGCATCGATTATTTAATAAGTTGTAATCAGATCGTGCAATGGAGTACTTGGCATAATCAGTTAGTGCACCTGATTTTTTATAATTTTTGTAATGCTTATTTTTCAAATTTTTGAGTCGGGACAGCTCTTTAGTATTCCAAGGTGGGCCATGTAATGATGTTCTCATAATCTTTGGAATTGATTCTACAAAACATTCAAACAGAAGCTTATAGAACATTTCTGTAACTACTTCAATGGTATCCAAACTACAAACTCCTTGCGGAATGTAGTGAGACCAATTAAAACGTGAAAGAAGAGTATTCAGCTTGTTGAAGTCTGCTTTTCTAAAATCAAAAATTTTCTGAACACCTTGAAAAGTTTTTATGGAAGCTTGTTTTTGAATAAACATGTTAATTTCTAAAGTGGGATGATATACGTTTTCTGAGCTAAAATATACGCACTGAAAGAATTATCCTTCATGATATTAATGAAACAATTTTGTAGAATTGTTTTCGTAGATTCAACGAAGAATTTCATTATATCTAAGAAATTTTATTAACATTAAGATTTTTTTCATAAAATTTCATATTTTCATAAAAACTATTTATTCGATTTTATAAATTAACTCTTCGTAAGTTTAATGAATATTTTCTTTATGTCTATGAAATTATTTTTAAGACTTAATATTTTTATTTTTTTTCTAAAGTTTCATAATTTCATTAATTTTTATATATTTCAAACTTTAGTTTTAAGATTTAATTTTAAAGTGTTCAACAAATTTTTAAAAGTGTTTTATTATTATAATGTAGCCTTTAATTAATTTTGGACATCTGTGAAATTGTTTAAAAACAGATATAAAGTGGTTCATTGGCTTAGTGCCAATGTATTTTTCAAGACATTCATGAAGAGTTTTCATTAATTTAAAGAACTTTTTAATATTAGAAAAATTTATGAAACTGTTTCATAAATTCTATAAACGATTCATTGCCGGAATTATTAATTAGTTTTATGAAGATTTTAGTTAATTCTACAAACATTTCATAGATATTGACTTTAATGAAATCTCTTTCATAGAATTGCGTTATTTGACTTATGACAGTCGTTACTAAATAAGCGATAAAGTATTTTTTAAATATATGTGGAATGCATTTATAATTCATGTGTTATGTATGCAGAATGTATAGTTAAATGATAGTTAAATGATTTTTTTTTTTATTTATTTTATTATTTTTTGTAAATTTTTACTTTTTTTTTAATTTATAATATTTTTTAAATTTATTGATTTTTTATATAGTTCTGATAAAATATTATAAAAGACCATATCCAAAGTTTGTGTCTTAAGTCTTTTGATTTCACCGTTTAATTTGCGGGGAATATACAATTCATTTGAATCTTCATTTGATTACATTTGATGTGCAAGTTTTTTGGTATCCTTTTAATATATGGTCGTTGATCATAAATTTAGCCTTGCAAACTGAATCCTCAAGGTGCTTCAAAAATTCAACAAAAAACATATTGACGTTTTTCAAATTTGTAATCACACGCCGAAAAAAGACTTTGAATTCAAATCTGGTCCCAGAATCACTCTCCGACAGCACTCGTTCGAGCTATATTAATGGGAAAAGTGTAGTTTTTGATCAAAATTCTCCGATTTTTCCTGGAAATATATTTTTTGTAATACTAGTAACGACAGCTGAACAAACTATTCTTAACCTTTTTTTAATTTTTTTTTAATTTCAAAGAAAATTCATTTCCTGCAATTTTAAATTCCTGCAGTGTAAAATTTAAAAAAAATCGAATTTTTTATCAAGTTCCAACTATGATAACTTCAAGAAAAAATAAGACGTCTTAAAAATTCAAAAACTGATGAAAGTTTAAGAGTAGTCTGTTCAGAAAATTTTATAAAAAAATATTTTTACAGTGTGGTGATACACTGGTTTAATTAAAATTTGTTTAACTTGTATTTTTGTTTCAAATGTAAAATTTGCAAATTTTTTAATTTTATGATTCTTTCAAAAAGTGTATTTTTTCAACTTTATTCTTCTTGTAATTTTTTGTTTTAATATTTTTTAATAACTTTATAAAAAATATAATTTGAATCTGTGTACGGTTAATTTATCATTGTGTCGTGATCCATAACAGAAAGGTGAAAAATATGAGCATTTTGATCAAAAACGACACTCTTCCCGTTAATATAGATCGTGAGTAATTCTGAGACCAAATTTGGATTCAGCGTACATTATACCTTTAGAAAAGTATATTTCAGTTATAGTGTCAAATATTTATCGGCCTGAATCTTTCGGTGTAAAAAGTACTTACATGTACTCACGTGTGCTCCCCACTGTGTATTTACAGTGATTCAAATCTAAACAATGATATATTTGCAATTTTAAAATTTTTTAGGTATTACGTTTGGGGCATACAAACGTACTTATAATAAACATATATATATATTTGCAGCCAAACATATATATGCTTTTCAGTAGAAGTTTTTCACTAGTTCTTAGAATATATATATTTACAGACAAACATAATTATATTTGCAATCAAACATGTTATATTAAAAACAAGAAAAACGGAAATGTTTTCCAAACAAAAGTATATTACCAGCATTTTTTATTTCCAGCAGGGCGTTTTTCAACTTGCAGTTGTAATGTCAAGCTATCTACACTTTTTTAAAATCTTTTATTTATATCTAATTATGCACAACAATTATCGAACAGCTCTCGTATATTAGTTATTGCACGTTAAGTGTTGTAAAAACTTATATCTACTCATATGTACGTACGTATGTCCGTTGTTTGTAATGGGATGCAATAAAAAATTACGTTTTTCTTATATATTTTTTACTCGTTCATTTAAAGTATGGACACTTTGGAGGAAAAATGAAAGAAAATGCTTTAAAAAAAACAAGATAAACAACTAGTGTTACTGATATATACATTCGGATACTATTTAAGAGAAAGAGAGTGCAAGTGCCTGTCTGCCAAGACTAGCAAATTCTTATTTTCCCTCGGTTTTAATTGAAAAAGCTGTATCTCTGTTAACGAATGCAAGTTGTTGTTTTTCCCAAACCTCTGAATGTTCTTAAACTTACATTCATTTATAGATTCATTTTTTGATATGAAGGAAATTACATTCGTATTAATATTACCCTACAGTTGGTTCTACGCAGACACCCTGGTGATAATTTGAAGACATAGACCATGGTTTACTAAAATTGATCTACACTTTTAAGAGACGGCTTAAGAACAAGTCGGTATCATATCATCATCAATGACGCCTTATTGCCAACAGAATTATTAAATACTTTCTTTATATGGGTTGCAAATTTGTGCACACAGAAAACATATTCATTGCTATAACAAAATTTTTCTAGTCATATCTACTACCTCGAAATTCTATTATTGATCCGATTGTTGTAACTGAAGTTCTTTTACACAAGCTGGAACTTCTAATTATAGCTACCTTTAAAAAAAATGCATGATTGTTAAACCAATCGAAGATAGTTTGTAGTTCCTAGCGAATTAATTTAAAAAATACACCATTTCCATTTAACTATGATACATAATTTTTTATTTAATAAAAATGTTTAAAAAAGTGCAGAAAATACAGGAAAAAGTAGATAAAGTATTTTGTACAGGAAAAATATCTTTAAATTCAATATAATTTACATGGTAAAAAGTAGCTAAAATTACACGGAATTTCCTTTTATACTGCAAAACCTCAGAGGTTTTACCTCAAGACTTGTTTTCTCTATAAAATTTTCTTTAACACTGTGCAAGACGTTTTTTATATCGTTTAACCGTTTGTACGGGTTATTTGAGTACTTTTTTTTACAATAAATGCTGAAAATTTGCTTGAAACAGACATTTAAATGGTTAATATAGATTAGGGTTGTCAAATATTTCCAGTAGATTTAAAGTCCGGAAAAAAAAACTGAATTATAATTAATTACTTGTTGGCTTGTAAAATAAAATTTTTTATCTAATTCTAATAAAATTTATTTTTAATGCCTATGGATAAACATTATTACATTTTGAGATAGGCGTGGTAGAGAAGATTAAGCATACTTTTCTAAAAATCATAACTACATTGTAAATTTTTATTGAATTAGACTGCGCAGTTTCTGGTAACACAACCTTCATCAGTAATCCTTTTGACAATACTGTAATTATTTGTTATGGTTTTTATTGTTTGATTGCATCTATATGAAATGTTTATTTATTAAATGCAATCCTTACCGTGTCTTGAACCTGCTTTCTTTGCCACATGCACTTCGCACTACACTTTAGACAGGCGCTTTAACCGCTTGATCTAAAGTCAGATCGATTTTTGCTGTGGCTTAAAACCAGTTTCAATTACACGGGGTCGATTTTACATTTAATTGTAATTGCAGAAATTAGCTAAGACAATCACCACAACAATTCACAATTGTTAGAAAATCATATGTAATCTAATTTCCACTATTTCCCAAATTTTTGTGAGTTTTAGCGACATCTATGATGTATTTTTTGTACATACGGTAGTTGGCTATTCACGTAGTGGTGAATATTCCATTATTATTTTTCCACTAAAAATAAGTCCAAAAGGAGTTTAATCCTAAGCTAAGTACACTGATAGAATTTTAATTCATAGTATTAAAATCGATTCATTGGTTTAATGAAAATTTTCATTAACTGAATGAAAAGTCATTAATATTGGTATTTTTTTCATTAACATTTTTTATGATTTTTCGTAATTTCATAAAAAAAAAATCATTAAATCAATGAAAATTTTTCAAATTATTTCCAATAAAAATTTTGACTTGTAATTAGAAAAAAAAAATATTTTATTTCAAAAAACAAAACAAAAGTTAAACCATAGTCAAAAATTTTTTAAAACAAACTTTAATCAAATTGTATTTGATTTAAATGTTATTAAAAATATTTTTTAAATTATCTGAAGAATTACAAAAAAATCAATACTTTTTTCAGGACTTTACATCTACTGGCAATATTTGACAACTCTTACCGAAATTAACCATTTAAACGTCTGTTTCAAGAAACTTGTCAGCTTTTCTTATACAAAAAAGACTCAAATAACCCATCAGTTAAAAAAAATTTAGAAAGAAAACTAAAAACAAGTTTTGAGGAAAAACCTCTGAGGTTGTGCAATATTAAAGGCAAATCCATAATTTTAACTACTTTTCACTATGTAAATTATATTGGATTTAAGGATATTTTTCCTGTACAAAATACTTTTATTAAATAAAGCGGTGTATTATTTAAATTAATTCGCTAGGAACTACAAAGTAATTTCAATTGGTACAACAATCATGCATTTTTTATTCGGTAGCTATAATTAGAATTTCCAGCTAGTGTAAAAGAAATTCAGTTACAACAGTCGGATTAATAACAAAAAACAAAAAAGCCACTGTTTTATTGCAATTAGGTCTGTTAAATAATATTGTTTTTTTTTTATTAACACAATTTTTCAAAATACAAAATTTTTAAAAAAAAAATTACAAATAATATATAATGTATGAACGTATATATAAAGCAATTTATGAACATATATCGGAAACATTTTTTATTTTTTATTGCAGTTTAAGAAGCCTATTTGGTCATGCATTTAGCCATTAAAGCTTTTCACGTTATCTCGACTGGTTTCGAAGTTAGCAAAAACTTATATGTGTAACTTTTAGTAGAAATTCTAATAGAAAACACCTTTGTGTTTTACTACACATAAGTGTTTATGATTTAAATTTGAAAACTATGCATTTCGTTTGGTTTTATATCAGAATAATATTGAACGAATTGTCTTGAAATATTTCTTTTTTGAAATATTTCGAGATTCTATTGCAACTTGGTACTTACTTTTAACTTTATTAAAATAATATCATCATTATATCTACTATCATAATATCTACTTTTTTATTATGAAAAAATAAATAAATTCCTAAAGATTTCTATATTTTTTAAAAAAACAAAGAAAAGACTCCGTTTTGAAACTTCAAAAAGTGAGTGTTCACTTAAGTTTCTTCTAAAAACGAATCCTTTGGTAACCGAATTTATATTAAATTTGTGTCGTGCTGTTTCTTATTAGCTCTAAGTATATTCTAGGAAGGAATATAAGAAATGTTTGAGTCACATTAATTGGACTATTTTCTAATTCTTTGTATATCGTATAGCTCTAACCAGATCCTCTGTTCAGTTATTTTCAATTTCTCCAATATTTTTTAAAAATTTAATCAACAATTTTTTATTAAGGTTAACGAAATATGATAAGAGAGTTATTTTACAAATTTTTTGAAAATAAGATTAAAACCACATTTATATACCGACTACCCTTTACATTGGACCGTTGCGTCAAAACTTCATGAACTTCCAGGATATTATCGTCCTTTAAAATAGTCTCTGGGGCTTCAATTGATAGATTTCGGATCAATTTTTTCAAAGCACATATTAACAGCACCAGAAGATTCTTGCTCAAACTCATCCGCCAGTATTTTGTCAAGAAGGCCGGTTTCTATGCTTTCTCCTCTTTCCACGATCCCTTCCAAATTCCTCTCCAGCACTGCAGATATGTCTTCCACCTCATCGCCGCTTTCCTCGTCACTGGAAACATCCCAATCGAAGTTCAAAATTCGTTCAATATCTTTGTTTGTCAAGCCCTTCTCTTGGGGTCTCATTACTAAAAGTATGTAAATTAATTACCATAACTGCCCAAAGTTGCTCACAAGCAACTTGACAACTTGGAAAATTACTCACCTGTTGTTTGTTTGTAATTCTAAAAAAAACTTCCACAAATATTTTACTTGATATTTACTAAAAAAGATTCAATAAACATATTTTAAATTTTTGTTATAATTTTGAAAAAAAGTCACATGTATAAAAACCTCTTTCAAAATTCGCAAATATATTTGTCTTGACACACGCGCGTACTAATTAAAATAACTTCGCTAATTGACAATCAAATTAGATGTTGTTTTATTTAACTTAAAGAGAACATTTGTAGCTTTCAATATCGATACGGTTACAAGAACAAAAACAAAAGCAACGTTGACCGTTAGTCGTCAAACACATGAAGTTGCCCACAAGCAACGTTGGGGGCGAAAGGGTTAACGAAATATGATAAGAGAGCTATTTTACAAATTTTTTGAAAATTAGATTAAACCCACATTTATATACCGACTACCCTTTACATTGGACCGTTACCCTAGCCGAAGAGGCTTTGCAGTAGAGATTAAATTTGCCGGTGGTCCTGACTAAGAATATGTTTAAAAACTTCAAAATTACGTATAGAAGATTATATTTCATTAAAACTATGTAACTTTTAGACACTTTAAAAACTCTTGCATGCCCTCAACATTGACGTTTCTACCTAGTCTTCAGAAGACGAATATTGAGTATTTTTAGTGAAATTTGTAATTTCTTTTTCGAAGTATTTTCCCTTTTATCTATATTATTTTATAAAAAACATGCTTGGATGCATTCATGAGTGGTGAAAGTGTTTGAAACTAACAAATTATACATAAAATATATTCTCTTGAATACACTATATATATACATATTTTAATCACATCTTAAGTCCAAACCACCAAAAATCCGTTTTTCGGACGAAAACCTCTTCGATGCAAAATTTGGCCTGTATTTGTATATTTAGTTAGAATATTGTTCTACCTCAAGTCCAAAAATCTAATATAATATTGTCATATTAGGTTTTATTTGTTGCTTTTCAAAAAGTGTGATCATTTTCATAATAGACAATAAAATTGTTTCATTTCACGTGTATGTATGTGTGCTTGGTGTCTTGGAATCAAATTTGAAGCTCATTTATGCATGTTCCAAATTTCAGTGCATGTTCCAAAGTAAGATATGGCCGAATTATTTCCAAAAATGTTATGATATATCCCACTGTGCATTGAGATAATGAAAAAAATGTCAAGCAAACGAGAAATTTGAGCAATTATTTAATTGATTGAATTATTTTTTTATTCACACCTTTTAAAATTTTCAACAAATAAATTTAATTGGAAAAATTTGGAAAACATTTTTTTTCTATGTATTAAGTATTAATATTTATTTTGACATATGATAAATACAGTGAGGTGTATAAATTCATGTAACTTTAACTAAGTCCAAGCCAAAACTGTAATTTTAATATTTTCGATTTAAACAATTTCTCCATCACATCAGATTTTTTAAATATCTTAGATTGAATTTAAAAAAATGGGGTTTCACTATATTTGGGACGTTATTATATCACATTTTAAGCTTTATTCACCTGCAAAATAAGGTTTAGCCTTTCATGTTTATAATACCTTCTTTGAGAAATTGTCTTAGAAAATGCATTGTCATGGTATTTTTTATATCTTTTTAGATATCTAGTTATTCTATTACGATATTCGAAATATCGTTCGTTCAAATTTATAAATTTCTTGGGCGAATTAATTTCGAACTTCAAATCCCTTAAAAATGCATTTTGAATTTTATAGATATCTCTATAATTATCTGAGATACTTTCCGTTGAAAATTATAAATATGATGAACTTCAACAGATGATTTTTCCAATCTGGTAACATTGTGAAATAGAGACGGAGGAGATTACAAAAATAAAACAAAAATCTGAAAATAGAATATTTGTGTTGTTAGTGTTGTCACTTCTGAGTATAATATACAATAACAGAAAAAGCTAATAGGAAAGAAAACTGCAATTTAGCTGCATTAGATTCGAGGCCATACTTGGGTGTGATCGCTAAACGGTCATGACTTGGTATTGTTACGTTTGTAATGTAAGATGAGCGGAGTTATACGCTTTTTTATAAAACTTTTTTTGAACTAGTGTTTTAGTAATTTTTTTTGCTACTAATATTGTTGTTCTATTTCCTGCCATGAGCCTGGTGATTCTCTTCATATCTCTCGAGCGATTGGCGTTATTGTCTTGCATCAATGAGATTCCTTGTTTTACCGGATACCCATCTACTTTTTTATGGCAAATACATCTTTCAGCTGACTTTTGGAAGTCGTTTTTTAATTCCCCCAGTTCTCCTCGATATTGGTTTATTCCCTTGTCCATGCAAGATTCCCTCGACTTCCTAACAACATTTAAGTCTCGCGGTGTTCTCTTCGATCTTAATAAAATTTTGATATGTGATAGTAAAAAAAAAAATAAAAAACTGGCATAAGGCGAAAAACACGATTTTTGAGTTAATGGTGCAAATTTATTAGTTATGTCAAGCTTCATATTGTGAAATAATTTCATATTAATGGCTTATATACGTTTCGAGTTAGAAGAGAATATATTTTATTTTTTCTGCAAAGTGGGTGCAAAGAGTATATACTTTATAGAGAAACTATGCTACCCACGGGTCTCTCGTTAAATAGCGAACTCGCACGCATCCCTTACCAAGAGAAATATGCATTAAAACCCCTATTTATATAAAACCTGACCAACTAAATAAATAAAGCGTCGAGCGAGATAGCTATGGATTGAAAAGTTTAAACGTATTTTCTGCTAAATTGTGTTTTTTGAGTTATGTCAGTCTTTTAGTAAATGAGCGATATATATTTTTTGTGGTCCAATCTCATGTTTAGTATTTAAAAAGTGGGGTTCAAAATTACTCCATTTTTAGTTCTTTCGGCTTATTTCAAATTGTTTTAGAGAAATGGAACATCAAATCAAAAAGCTTTTGGATACTCATTACCTGGTATACGAAACATTTAAGTGACTTAAGTGAAATTAAAACATGCGTTCTGTTAAAGAATTATAGTTGAATTATGTTAAAAAATATGTATATTTCCAGTGTATGCTGACACCAGCATACTCTTTGCATTACTTTAACACAAATAACAATCCGCAACAAGAACAAATTTCCTGAATGAGTTCAACGGAACATGAAAGTAGGCAATTAGTATATCAAAAACCCCAAAGAGTTTTGCAAAATTAGCTCTTACTGATTTCTTATGGCCTCTTGAAGTTGACTTTTTACCATGTTTTTCATTAGGAAGAAAAAATAATATGATAAAAGACAACTTAATTTGTCTGTACAAAAGTTATGTTATTGTATTGTCGTACTTAATTTCATATTAAAACTAAAAAATCTTTATCTTTTCGTTAAAGAGGGCCAGATAGATGGGGTCAAAATTTATAACAAGTTATTTTGGGTTTGTTTTTTTCTAACTTTTGCAGAAAAATTAAATTTTTTCTTTTGATATATATCTGAATGGCTTTTTATTTTTATTGAATAGCAAATTTATTTTTAAAAAATTTGACAATTAAGTCTGAATATTTTTAAATATTGTATAGAAGAAAAAACTACGATATATAGTTCGAGGTCTTCTCTCGGCTGTAGGGAGTAATAGGTAACGACTCCCTTATGTCTGGAGTATCAATCACACAAAAAACGCAAGCATTTAAGTAACCAAATTGCAACGCACGAAGAATTCGTGCAACGCACGAAGAATTGTTCCACTACATGTTTTTAATGAATTTTTGCATTCGTCCATTGAAAGTTTTCATAAAGTAAATGCAAATTTTCATAAAATTCTATAAAAATATAAAAAATCTCACACATTCAACGGAAAATTTTCATTAAAAAGGACTATTAATTTTAACAAAGTTTTCTTTTTTTGTGAAAAAAGGTTTCATTAATATTGAATTTCATTGCACAGTGTAATAAGGACTTAAGTTTAGACAAATATACAATAAATAAACTAAAAAAATCGCTTCAGTCAATGCAACCTTAAAATTTAAATATCTTTTTATTTTGCCATAACCTACTTAAACATAGTATACCACTAGATTATACGACCCAAAATTAAATTTACCTGTCCCGGGGTTTTGGTGTGTTTTTTTTCAAAATTTAAAAAATTGTCAAAAATTAAAAATTGATAATTTTAGAAAAAATCGCAAAAAAAAAACCGCTTAATTAAAAAAAATCGCAAATTTGCCGAAAATAAAAGAAAATTTTAAATTAAAAAACGCCAAAATTGGGAAAAGTTAGAAAACAATTGTCAAAATTAAAAAATCACTTAAATTGAAAAAAACCCACCAATTTGAAAAAATTGCAAAAATTAAAAAATCCCATAAATTTAAAAAATCACCAAAATAAAATAAAAAGCTTCTATATCTCGAAAACACTTTTAATTTTTATATTTTATTTATTATTGTGGTAATTTTTTTAACTTCGGTTAATTTTGAAATTTTTGGTAATTTCTGTTTCTTTGGATTTAAGCGAAATTTTTCAATTTGGCCATTTTTTTTATTTTAAAGTTTTATTAAAATTTGGCGTTTTTTTAAATATTAATGAAAATTTTAAATTAATAGATTTTTTTCAATTTTGGTGATTTTTTTAAATTTTGGAGGAAAACTTTTTGTATTGAAAAATATTATTTTGGGGATTCAGTCCAAAGGTAGTGCGGTGACTATAAAAAATATACAAGGATAATAAATGTATCTCAGGTAGTTTATTTTCGGTTTTTAAAGAGAAACGGATTTTATATAAATCTTCTTATATAATATATTAAATAAAATATGGTGTTACTTAATCTCATTCCGAACCTATAATGTAATGTTTATAAGCAAACACCCTTCAGGAAAAAAGTGGTCAGTTGGGAATTTGGGACCTATCCCGTGATACGTGAAGACAGGAACGGTTCCTAAAATACCTACCACGTGATAGGTGAAAACAGGATTGGTTTCTAAGGTACCTACCACGTGACCGGGTTAAAAGTTTTTATCACGTAGGGGGTCTGAAAGTATCAGTCCTGTGGTAGGTGAAAATAGTTTCAGTTTTTAAATTACATATTACGTGATGATGGGTCTGAAAGTACTAGTTCAGTTTCAGGTAAAAACAGTCCCGTTTCCCAAAGTTCCTACCACGTGTTCGGTTTAAAAGTCTCTATAACGTTATGGTAGGTGAAAATAAGACCGGTTCCTAAAGTACTTATTACGTTACCGGTTTTAAAGTGTATTCCGTGTGGTCTCAATATGTGTAAATATGACGGTTTTTAAAGTACATATGTATCATTGAGCAGGTTTTAACGTATCTGTAAGGGAAGTCTTTCAAAGAAGAACTCGTACTGAAATAAAAAAATTTAAAAAACATATAAATCATAAAAAATTCGTAGTTCAATGCCAGTAAAAAACAAATTAAAAAAATTGCCTGAAAGATAAATAAGTTGAAAAATCGCAGTTTTCTCGGATACCTCTGAAATAAATTCGCTGCCCTAGCCAAAGTACGAAGTAAGTTCCTGGAATTTTCGCAGGTTTTTATCCCAAATGTGTGCCTAATAAAACGCTAAAGTCCAGCGTCTGATTTTCTGTCTTTCAAAGAAGAACTCGTACTGAAATAAAAAATTTTAAAAACATACAAATCATAAAAAATTCATATTTCAGTGACAGTAAAAAACAAATTAAAAAAATTGCCTAAAAGATAAATAAGTTGAAAAATCGAAGTTTTCTCGGACTCCGCTGAAATAAATTCGCTGCCCTAGCCAAAGTACGAAGTAAGTTCCAAGAATTTTTGCAGGTTTTTATCCCGAATGTGTGCCTAATAAAACGCTAAAGTCCAGCGTCTGATTTTCTGAAAATTCTTTGAAAAAAAATGTAAAACATTAAAATTTTAGATTTGAAAACAGTGTTTACAAATGTTGACACATTTAGCAATAGTTTAAAACGAGTTAGCAAAGCGCAAGATGAAAAATACTTCTTATCTAAGTTTCGCGGAAATTATGGATTACAAAAATGTTTTTGTAGTATATAATTTTAATTAATCTCGAATTTTGGGCATAAATTTCTTGATTAAATGGTCTGCAAAACATCAGTTGCAGGGGGAATTTGTAATAACTTGGCAGTTTTTTAACCGATTTAAGTTTTTATTGCTTTATTACAAATGCAATTTATTCCAAATCACGATTCATTTGTGCTTTTAATTCAAACTCGTTTTGAAATAGGTAAACTTTTCAGAAATAGGTTAAATTTTCCCATTGAAATCCGTTTTTCAAACTTCAGTCCCGATGCGGCACTTCTTTGGCGATATCCGATTATTCTAATTTTTTGCGAGATACAGCAGCCCAGTCAATAACTTGTCCAGTTTCTAAAAAAGTTGTACCAACTTTCTATACAACTTGCTATGCATTGACCCAAGATTATTTTTATTCCGCTTTTATGCAATGCCAAATCCTGATGTATACATTTTTAATTGTTGTGTGTTTATATTTTAAGTTTATCTAAATGTAATTGTCGTTGACATATTTATATAGCCATATAATCTGAAGTAAATGATTTTTACCATTATCATAAATAATATATCCAATGCCTGATTAATATTAACAAATATGAGTCTTTTCATAACAACTGCCTCTCTATAGGAAAATGTCAAAGTTACAGTTTTAATTGTCCTGTATGGACACCGGAGTAGATACTCCCCAAAAATACTTTAGCACCCCCCCCCCCCCCCCCCCCACTCACCAAAATTGTTCGTTTTCAGTCACTTTTAAAATTTGCATTTTCCTTAATATCTCCATTTTTTACTTAATGTCTCTTTTCAGTAATGATCATTTATAACGTAGGTTTAACAAATTTTAATATCTTTTTAAATTTTTCCTCTAAAAGTGGATCGTCTATAAGGCATACTCTGTACTCAGAAAAAAGATTTTAAAAAAGCGTATAAAGGAAAATTTTACTCATACATTAACTGTTGGGACTGCATTTTAGATTGTTTTCGAACACTCATATTGTCATTTAAAAATCTTATTCATGAGCGCTGCGATATTGCTTTTTAAAATATTGTTTAAGCTTAAGTTTACAATTGTTAATTTTTTCGAATCTGTCCATGTTTTCAGGGTGAAGCTTTTTTAAACACCAAAAAAATATTATTTTAGGCCTTTAGATCTGTTAACTTTTTAGATCTGCAAAAGGGCTGCAAATTCCTAAATGCAGGATAAAAATGCAAAATTTTAGTGAAAATTATGTTTATTTAAAAAATTTCGTCATATTCGAACTAATCATCATAAAACGGATAAGAAAATAATCATCTTGGAAAACGCGCACTTTAGCCGGTTTAATGATATTTAGTTGGTTTTAGGGTAACTTATTTGCAGGAAATCATTTTAAATAATTTTGAATTCACAAAATCAAAAATTTTATATTAAGATGATTGTTGAAGTTATCAAAATTTTGCTTACTTCATAAAATATAAAGTCCTTAGAATTTGTTGATGCCTTTTCGGTTTTAGAATTGAGCTCTTTAAAATCTTTTATTTGATGTACGCTTTGGCGGAATTGATTTAGATTAGATTATATGGCACTATGCACCGCGACCAACTAAGGTCTTTTGTGCTGCCTAAAGTTACCCTAAAGATTCAAGCTACCTATAAAGCCAATAATCCTATTAGGCAAAGTCTTCATAATGTCCGAAGGGGAGACAAAGCGATCGCCAAGAAACTTGGCACGCCTTTCACAAAGCCTCGGACATTCGCGAGATTGCAGTGTCCAGTCAGGTAAGACACCAGGGTACTCAAGTCACCCCTCCCGAGGGACAAGAGTCTCCTCGATCCTGCACTGGAGAAAGAGATTAATCTCTTAAACTTAAAAATGAAACTTTTGTGCACAATGGTACATTTTTAGAGAAGGCGGTCAAAAATGAGTAGACGTAATGCAATGCGGTTTCTATTTTTGTTTGTTGGAAACCCTAAGCCTTTATCTTTAATTTAATATATCGATCTTATGAGTAGTAATGAAATTTGATATTAAGTATTACACTTACATATATAAATAACTTATAACTGATAACTTATTTTAAAAGTAAACAAAGTAAGACACTATCGTTTTTCTAAATTTTTCCATTCTTGATTAGGATATTGTCCTAACAAATAATTTATAGAGTTTTTTTGTTTTCAAATTTATTATTTGACCCTTTCAGGAATGTGTTTATAGATCTATTTCGGGAATTTTCTAGGTTCCCATCATCAGAACACGTTTTGAAAGAGGTAACAAATCCCATGCCAAACATCAAACATTTATATAAACTAGTTTACTCACTACATGAGAACTAATATATGAGCTCGAAGTTAAAGATTATCACCATTGATCAACAAATAAACTCAAAACTTGTTTTTTATGTGCAAGATCCACCTTTGGTGGATATTCAATACACGTTTTTTGTTTTTTTCCTCCTTTTTATTTTTTTTTTTGTTTTGTCGCATTCCTGAAAGGGTCAAATAATAAATTCCTGAAAGGGTCAAATAATAAATTTGAAGACAAAAAAAACTCTATAGATTATTTGTTAGGACAAAATCCTAATAAAGTAATATAGAGTATGGCCTCGAACTTGAATAATTTTCATTTTCATTACACAATTAAAGGTCGAGAAAAACATAATTTTTATTTTTAATAAAAATTATATCAAACTTAATTTTGCATTGATTGTTTGGCTCTATAGGTTCTAAGGTGTTTTCTTTCGAATGAGCTGATTTGTTTTAAAATCGGTTCAAAAAAAACATGTTTGCTAGCAGCCTTCTCTAAAAATGTACCAGTATCTGCCGTAAGTATGCTATGTTCTGTAGCCATGTTTTTTTATAAAAAAATGCGAAACAAAGTAATTAAATTTAGCAAATTTTTTTAAAAATGTCATACAATTTTTGCGTTTAAAATTTTTAAAATGCTTTTTGACTCAACTCAAAAACTTAAATTTTCCAAACCTTTAAGCCAATTCCTTAAAAGTTTGGGATGTTTGCAGCCCGTTATTGGTGCACTGACATCAACTTGGTATACACACTTTTTCAAATACAGTTATCAATACTCAATTCCATTAAACTGCGCAAAAATCATTTGGAAAAAAACTGTGAAAATTTAAAAATCTTAAAATTTGGTTTTACTTGTAATCCACCACACAACTTTTCACCAAGCAGCGATATGGAAATTACGTTTGCATTGAATGTATCTCTCAAGTCAAGTGAGCCCACTTTGTATTGATTTGGATGTGAAAGTTAAAAATTATGAGAAAAAAATTAAATTTATAAATAAGCTCTTGTAAGTTTATCGGATTTTTTTCCTAATTTTGAAGACTTTTCAACGTAAAACTTTGCACATCTTAACTTTTAAGTACACTGCGCTGCAAAACTATAATTACACATTAATTTTACTGAATTACGTAAGTTAAAAAAAAAGTAGAAGAAAAGTAAAAACAATGAAAAATTAATAATATTTAACAAAAGTTCTTTCGTTATTGAACTCCACGCATCAATAACTGCTTCTTTTAGATAAAAACGCTTTCATATTGACGGTTTTCTGCATAAACTAGTCAGCTTAATAATCCCCAAATATTCTCAATGGGGATTTAATCCATAGAACAGGCGTGGCATTCCAATACTATTAAACCCAAAAAAAATATTGGTTGGAATTCGGTCAAAACCGTTACAATTTATTTGATGGGAGGTTATTTCATTAAAAACTACCTATAATCGATTAATAAACCAAAAATAATGTACTGGCAATTAAAAAGAGGAAACAGGAACTAAAAAACAATTATTGGTATTTCCAATCAACTTTTCAAATAAAATTCGGTTAGTGATTGTGTACGGTGGAAGCAACCATTTATTTAGAGGAAATGATAAACAAATTGTTACCTGCAATCAAATTTATTAAAAATTGTCGATAATCAAAATTGCGAACTGCAAATACGGGTTTCCCAATCAAATATCCAATTAAATTATGGTTTTGGTAGAACCAACCGAACTGTACATTGCATTGATTATAGACGCAACTAATGATTGGTATTGGCAAACGAATTTTAGACTATGTTTGTTTTCCTAGCAAAATATTCAAATTTAGCACTCAACATTTATAAGTGTTTGTGGTATAATGGGTAGAGCGGCAGGCTATTACTCCGAGCTTCCGAGTTCAAATCCCGGAAAAGGCAAACGCAAAAAGTTTAAAGAAAATTAAATGCAATTGTTATGCAATGAGTAGAACAGAGAATTATTAAGGGTTCAATACTTGAAAAGTCAAAAAGTTGTTTAATTTCAATAAAATTTTGAGGAACGCAATAATATTAAAGTGGAATATAATATTGAATCAGGCAACTAAATATCAGTTTCCACAACTAAAAATATAACTTAATATAAAGATAGTTGTCGTAACCGCCAGAGTTCGATTGGCAACAAATGCTCTTAAATTTTACACAATAAGAGATCAGTTATCATACACTCAGGGAACTTCTGCTTTAAAAATATGTAGTTGTTTGGGTTGTAATACAGTTTCATTATTTTTAATGTAAATGTAAGTCATTTGTAGAACAAATAAAATTTTTAACTAACCTTGTAGTTCATTTAAAAAAACAACTAACATCAAATGACTGTTTTATGATTTTACATTCATTTTTTACAGTTGTTTGTTGTTATTTAAAAAAATAAAAAAAAAATTTTTTGGTTTATTTTTTACTACCATGTGGTTCATTTTTACTACAATTGTTAGTCATTTTTTGAACATTAAAAAACAAATGACAATGTTAGTTGAATTTAATGAAATGTAAGTCGTCCTTTTTTTAAATGAAATTTCATTTGTTTTTGACTACAATTGCAGTCGTCTTTACCAACATAATTTTCTAAGTGTACTCTTAAAAAGAGTTATAAGTTTTAAAAAAAATGTTTGTAATATTAGAATAAATAGCATAAACCCTTTGCAATTATACTTATGCAACGCAGTGTACAATCATACTAACCCCGTCCATCGTTCCTCTCAATCCATAAAATCACGAGAAATATGTTGAAACTGAAGACAGTTTCAACAGGGGTCGAACATTTTTAAAGTAGGTCATATATTTAATAACAAATATGGATTTTATTTCGATCAAATGTTTAGAATATTAAAAATAAGTTTATATAAGAAAAACGAGTTTCAGTTTTTTTTTAGTGTTAAGGCCTAACAATTTTTCAACTATCCAAAAAAGGAGAAAGAAGTGTGTGTTTATATTTAGAACTATGAAATTATTTCAAAATAAGTACACTCAGGCAAAAAAGTTTGTAGAAAAATCTATAAAAGGTTTTCAGTTCTACTTCACTATTTTGTTACTAATTTTGAGTACAATATATTTTTTTTTAGAAAAATCTCTCTTTTCTCATTTTTCAAATTATTAAATTTGTAAATAATTTTTGTTGCTGATTTCAGCAAAACATTTTAATAATTTTTCAAAACCAAGTGTTAAAATTAGCAACAAATTGTGCTAATTTCAACAAATTTTATATTTAAGAAATTTTTATTCGGAATAATTAAAACATTTACTTACAAAACAAATTGGCCTCAACAGGGAAAAAAGTTCCATCATATTGCCGAAAATGTTTCATAATTGGCTTGTCACCAATTATAATTGATGACAAACGATTAATAAATAATAATAATAAATAATTATTAAAAATTTAAATTTTTTTACATAAATAGAGCATTTTTAGCCTTCAAAGTTGAGTAACGTCATGATGCTTGTTAGGAAAAGACCCTAGCCACGTGTTTGATTACCGAGAAGACATGTATGGAGCAAATTTGATGGTTTTTTGTTAAAGCTCTGCCTATTCGGGAGGCTCTAGCTTTTCTAAAACTGATGAGATCTTTAGCCAGATCGAAATACAAGTATCAACCTAGCTAATATGTTTGTTTTGCTTTATTTTTAGTAAATATACGGAGGTTGAAAGCTCGTTATAAATTAAAAATAACATTAAATTAATCTCGATGATATAAAAACAAAAAACTAATAAAACTGTAAAAAATATTACGTGAGCCAGAGTAAAAACTAAAAGATGCTTGTTAGGAAAAGACCCTAGCCACGTGTTTGATTACCAAGAAGACAGGAATGAAGCAAAATAAATTATTAATAGGTTTTTTTGTTAAAGCTCTGCCTATTCAAGAGGCTCTAGCTTTTCTAAAACTTCGAGTTCTGATTAAATCTATAGCCAGATCGAAAAACCAGCATCAACCTAGCTAATATGTTTAATTTGCTTAATTTTGTAAATATACGGAGGTTGAAAGCTCGTTATAGATTAAAAATATTATTAATGATATTTCCGAAGTTTTTATAAATACGACAAAAGTTTTATAAAAACTGAAGACAACAATTGTATAGATCTTATTTTATAATCTTTGTAAAAATAATTTTATCCAATGTTAATCAACTTCATGTATTATTGTAAGGGTTTCTTCTATTTCTAAATATTAATAAATGCCGTGTGCGCCCCGGTTTATCTAGTTGGTAGAGTGCTGGCTTACCAGTGCGGGGGTCGTGGGTTCGATTTCCACCAGAGGCACTGGTCTGTTTTCGCTACAACGCGCCGAAGGCCATAGTAGATAGTGCTCGGTTAGGGTAATAGTATATAATTTGTAATTATATGATTATTAATTAATAAAAAAAAAAAAAATAATGCCGTAACATATGAACATAAAATCAATATTGATAAGGGTGAACCAAAATATATATTTTTTATTTAGCATATAGCATATAGAAAATGTAGATTATTACATGAATTAAATTAAAAAGTAGATTTTATAATTTACCTAAACAAAATCAACACCATTGAAAAGGTATCTTAATATTAATTGAAATTTTCGTTTAAATTTGCAATCCAATGATTAAATTTTTGATTTTTCCTATGAAATTAAAAATATATCATTTGTAATTCGCCTATCCGAAATAATTTTATATTAAGGATCATCAATAGAAAATCTAAATTTTCTGAATTAAAAATAGTGTTGTTTTTTAATAAAAAATAATATTTTATGAATAGCTACATACTAAATACTACATACATACTAAAATACTACTACTAATAGCTACATAGCTAAATACTACATAATTAAATATTTTTTTCAATAATTATAATGAAACGAAACAAACAATAATACATGCATCATACACACAGACAACAATGTTCCGGAAAATTTAAAATAATGTTAATTGTATTTCTATATTGTTCCCCAAATGTGTATTAATACCTACAAAAATAAAATTATATGAAAAATATTTTTAATTTGTGGTTATTAAAAAAAAAAATGTTAAAAGTGATAGTTACAGAAATTTTACTAAAATTTAGTAGCGCTTACTAATTTCTTTGTACCAATATTATTAAAATTTAGTATTTTTTTTGCTGATTTTAGCAAAACAGTTCTAAATTGCACATTGAATTCTACTAGAATTTAGTAGTGGCTACTAAGTTTTTCTAATAATTTCATTAAAATTTAGTAATTTTCGGGTTTGAGTAGCATTTTACAAAAATTTTACTAAAATTTAGTAGTAACAACTAATTATTTCTACTTATTTCAATGTACTTCAGTTCAGCAGACATGTGTTGCAAAATTTAGCAAAAAAAAATACTTTCCCGTAGCCATTACAGGCTTTTTTTTTTAGTGCATCATCTTGTCTGTATAAATTCATCTAGATATTTCTTATTATTGAACAACTCATATTAGATGAATTTCATATCAAAACCAATATGCATTGAACCCGACCGTCTCAGATTTTTATGAAATTTTGCATACAGCTAGATTTTACCTATACAAACACAACCTCATTTTTATAAATTGCATTTTTGAAAATATGTGGGCGTGGCAAGGTATCGAAGTTTTTGAAAAATGACGATATATGTACTTTCAAGCTGTGATTACTACGGAATGACTGAACCGATTTCAAAGATCTTGGTACCATTAGAAAGGTATTTAATTTAGCTTTCGAAAATTATACCATTGCAAATAAAGTTATGGCATTGCAAATAAATACCAAATTAAAACGGCGAAAGACCTTTATCATTGGTCTTCACAAACTTATAAGACCTCCATAGTAGATGTTATACGCTGACGACTATAACAAAACAAAAGAAGAGCTATTTTCAAGGTATAAGAATGATAAAACTATTACAGGAACTCAAAGCTTCCATTCTTTAATACCTTTAGATGAAACTTCACTAAAAGTTAGCAAATATTCCGAAAGTCAACAGTATATATTAAATCTAAAAAAATAAAAATAAAAAAAAAATTTACCTAGGGTAAGTCCATATTTTGGGGGTGTCTGAAAAATTTGATAATACGATTCTTGTTCTAATCTATTAGAATTACAAAAAAAAAAACTGTATAACTATCAAAGTGTCATTGTCACACAATGATATCAAAATATAAGGAAGGTGACAAGAGATGCATTTACTTAAAAAAAATTTAAAAACAAGAAAAAAAAACGCCATTTTAGTTTTTAGATATGTTATATATATTAAATAGACCTTTCTAAAAATTTTTTTTTGGAAAAAAACTTGGCCTTTGAAGTGTTTTCCCAGTTTAAAGTTTTTTTTTGACAAAAAAAAAAATGTTTCAGTGTAATAAAAAATTTGTACAGTGTATGTTTTCGAAAGCTGACTTATACCTTTCTAATGCCATCAAGATCTTTGAAATCGGCCATTCCGTAGTAATCGCTGCTTAAAGTACCTTCTACCGTAATTTTTCAAATATTTCGTTACCTTGCCACGCCCACAATTTTTCGAAAATGCAATTTTTAAAAATGAGGTTGGGTTTGTATAGTTAAACTGTAGCTGTATGCAAAATTTCATCAAAATCTGAGAGGGTCCGGTTCAAAATATGCATTTTTTATAGGTTTTGATATGAAATTCATCATTAGACACTTTTATAAAGCAGCAAAAACAAAAAAATGCATTAACTGAAATAACTGAAGGTGTAAAACTGTTTTCTTTATAATCTGGTTTGTAACCGGTAAAGTCATCATCATTAAACATGAATTTGAAGAAATATTAATAAAATAACCGTTTTTATTTTTTCAATTATTCATTTAACGACAATTGTGGTTGATCTAGTTTTCTATTTTCTTTTAAAGTGTTTAAGCCTGCAGAAGAAAAATATTTTTTAATGTTTAATATATAATAATAATAGGGCTAGTATTTTTGGCTTTAGTCAATAAAGGCCATACAAAAATGCGAATTTTTTATTTAAAATTGCTCTGAATATGTCATTTTGTCCTTTATTTTATATTTTAAAAAGCGAACAATATTAAATCGGTGAAAAAATCAAAGAAAATATTTATTTAAAGCAAAGCTAATTTTTTTGCCAAATTTCTACTCACGCACACTCAATCATGCAAAATTTTGACTCACGCACACTCCCTCACGAACAATTGTTTTGTACTCTCACTCATGTGGTTATTATTACGTTTCATTTACTTGATCTTGTGTGGTTCACGTGAATCACTCAAAATTATATGCACGATGTCATCTCTAATCAAAATTAGCAAATTCTTAAAAATTTTCGTTAAAAAATGACATTCCACATAATTCTTTGAAAAAATTACAGTTTTTTCTTGTTATTAAATATTTGTAGATATTAACATCCACTTACAAGACGGAAGTTCTACTTTGGGCAGTCTATCTGAATCAGGGGCTAAATTTCGATATATTTTGTTTAAAAGCAACAAAAATTTAATACCTTAAGTATATACTAATTTACTACGATAACACTTTAGAACTCCTAAATTATTAAAAACAAATCAACTGCTATTTTTTATAAATTTTTTACTCTGACGTGCCATTTTTGCCTTTTTTCGTAACAATATTTTTGTACTTTCAGGTTATTTTAACAGCTATTTTTAAATTTGTTTGTGCAATATTAAACTTGCCCTGGTAAACAGTTTTTCTATCATATTTACACGTAAATTAATATCAGACGAGTTATGCATTATATTGTTGAGATTGATACACAGCTGTCAAGTTATAAATAAAAAAAAAAGATATTTATGTTACCTTTTAAAATTAATTCTCCTATAGGTGTGTAAAATATGGACGGCGCCTTCATTGCGTTTTTCAATTAGAACACCTTTTATACAAGGATGGCAACCAAAACGAATAACGGTTACTGGTTTCGTACAGGTATAACTATGATCTATATTTCGGTTAAGGTTTCGGTTCCGGTTTTTTAAGTCAGTACGATACCGGTATCAAACCGAAATAAAAAACATTTGTACAACAAAAATATTAAAGTCACATATTCTGTTGACAAAAGCCAGTATCTTGCTCACTACAGCTTGTACAAGGTGGCGCAAAAATAACCTTCCGATGTTTTTTTGGCTGTAATTTAAAAAAAAAAGGAAAAACTTTGATTCTTCTTGTAGATTATTTATATTTGGTATTTTAATTTTTTTACATCAAGTCGAGAATATGATGTCATGTAAATGGCCGCCGCCACAGTTGATTGTCATTTGAGCCCTTTTTATGGCATTTTCCATCACTTGGGCCAAAACTTCCGGCGATAGGTCCTCACATTCTTGACGGATATTGTCTTTAAGAGCTGCAAGAGTCTGAGGCTTCTTGACATAAACCCGCGACTTCGAAAAGCCCCACAAAAAGAAGTCTGGAGCGGTCAAATCAGGCGATCTTGCTGGCCAGTGCAAATCGCCAAAACGGAAGATAAGGCGCCCGGGAAATGCATCCTTCAGCATATCGGTTGTGGCACGTGCAGTGTGTGCCGTTGCACCGTCCTGTTGGAACCACATGTTTTCCAATCCCAATTCATCAAGTTGCGGCAAAAAGAACTCGTTGATCATTGCTCTGTAGCACTCACCATTCACAGTAACCGTTTGGCCCGCGACGTCTTCGAAGAAAAAGGTCCGATGACTCCTCCAGCGAAAACAGCACACCATACAGTGACTTTGAGCGGGTGTAATGGCTCTTCGTGGGTTACACGCGGATTTTCAGTGCCACAGAAGTGTAAATTTTGCTTATTTACGTACCCGCTAAGATGGAAATGGGCCTCATCACTCATGATTATTTTTGATGAAAAATCATCTTCCTCTTGGTGGTGATTAAGGATGGCTTCAGCGTATATTACACGTGATTGGCGGTCAACAGCTAACAGCTGATGCACCGTCTGGACTTTGTACGGAAACATCTTCAAATCCTGTACCAAAATTCGCTGTAAAGACCGTCGACTGATACCCATTTGCGTGGCACGTCGTCTGGTCGATGTCGACGGCGCTTCCATGACATCCTCGGCTACAGCAGCAATATTCTCTGCAGAACGGCTACTCCGGGGTCTGCCACGCCTGGCAGCATCTCGTGTTGTGCCAGTCTCTTCGAGGCGAGCGGCTAAACGTCGCAGTGTTTCACCAGTAGGCGCTGGACGGCCAGGAAATCTGCGACGAAATTCACGTTGTGCCAAAGTCACCGACCGATTATTGGTCAAATAAATAGTCACCAATATTCCGCGTTCTGGAGCAGTGTAGCGTAACATTGTTTATTAACGTGTATTTCGCATGTGTTTACTATACAAATGTCGAAACAGAATTGACATTAGGGGCCAATCGCAAAATTTATAGCATTTTCTGATAGGAGGATTACTTTTGCGCCACCTTGTAGTAAAAAGGCCTAAAGCCCTAAAAAAGCAATGAAAATCACAATATTTTTATTAGTAGAAAAATTTAATTTAAATGAAAAAATAATTTAATACTAAATTATTACATTTGATTAAAAAACTCTTTAATAATAGGCTTGTTTTTATCCTACACTCGAAAAAAGTCCATAAAGACAGAATAAAATGTTGCTAAGTCATCAAAATTTCAGTCAGGAGGGTGCTTGCAAAAAATTGCTAATATCAGCAAAATCTTTTCCTAAAAATTAAGTAAATTCAGCAAAAGTTTTTCTAACATTTAGTTGATTAAAAATTATAAAAACCTTGCTAAAAACTAATAAAAATCTGAAAAAACTCTAAATTTTTTTATAAAAATTATACTTTACCCAAGCAGAAAAATACAATCGTCCCAGTTTTGGCAAAGCGTCGGCGAATGTATGATTAACAATCTTGACAGTATTGGCCTGTTACCCTATTGATAACAGTGGCCAGCCGTGGGTTTAAGCGCACTTGCCACCGGTAGTATAACGTTGGAAGTTCAAAATATTTGCTGCTTTTAAAATGCCCCTAAATTTAATTAGTTTTGAGAAATATGTACACACAGAGAAAAATTTAGCTATTTTGCAACTGAAATTCGGCTACTACGACTCAAATTCAGTTATTACGAATTTCAGACGGTTGGAACAACTTAGCATTAGTTTTCACAACAAAGTTAGGTTAAGTCAACTGAATTTTATTTACAACACCTAAAATATTCAGAAAAATAATATAAATATCGTTACTAACTGAGTTTATAAGTTGTTACCATTAGTATACACTTTTCTATTCGTTTGGCACTTTATTTCTCTGTGTGTATAATAAAACACATTTAAAACGCAGCAATTCAGTTTCGTCGTAATCATTTAGATCATATTTAAATGTGAGAAGTATAATAAAATATAAAAAAAGAATGTTTCTAATTGGTTGTTATATTGGTAAAATTGGGAAGCACATGCTTTGCAAACAAAATAGTGCTTTTCTAGTACAATATTAGTTGTACCATTGGTAATTTTTAGCACGGTGGTTTTTACAAAAATATCAGTGGTTGCCAGTACTATTTTTTTTTTTGTACTGTTGACCATTTCTACATTGGTAGTTAATTTCTTTGGTGTAAATTCTAAAAAAAAATGGTGTTTCTTTAAAAACAATTATGTATATAACAAAAATATATTTCAGCTACTAAAAAAGTTTATATACAGTCATATATCGTTATATCTTATGTCATATATAAGTTTATCTTATATATTCATATATACTTAATATAGCTAAACGTGAGATCATATATACTTCCATATATAAATATATATATGATACAATAAAACCACACAAATTCTATCAGTTTTATATATAATAATATATAAACATATATGGTTAAAATTAACAAAAAAAAAATCTATCACTTTTATATATTATTATCAGAAAAGACAAAAAAATCGAAATTGAATATTGTAAAAAAGTAAAAGCAAAAAACTTATAAAAGCTACATTTAAAAACAAAAGTTCAAAGTTAATAGAATAAATAATATTTCATGAGTAAAAAAAGAATTAAGCAATGAAAATTCCATCTTAAGAAAACGATCTTTTAATGCTCAAAATCTGAAAATACAAATAAAAAGCAAATCGGAAAAGCAAAAGAAGAAAGAGCTAATTTGTCATCTTTGATAATTATATATAAACTTATAAGATAAAACCAAAAACAATTCCAACACTTTTACATATAATTGTACATATGATATCATATATTAGTCAAATTGATATCACGTCTAATTTTCCAATACATTAACTGGCTGAATTTCAGTTTATGGGGACACCCCTAGAGAAAAAATCTGAATATGCCATCCCCTTCAGAATGTTCCCAGGAGTACGAAAATCATAATGAATAAGGGGGCTCACGCCCCCTATGGGCGTGGCAGTCGAAAAACGACCCGGCCCACCTACGTAGACAATATGGGTATCAAATGAAAGCTAATGTCTTCACGATTCCAAAAATAGCCATAGTTGCCAGATCGGGCGGTTTTTTGCAGCCGATACGGCCATTTTTGTTAAATAGGGGCGGGGGTGAAAAACGACCCATGCCACCTACTTAGGCAATATTGGTATCAAATGAAAGGAAAAGTCTTCACGATTCCAAAAATACCCGTAGTTGCCAGATCGTCCAGAATTTGAGGAAGATATGTTAATTTTTATAAAATGGGGGAAGGACTTTTTTTTGTTTATTTCTTTTTAGCTCGGCCAGAGGCCGAGCACTCGAGATCCCCGCCGTCTAGAATTAAGACATACTGGAGTTAAAAACCCCTAAGCCCGGCCGTAGGCCGGTCACGCAGAAAAACTTTACTAAGCGAAGCCATGAGTTCTCATGCTTCTCCAAGGGGATTGATTTACTATGACCTCCACGCGGTAATCCCTGGGTAACGCTAACAATAGTAATCTTTTCGCACAAAATGCTCATTTTTGTTTGATTTTAACAAAATATAAGCAAAAAAAAAGGAAAAAAAAAATTTCCCCCACCCCAAATTTTGCCAAAATGGCCATATCGGCTACAAAAATCGCCCGATCTGGCAACTACGGCTATTTTTGGAATCGTGAAGACATTAGCTTTCATTTGATACCCATATTGTCTACGTAGGTGGGCCGGGTCGTTTTTCGACTGCCACGCCCATAAGGGGCGTGAGCCCCCTTATTCATTATGATTTTCGCACTCCTGGGGTCATTTAAGGGGGCGTGGCATTTTTTTTTTCCAGGGGTGTCCCCCATAAACTGAAATTTTGCCCATTAACTTATATTTAAATTTTCATTATTATTTGGAATATGATACAAAACAGTAGTGCGAACATCCAAAGACTTTTATGAAGTTATATCAAATTTTATCAAATGTAACTTGATACAATTATCATTTTTCGGATCAAGTTACATCAGATGAGATCACAAAAGGGGTCTCAAGAGATAAGGTTATGTATGCTACAACTTTTTCCTCAGGTACTTACATCCATGGTTGTCTAAATGATAACAATTGGGACTGAAGCTAAATGCTGTCTACAATTATTGAAAAAAAGCACAAAAATAACAAAATATGACATACACATAAACAGCCCTTTTTGCAAATAGGGAAAGGAAATATAAAAAAATAGACTTAGAATACTATGTATGTAAAGACCACTGCAAATATAGTTAAAAACAAATGAAATTATACTTAAAGAAAGGACGACTTACATTTCAATAAATTCAACTAACATTGTCATTTGTTTTTTAATGTTCAAAAAATTAACCACAATTGTAGTAAAAAGTAACCACATATGTTAGTAAAAAATAAACAAACATAACAAAAAAAAACTGTAAAAAATTAATGTAAAATCATAAAACAGTCATTTAATGTGGTTTGTTTTATTAAATGAACTACAAGGTTAGTAAACAATTTTATTTGTTCTACAAATGACTGACATTTACATTAAACATAAAGAAACTGTATTATAATCCAAACAACTACATATTTTTAAAGCAGAAGTTCCCTGTGTGTCATTCTCCTTTGCTTTAGTCTTTAGAAACAAATTTATAAATTTATCAAATATTTTGCTAACCCTTAGTTGATTTGATATGAATATTTAACTAACTGAAGTCAAATAGACTTTTTGCTTAGTTATATATATATATATATATATATATATATATATATACTTTTTGCTTAGTTATATACAAACATTTAAAATACTAATAAAAATTCTGCTATATGCATATTCGTGGAAAATAATGAAATATGTTTATTGTTTTATTATTTAAAAACACAAGTTTAACAAATAACACATAATTTTACTAAGTTTTTTAATAATTCAATTTTTTGAGTGTATCAATAAATATTTTACAAAAACTATAGTGTCTTACCATGTCTACGTTTAAGATAAATTACCAGCCCATACTTGTCAAAGACTTTGTGTATTGCACTAAAATTTTGCAAAAGCTGGTGTAATATAAGTTTAATCTTTAATAATTATTTTATTATCAGTCGCTTTTTACGATCGATATCTTAAATTAAAGCTTGGGCTTTCCAATAAAAATACTTATAACACATAAACTTATAAAAACAAAATGAAACACATTCGGAGCAGTAAAACCAAGTACAATATTTCGCGTGTGTCTTTTTTAACCACAAAAAGGGAATGTTTCTTCAAATGTAATAAACTATAGTATACCAAATCGATTGCAGATAAACGTCAAAATTATTTCAAATGCACTGTAGTGGATAACACTTGCCCATATTATTTCAATAACAATAAAACTTAACATAAAATTAATTTTTGTCTACTAATAATAAATAATAAAACTTCCCCGTTTATATGTAGTTTTTGAATGCTAAAATAAAACGAAGACTTTAAGTGACATTTGACATTGTAAGAGCACATTGCATGTCAACGATATCGCGATATTGCAATAGCATTGATATTAAGTGTTTTGACGTGACATTTTTTATACGAAATTCCCAAAATGTTTGGAAATTTTGCCAACAATTTTTTTTTAATTTTAAAGCGAACACAGAAATTCTTTTTTAAATGTGTCGTAAATGAAATATTTATGAAATTAAATGAAGTAACTTCACATTTTTATTAAAAGCTTATAAAAGTTTTGAGTATTTTGTGGACAATAAGAAAATTGTAAAGAAATTTTACTCTACTAAATACGAAATTTGATTATAACGAATACATTTTTCTGGTCTCTAGGAGCTAATCTTAATCAGGCTGAGGTTTGTAATGTTTTTTATTTTGAAAAAAAAAAACATTAATTTTTTTTTGAATAAATAAAAAAAAGGTTACAGGTCCGTGAACCAGCTGAGGTGTCTTAAAGCAAAAGTTGATGAGAAGCTCTGGTTTAGACAATTGCTTCATAAAATGTTATTGCATATGAAAAATGTGTGCTAAAATATTATCATAACAGTTTTCAAATAATGGTTTTTAATAAAGGTAATTCCAATAAATCTTAGATCAAGGATATAATAGCAAATTCTGACAAATTACGCCAAATTACGCCAAATCGATTAAACACTAGCCATCTTCGCATTTTAGTCAAAGTTTCAAGTCCAGTGACAAAATGTATAAAATATGTTTAAAAAATTTAAAATTCAAATTTTATGATTATGTCTAAAAGAGTTTTTATATTGTTTTTGTTATGTTTTTTATATGAGTTTTATATTTTATAGATGCTCATATAAAAAATATGAAATTTCAAATTTAAAATTAATTGATTTTAATTTAATAAATTTTCTAATACTTACAAGGTAGTTATACGGACCGTAACCGGCAGTTCTTAATGAGCTTCGGATATGTTGTAGAGAATAAACATTTAAGGGACCCGGTCAAAAACTACCAACTTTTCGGTTTATTTCACTGGTGCACAAACTATGTCTAACGACTTTCAAGTATTTTTGTTATTCAAAAAAATGTGTTTTGAGTAACATTAAATCCGGTGTTTTAAGGAAATGTAGTTGTATTAAGATAAAACTAATGCATAGTAATTTTATCTGAGCTTTTTCGGATGACAGCCTTTTTCAACTATATTTGAAATAATGGCAAAATATGGCAACTCTGGTGTCATTATATAGACAATATGAGTATCAAAATTTTTTAGTTTTCTTGAGCACTTTAAAAATAAATCTAGTTTTCGTACATTAAAGAGAAGTTTTCATACAAAAACCAATGAATTTTAAACAGCATTTTTTAACCATTAAACGTGAGATTGGGCAGCTAAAAAAAAAACGTGTCTCCCTTTTTTGCTCCTTTGCCACATATCCAAAGTTCATTAAAATATGCGATTTCGGGCCTGGATAACACCTCCCTTTGTAGTTTTATTTAGTAATACTATCTAATTTTAACAAAAAAAAAAAATAACCAAATAACCCTATTATTTGTATATCTTCCAAGTTTTAAAAAATTTAGCCATTTTTTAGTTTTAATTTTCTAGCTAAAAAAAAATGAATTATTACTAGCGATTTTTGAATTATACTTAGCTTCTTTTCTTAAAAACAGTTGGCAACAGTGTGTGGGTTATTTTGCACATTTTTCTCAGAAAAAATGCAACGGAAATTTTTCATTGACTACCTATCCCATAGTCTAGAACTAAGATAAATATCTTAGCAATAAGTGAAATACGTCGGCAGAATAAGAATATGATATTGCTTATTGCCAAGCTGATGTTAATGGTATATGTGACCTGCTCCACGAAAAGGGACGTCTGCGCCGAAAATTTTTTTTTTACTTTTTGAGTGATTCTTATAGGAAAAAAACGCTCTTTCAAATGCCGCAAACCGCAAGTTTCTATGTCTTTTAGTTTTTTTACAAATCACCTGTAAAGATGAACATAATTAATGAAAAAATTGAAAAATGTGATATAAACAGATAATATATATAATATTTGAAATTTAAAAAAAGTTCAATATCAAAGGTACAAAATTACAAAAATATCAAAATTTTACTCTTTTTTACTCCGAGGCATACGTCCGGGTAATGGAATCGCTAATTGATCTGCCGTACTTTTTATAAAATCTACTACTTTAGTGATTTCTTCCGGGTGCAGTGCGGACGGATTAGTGGAGGGTTTGTTTTTCAATGCGTGAATTCGCATCACAACACCATGGCGATCGAAATGTGCGAGTAAACTCTTATACCTCTTCAGTCCACAAACGTGTAGAAATAGAAACATTTTGCGGCAGATGGGCAACCGATGAAAGTAAAAAAGTACGTGACCTTTTGAGCTGTCTTGAGTTGACTTACGTCCATACTTGATTTTCGCCAATATATCTTTATAGGCGTCATTGAAATCGTCATGCCCTTTACCAGACTGAATTTGGCTTAGAATAACGAAATCTTGTTCATCTTTCTGTAATTCCAAAAAGTTATTTCTTGCAAAAACAATTCGTTCTTCCGGAATTACAGTATTGCATCCATTCGTACAGTAAGGTTTTTCTAAAAACTGCGATAAAGTTTGCTCTTCCTCAATATCTTGAAGAGATAATTGCATCGCTTCTGAAACTTCTGGCGATGAAAATGCATCCGACTCATCACTGACTATAGGTAAACATTCTTCCAAACAATCGCTGAAGTATTGTTCTTCAACACTCTTAAATTCGTCTTCCAGACATATTTTCTTACGTTAATTAAGATTTATTTTAACCTGAAATTAATTAAATAATAGATAAATTAAATAATAATAAATAATAGATTCAATTCTATCGGCTTAAATCCAAAACATTGATAATTTGATAAGGAATAAAACAGCTCTAGTAATTTTGAAAACAAAATTAGCAAAAACAGGTTTTTAACTGTTAGAAATAATTTTCATAGAGGCAATACTGCATAGTGAACATCGTACAAAGTAACAGAGAGTCGAAATACATCGCCAGATGATCAGGTTGAAGGAAGAGTAGCATAACCATGCGCAAAACACGGAAAAACGAAGCGCTTTTTTTAAACGCGTTTTTCTCATTAACTTCTTTTGGCGCAGAGGTCCCTTTTTGTGGAGCAAGTCACATATGGGAACTCGCATTCAAGTTAACTCATATTTTAAAAAATGTCAATTAGGAAGGTTGTTTTACGATTACTTTAAAATACTCCTTTTCAAATTCAAAAAGGTTATATTTTTGTGTTTTTATTTTAATTATTCAATACAATTTATAAAATTCTTTTAAATTTATTTATGTTTGTTTGTTTTTTGTCTTACTTTTAATTTTGTTGGAGTCCTTTTTTTTAAACGTCAAACGAAAATGACAACTGATTTTGACGTAATATCTTTGCAATAAGTGTTAACGAATATATGTACGAAATTGAGTGACCCATACTAGAGATAACATAATTATAATTTTAACATATGCTGCAATTTATTTCTACATATTTATCTCTAGTGTAGACTGTTGGTAGCTTGCTTTTTTTCCAAAGTTAGATCATAAAGCGTTTGTATTGTGACAATTTGAAAAGGTTCTTGTTCTTTGGATGTTATTCATTAAGTGGTATTAAACACAAACTACAGAGACAGGAAATGAATAGTGTCCGACCGAACAGTTCGGCCAGAAAATGCATTTGGTCTGTATTCGGTATTTTAAAGCATTATGGACAAATTTGGCGGATGGAAAAATGTTTATTGGACTGTTGAGTGTCAAATCTGAAGAAAAGTCTGTAGTTAAGCAATAAATTCACTGTTCGGCCTCAGAAAGTTCGGCCAAATCGAAAATAGTTCGGCGGCCGAACTTTTAACTTTATAGCTAAACTTTGGCTTTACTCTTAAATTTTATACACAAAAACGAATTAAATCGGCTCAACAAACATGTTTCCAATACCAAAATTTGTCATCATTGCCTCTAGATATCAAAAAACCGACAAAATATAGTTTTTTGGCCGAACTGTTCGGTCGGACACTAGAAATACATCTAAAATGTACTGATAGAATTTTCCTTCATAGTATTAATGATTAGATTTAATGAATAATTTCATTAACTAAATGAAAATTCATTAATATAGTAAATTTTTTCATTTATTTTTTTTTATGATTATTTCATAATTTCATAAAAAAAATCATTAAATCAATGAAAATTTGTCGAATTTTCTACAATCAAAATTTTAACTAGTAATATGCAAACAAAATTTGTTTAGTATACTTTTGTGATTTTTTTCCTTATAGTATATTTTGGATAAAAAAAAATCGTTAAAGTTAAACGCCTCTTATCAAAAATGACAAAAATTTTTTTTAAACAAAATTAACCACAACTTCGAAATAAATTAATTTGAGGCGTTATCTAAATTTTTAATAAAAAGTAATGAAACTATTTCAGTCAAACTATGAATTTTATTCGTTAAATACATGAAACTTTCATAAAGTTTATGCTAGAATTAATGAAAAAAAAAATTTGCGCATCTACATCTAGTTTTTTTACTTGTTCTGCATGCTATTAATGTGTTTATCAGCACAATTTTGGTAGCAAAGTAAATTAGTTAAACATTAGTTCAAAATTAGTGTTTTAGTAAAAGCGTTTAACTCAAATGTTTGTTGATAACGCTATGTCACCAAAAAATTGCTGAAAGTTAGTTAAATATTTTGAAAAGACTTTTAGCCAAAATTTTCAACTAACTTTTTTTTTGTACAGCCATGTGCATGTTCTGTAATATCTTTTATCTGCATATAAGTACTTACATAAATGTAAATATGGGTCAAATCGGTTCATAAATACAACCATAAATAACATATTCGTTAATATGTCAACTCCAGCGCTACCTTTCGGTATTTTTTTTTATTACATTTTCTCATCATATAACTAATGTGTTTTGGATATAGGGTAAATCGGATTAAAAATTTAGTCATTAATAAAATTTTTGCAAATAAATCAACTCCAGCGACACTATCGGCCCAGGTTTAAGTAGAATTCCATCCACATAACTTATATTCACTTTGAAAATGGGCCAAAACGTATCATAAATGCTGCCATACAAATAGTTAGATAAATATGTTGCATTAATAACTTACAAGGATGCAGGATGTAATGTAGAAATTTTCTTATCGTGGGTTATAAACGATCTGTACCTGCTTTCCCGAGTGATTTCCGATTGTGTTTGGTGTTTTTGTATGTATGTTGTACAAAATAAATAGTCATTTAATTGTTTCTCAAGAGCTAGCACGTGGTGAGGAAAAAATTAAATTATTATATTAATATGTCTACAATTTTAAAAACAACAAATTAATACCTGTAGAATTTTATATAAAATATATTATATAATATTCATATTATTACTTTTAATCGTAATAATGTTGACATGAAATATGATTTTACTGAAAGCCATGAAATCACAGCTTTTTATAAGTGCTAAAATCCGCGCTTATTTTGCCAAAAGTAATGCCTCAGAGTGGTTTGTAGGCTATTCTTTTCGGATTACTCCCTTACAAATCTGATTGCATGTAAGCAGCGTTTTTTTACTGGGTACAGAGCTGTATTTTAGTTGACTTATTGTTTATAATAAAAATGTTCATGAATAGATGGCGCTTAGTTATCATGGAAACAACTAAAAATTTAACTAAAATTTAGTAGATTTTACAGTTTTTTTGCTATTTTCATTTTACTAATATTTAGCAAAAAGATTCTGCTAATATTACTGCTTTTTCCTGCAACTTAATTTTTGATTAATTTTTAGGAACAAGATTAAAGATCAAAATCAAAAAATATGTATTTATGTATTTTAAAGTCAATTAAAATAAAAAAAAAATATTTGTTTAGAATGAAACTTAATTCTAATCAAATATTTTATGAAATAGTTTAGTTTAATAGGCAAATCAACGGCGAAGCCGAATATCCATGGCGCCAAGGTATTTGTATATGTATTTGGTGGGATCAGAAGGGTGTTTTATATTATGAGCTGCTGAAATCGGGTCAGGCTATCACAGGGGACCGGTACCGAACACAATTGATTCGTTTGAAGAGGGCAGTCAACGAAAAACGACCATAACTTCCATCATGACAAAGCTCGGTCACATGTTGCAAGACCGTTCAAAAACTATTTGAAAAACAGTGGATGAGAAGTTTTGGTTCACCCGCCTTATAGCAAAGACCTTGCCCCTTCTGACTACGCCCTTACTGGAATACGCTTCACTTCAGAACAGGGTATTAGAAATTGGCTTGATTCATTCTTTACCTCAAAACCGGAGCAGTTCTTTTGGCGCGGAATCCATATGCTATCAGATGGGAAAAAGTAGTGGTTACCGAAGAACAATACCCTATGGGGAATGAGAAGTCAATTGACCTAAAAGTGCCTGGTTAAAGCAGGACTTATCACAGGACTGGTATAATTTATTACTGAAGTGAGTTAAGCAGTGTCAAGTGCTAAAATTACCAATCCTGTCACTGGTAAAGGGAGGACATACCACTTAACTTTTTAAACTAAAAATTATATTGACCTAAAAGAACCTGGACTGCTGGAAAAGGACTTATCACAGGACTAGTATTATTTACAATTGATGTGAGTTATGCAGTGTAAATTGATCTAAAAGGACTAGTTCTGTGACTGGTAAAAGTAGGACATATCACCTAACTGGTATACATATTGACTAAAAACGCCAATGAGTCAGAAATTTATTGTTTCATTTTTACCATTTTTACATTAAAAATTATTAATTGTTAATTATTGTACGACATGTCCCTTTCAGGATAGTCATGTGGTTAGTCCGTTTTGGTTAGTCCTCCGACATGGCCCTGTTGTAACAGTCTTGTGGTATGCCCATCTTTGGTTAGTCCTCTGGCATGCCACTATGCGGTTTAAAGCATGACAAATGAAACCCTCCTATGACAAGTGCATGTTAAAGTTGCCAGTTGTTTACATAGGGTAGGGTTTAGCAGAGGACCGGTCTCTGGCACGAAGGGATCGATCCTGTGGCACATGCAGGGTAAATTAAACAATTAGAAAAGCCATTATTTTGGATGCTGTGACAGTATTGTGGTGACTTTAAAATATTTTCTGTTTATAATTAAGTTCAATTGATCTGATGATGAATTTTAAGTAGTTATGATTAAAATGATTGAATAATGATTAAATGGAATTCAACCAATTTTTTTTCTGTCTGTACGATGTAAATTGTGTCATGTGTCTTCTAATATCACAGGGTTTATTTAAAAATCTTATCCATCAAATGAATGCCTGGCTCGAATAAGGGTATAAGCTACATTTTTTTTTTTGAAAAACGCGTTTTTTTTAACAATATTGTTTATCAAGCATTAATACGTATACGCCATTTACTACTTATATGACATTAACTTTTCAAAATTGTTTGGCTTTTTCTGTCCCAAAACGAACCTTAAAAAACGACTATTGTTGAATATATATTTTTATTTTTAGAAATTTTTCTTTCTTGTTTTTTAGAAATTTTATAAATTTTAAGTGCTAGACTTATGTATGTAGGGAAAATATAATTAAACACTTGTTGAGTTTTGTTTTATATTTTCACATTAGTTTAGTATATTTTTTATTTAATTCAATTGATATAATTTGTTGAAAAAAATATTATTAGAGATAAAGATTAATAAATTGTTCATATAAAATGTCCGTCCGAGCAACTTTAGTTATTAAAATTAACAATGTTCTTTGTTCAACTTTATACCGACTTTTCAACTTTAAACAACGTTTTATTTCAATAGCTTTTTACGACTGCGACTTCGCTCAATCATTATTTCATCTTCATGTCTTATTTTGTATTCATGTCCGTGTTGCCGTGTTGCAAAATTTGATATGTCAGTGTTGCAAAAGTATGTCTGTTCATTAGAACCCACATTCGGCCATTCGACTAATCATCCGCCTCGGATGAACTGTCATCTTCATCATCAACTTCAGAATAATGCCATAATTTCATGTGGTCGTTGCTGGAGTTTGTCAAATTCGGCCCTTCAAATGATGCTGCTTTTTTAACTTCATAACGCCCATTCCGCTTTACCTTGGTAATTTCATACGGTCCAAGATATTCGTTAGCAAGTTTTCTACCGGCAACAAATTGTGTTCTTTTGATAGCGACCAAGTCTCCAACTTTATAGCCAACATTTTGCTTTCTTTTACGATCAAAATTTTTCTTGTACTCCGATTGAACTTTTTCAATTTGTTGTTTTGTTTCATATCTAAGCTCTTCTCGGTCTTTATCAAATTCGTTCAAAAGCTCTTCTTCAAGGATTTCGACAATGTTACTACAATTGTCATTCCTCATTTTTACGCCAAACAAAACTTCGAATGGTGAGCGACCTGCAGACCTGTGATAACTACTGTTAACCGCTATTTGCACCTTGCCTACTTGTTTATACCACTGCTCTGGCTTTTCAGATGAGAGTTTGGAGATAACAGACAATATTGTTCTGTTTACACGTTCTACTTGTCCATTGCCTCTTGGTACACCCGTAGTTATTTGAACATGTTCGATACCATTATTGTTACAAAATTCTTCAAATGCTTTTGAAGTAAACGCTGAACCTCTATCACTTATAATACGTTGTGGATTGCCAAAAACTGATCGCCAAGAGTCGAGCTTGTTGATTACTTCATCTACACCCGTGGACTTAGTTGGGAAGAGCCACACAAACTTACTAAACCCATCAACAATGGCTAAAATATGCTTATACATCTTAGTTGTAGCATCCATCGGTCCTAAATGATCAACGTGAATCGTACATAACGGCTGGTTACCCTTGTTGATACATTGTAAAAAACCTTCGAGCTTTCCTTGTTTTTTGTTGAAAAGAATACACTTTATACAATTTTGTATAACTTTGTTGACTTTATTTTCTATATGTGGTATAAAATAATGCTGTTTTATTTGATGAACCGTTTTCACTGTGCCAAAATGACCGTTTTCGTGAGCTTTAGTTATAATTTCTTTTTCCATATGGCGTGGAACAACAAAAACATCATGTCCATCGATTTCTTTACATAACACGCCACCGATCAGCTTGAAGTTTCCATAAGGACGAATCTTTAACATATCGATTATAGCTTTTACAGTTTCATCAGTATGTTGTGCTTTTTGTAATCGGCATTTTAATTCTGACTGAATACTAACAATGTACACTGAATGCCTACTTAGCGCGTCTACGTGTTTCATACGTTCCCCTTTACGGTGTTTTAAATTATAGTCAAAATCTTGCATATACATTACGTATCTAGATATAGAAGGTAATAAATCATATTTTCTGTACGTTTGTTGAAATGCTAAGCAATCCGTAATTAGATCAAATTTTAACCCCAAAAGGTAGTGACGCAACTTTTTCATAGCTAAATATGCTGCTTTTATTTCCAAATGGTAGCTGTGTTGTTTAGACTCTGAATCTGAAGCCTTTTTGCTATAAAAATAAACTGGATACCACTGCTCATCAAACTGTTGCATCAGAATAGCACCAAACCCAAATTTTGATGCATCTGTATGTAACTCTGTTTTGGCTTCTCTGGAAAAAATTTTTAAAACTGGTTGGTTTATCAATATATTCTTTAACGTTTGAATTGCTACTTTAGCTTCTTTATCAATAGTAAATTCAACACCTTTTTTCAGAAGATTAGTTAAGGGTCTAGCAATTATGGAATAGTTTTCTATAAACTTTCTAAAAAATCCAGTTAATCCAAGAAATGATTGGATTCCTTTTATATTTTTTGGTTCAGGGAAATTTTTTACAGCTTTAAGTTTTTCTTCGCAAGGTTTTACTGAACCATTTTCAATAATCATACCCAAAAACTCAACTCGATTTTGTAAAAATTTGCATTTTTTCCAATTGACTTCTAAATTGTTTTCTGCAGCAACATTAATAACTTTCTCTAAATACTTCATACCTGTTTCATTGTCTGCGGCATAAACGATTATATCATCCATGTAAATTTGCATTATACCTTCATTAACCAGTTCACGAAATATTGAGTTAATAAATCGTATAAAAACGGCTGGAGAGTTACAAAATCCGAATGGTGCATAGTTAAACTCAAAAATACCTTGTTTGGTCACAAATGCTGTAAATTTTTTGCTATCTTCCTCTATTGGTACATGCAAAAATGCATTCTTGATATCCAACACGCTAAACACAGACGAGCCAGATAAACAATCGATTAAGTCCTCCATATTCGGTACTGGAAACCGGTCCTTAAAACACACTTTGTTTAATCGTCTATAATCGATGCACATTCTCTTAGAACCATCTTTTTTATCAGCTAACACTACACGACTGCAATATTGAGAAGTAGATTTTCGAATTATGCCATTTTTTAACCATTCTTCAACCTGCTCCTCGACGATCTTTTCTTCAGGTTGAGATAAACGACTGGGTGATGAGTATATTGGATCTTCTTTTTCCAAAACAATTTTCATTTTAATGGAATATATCGAGTTACGTACCGGCTTATAATTGTTCTTAATTTTTTCAATCTTTTTCGCGTATTCAATTGGCGCAATAACCTCAGATTCTTGACATACGATAATGTTCATAATCTTATCAATTTCTTGATTACCGGAATTTTCTATGATAGAGTGAAATGTATAACCATTTTCATCTGAAGTATATCTGATATTACGTAAAACGTCGTATCCAATAACAACATTGTAATCAATAGAATTGTCCGGTACAATTATAAGATTGTGTTTTATACAAAGTCCATCAAAATTTGAATTAACCTCAAAAATTCCTTTAGGAACTATTACCGCGTAACCGAAACCGGTAATTTCTTTTTTGTAGTCTTTAAGATTTGTTTTAAAATGTTTTCCGAATAAACTTTCTTTTATTACAGAAATGTCTGCGCCACCGTCAATAAAACATTCGAACTGTTTTCCATTTATTATTAAATTTCTTAACTGTGCATTATGCATTGTACAGTTTACAGAGTTTGTTGATTTACAATCTTTGGATATATGCCCATTTTTGTTGCTTTTAAAACACTTTGGTGCCTCTAATGTGCACTCGTTTCTTTTATGATCCGCAGATCCACAATTATAGCAATGAAATGCTTTAAAACTGTTTTTATTGCTTATTACTTTGTTGCGATGTTTGTTTGTAATTTCATTTTTGTTTTTGTAAACTCTTTCATAGACCTCGTATTGTTCTTTCAATTCTTTATAATTTCGCGCACTGTACAATCCGATTTTACATTCCGGATTTCCTTTAATACCATCGACAATATAGCGAATTATCGAACGCTCGTCAACCGTACCGAATGAACCAATTCGACGCATTTGTAGTATGTATTCATGTATATTTTCGTTGTCTTTTTTCCGACGTTCACGTAGCTGTGAATGAATTTCAGCACTTGTATAATCTCTATGAAATTCATCCATCAAATATTGTTTTAAAGAAGCATAATCACAAACTGAAACAGACTGTAAAAATAAATCTGCACATTTTTTCATTTTATTTCTGGCAAACACAAATTTTTGCACTTCTGTCCAACCATATGCTAGAGCATATTCCTCAAAATTCTTTAACCACATGTCTATTGTCATACCCGTATCACCTTCAAATATAGGAATAGTTCTTTCCACATTCGCCACGGAAATCATATTAGATACCACTTCATTTTCTTCCGACATTTCAACTTTTTTGTTATGGAAATCCGTATTTAATTTTTGTTGTGTTTCTACGTTTATATTTTTATCAATTTCTTTTAGTTCAATTGTTTCTTTTAATTCGTTTATTGCTACTTTTGTGTTTTGATTTTCAGTATTTTTGAAATTTACCTCGGTTTTGTTATTTTCTATTTTATTGTTTTTAAATTCACTTTCGGTGTCCTTTTCCTCCGTTTCTACTTTTCTGTTTCGGGTACTTGATTTTTGTTTTTCTTTAAAATCTTTTGTTTCAAGCTTTTTGTTTTTATTTGATTTTGTGTTATCTTTCAATTCTCTTGTTTCTGATTTTTTATTTTGATCTTCCAATTCGGTTTTGATTGATTGCACTCTGTTTTTTTCTTCGTCTCCCATACTCATTAAGTATAAGGAAACATTTAAGGTTTGATTTTAGTTGTGTATGGTGTTTTAAGTTAAAGAGATTTAATTCATTTTTGTTTCAATTCTGAGTTAACTCTCTTCACTGCACTTTTTTTTTAACGTTTCAAGAATTTTATATCGATTGTCTTGTGTTTCAATTTCAACTTTAGTTTTGTAGGCGGAGTTAATATTTAACATTCGATATATTAATTTTTTTTTTTTTACCGTTTATGTTTACCGTTACTTTGGAATTTATGACTTTTTCACTTATTCACGTTTATTAATTTTTAACTTTTAGAAAATCAAAACCACACTTTTTTATTTTTATTTTATTTATTTTGGCATCGGTTGAGCCCCCAAATGTAGGGAAAATATAATTAAACACTTGTTGAGTTTTGTTTTATATTTTCACATTAGTTTAGTATATTTTTTATTTAATTCAATTGATATAATTTGTTGAAAAAAATATTATTAGAGATAAAGATTAATAAATTGTTCATATAAAATGTCCGTCCGAGCAACTTTAGTTATTAAAATTAACAATGTTCTTTGTTCAACTTTATACCGACTTTTCAACTTTAAACAACGTTTTATTTCAATAGCTTTTTACGACTGCGACTTCGCTCAATCATTATTTCATCTTCATGTCTTATTTTGTATTCATGTCCGTGTTGCCGTGTTGCAAAATTTGATATGTCAGTGTTGCAAAAGTATGTCTGTTCATTAGAACCCACATGTATTTTGCAGTAAAACTAAAGTTTATTTACCGAAGTTTAAACATTTCTGCTACGTAAGTTATTAAGTATATCCCTACGTTATATTATTGATATTTGAATTTGCAAAAAAAAAAACTTTTAATCGTGAAATATTAACACATACATACGGATAGTTTCGCTCCAATCTTAATGAAATTCGTTAGTGGGATAGACATTAAAAAACTAAAGGCTACATGTTTTATTTTTTGTACGCAATCTAACTTTAAGCAATTTACATATAGTGCTTCAAAAACACAAAAGATCATAATCATTAAAAAAAAAACTGCTTAGAAAATCTATAAAAATACAACTAAAATTGTACATTTATTCCACATAAGAAAACTTTTTTGAAAACTTCTGCTAAATATTTTTAACTAAAATTTTATATACTACTATATGTAGCCTATATTTGTACAATAGCAAACAAAATTAACCAAACTTTAATTTTTTAACCATTTGACACGTTTTTTACTTCTCCTGAACACTTTGGTTTTTGGATTGTATACCCTTGTTCGAGGGAGTCATGCAAATATTGTTATATCAAATCGGTAAAATATCGAAATAAACGAAAACTAAATCCCATTATAATTTGCATTTCAGTCTTAATGTAATTTGATTTACAACTACCGTTATTAGAAAAAACTATTATATGCCAATCCTGCTCCCATCTTTATCATATCCTTTAATGCAATTTTCAATTAAAAATTCACAAACATTTGAATAACAATCCTTTTACATTAGTGACGGTAAAATGTCTATTATAATTCGTTTAAAATGAATAATTATGAAAATGGACAACAACTAAAAGATTTTGACACAAAATATAGTGTGAAACAATAAATCATAAATTATTGTACGTACTTTATGCATTCCATCTTTTAAACTTGAAGAATACATGTTTTTAACTTCCTTTTTGTTTTCATTCTTGGTGTAATGAATAGGGACCGGAAGTTCTTTTTGTTTGCCACTTAAATAATTTGAGTTAAAATGGCATCGATTTGTTAGTGCATATTTTGCTTTAAAGGCATAATTTGCTATAAATGCATATTTTAGCTTATTTTCCATTAAATGCTTGTTTTTATTGCATACACTCACAAGAAGTTTTTCATAAAAAATCAACAGTTATTTAAAAGTTTAATCGGTAAAGTTGTATCAATGGAATATACAGTTAAATTATAATATATTTATATATCTATAATATATAGTTTACACCGAAAATGTACATTTGATGAGAGGTGATTTTCCTTATGTATTTTCTCCCGCTGAATTAAAAAATCAAGGTTAAATTTTTTTATGGAACAGTGATATTGTAATTTTTTAATTTGTTCGACCTTTTCTTACTTGACAAATCATATCTCGAGCTAGAAATGTCCAATTGGGTCGCCGTTTTGGTACACAAATGCAAGGTATTGAGATGACGAACAAATATGTATAATCGGATCTTTGATTGGTAAAGCGGTTCAAAATATATCGATGAAAATAGGGCACATTTTCAAAAAAATCATATTTTGCAGCGATTATGTGCCGACAGAAAAGTACAAATCGTTAAAAAAAAAAAAAGTTTTGTTTCTCTTCATGTACGTAAAGATGATACTTTTACGTAAGAACTAAGCCCAACCAGAAGAAAATCGACCGAAAAATGACAAAGTTATAAGCAATTGAGTGAATAAATCCAAATCTCATATTTTCCAAATATTTTATTTTTTTCGACAATTTATGAGTTCAATCACCAAACTACTGCTCATTATAGGCAAACCCTACGCAACTGTTCCCTTCGACCCCTGACATTTTGTTTCGACAACTTCTAACCCTGATCTTTTGTTTTGACAGCTTCTATAAAACGTAGTGTCGGTTGTTTGTATATTATAGGAACTCACAAATTTGATTGAAATTATATTTCATTGTGTTCACCAAAATGCCTAAAAGAAAACGAGAATCCAAATAATTTCTGTTACGTGTGTGTCAACCAACCAACCAAATAGACGTAAATTCACCGATTCATTACAACAGAATTATCTGAATATTTTGGAATAGCTCCTGCAACTTTTCATGAGCAATGGACAACAAATAATGTTTGCTTATCATGCAATATAACGCTTGCCGCGTGGGCTCCTGGTTCATCACATTAAGATTAAATATATATATATACAATTGGTATTACACAGACTATAAATGTTTCTAGTGTTGTTTTTGAAACAGTTTTTCTTTAGTGGCAATACATCAGCACGGGCTCTAAGTAATGTTAATATTTCAGCTGGTTATAGATTGACATCTATTATGTATCATTTTCATCTATTATGGATTTCAATATTTATAAATACGAATGTCGCTCCTTGTTGCACTTTCCACGTTTATATTATGGTTTTTGACTTTAATTTGAGATACTAATTCACAGCTTTTCGCAATCTACTCACCAGTGCTGCCAACCCAATTTGTTCAAAAATAGTCAAATTTTGTTGAAAAAATCTTCAAAGTCGTCATTTTGAGAATGAGAAATCGTCAAAAAATCGTCATTCCGAAAACTACTTATATTTCAATAAAATAAATAGAAAGTTTACTCACAACTCCGTTTTAATAACTTTATTTGTAATTATTTCACAATTTTAATGTTCTTTTTTTATTAGTTCCTTTTCAAACGACTCTGAGTCTTAAAAACACATCTCCCAATACTCATTTCCTGGAATGGAATTTTAAAATCATTGACCTATTTTAAAATCTGCAAAATTCCTTTAGTTTTAAAATTTTTTCCCGATATTTGGTTTCATAAAATTCGGGCATACAATTAAGAGGGAAATAAAGAAAAATATTTATGTATCAAGAATCAGATATGTAGAAAATCACTCTTTTATCAGTGATTTTGAAGCCAAATGATTTAAATTATTAAAAAATAAAGATTTTGGAACTTTCAAAATAATGAAGTTTATATTTAGTTGATGATTAAATGGCTAAATGTAGAATTTTTATTCTATTTGAGATCATTTTATCACATTTTTCTTAGATGTTTTAAATAAAAAGAAATTTAATCAAATTTTGTCCGTAAATTTTAAAGAAATAAATTAAAAAATTTAAAAATTCTATGAAAATTGCAAATTTTTATAAATAGTCATTTTCCATACAATAAATTTTGTGAAACCTTTAACCGTCATTTTATCATATTTCATTTCAAAAATCATCAAAATGGAGACAAATCGTCAAAGTTGGCGCGCTGCTACTCACACTTAGACAACCCCGTATTAAAACAAACGTTCACCTCCTCTCCGATTTTATTTATTTCTTTGGCCCAGAACACTTTTTTGTTCAAAATTAATTTAGAGAGTTTGTGTGGTATTGTTTCTACATTATAATTATAAAGAACATTCCCATATAGTTAAGATGTTTAAGGGATAAAAATGGTTATCTCCAGCTCCTGTTTCTAATTAATTTGTATTGTTTAATCTATAATCGGCATACGTTTCGCACAATTAAAAATTTTCAATAATTTATTCATAATAAAACTAATTTTTAAGTGCATATTTTTTAAATTTTTAGCGCCTAAAACACTTTTTTTATTGCATAAAGTTCCTGTCCCTGGTAATGAACAACAAAAAAAAAAAAAAACATAACTTCAGAACCACATTTGATTCATGAAATACTCGGTTGTTGGTGTTGTTTATAATGGAAATAAATGTGTAATCATCACGTTTCATTTGATCATGATATATGTTCAGTAGGTTGTCCCAAAAAAAATAAAAATTTGGATTTTCTCGGAAGATCTTTCCTAATTTGGATACTCATAAGGTAAAGTATTTTTGAGAATTTTATCAGATTTTTCGGAAGTGGTTTAGAGGTCGCGCAAACCGATTTTGTACCAAAAATCGAGCTTTTTGGGCTTTTATTGAAGTATTCTTGAAAATTGCTAAAAAATCGGTAATTTTTCGGCTTCTGAGTAAATATTCTTAAAGAAAATTTTCCGATCTTTAATTTTATGTGCATAAGTAATAAGTTTCGTCAAGGATTTTGCACATTTTGATACATTATATAACAGTTTTTGTAAATTTTCAACAAATATGAAAAAGAATGCTTTATAACTTTTAAAATTTGTATGAAAACTAAAAAAAATAAATAATGATGCAGTTTAAAAGATTATGAAGTTTTAAATAAATTAGCAGAAAAAACAATATAATTTTCTCTTACCGTTCTCGAGTTATACCCTTTTAAAGCTTTGCACCCATTGTATGAAATTTTTAGTACTATAAGATTTGGGCATCCGATTTGTTGTAAACTTTAGATTATGAGATTTGAAAATTTATTTATTGTATGTCAAAGCTTAGTTTTAAGTGTTGTCAAGTTGTGGACAGCTTAGAAACCTACATGAACCAAGTAATAACAACGAATTAGTGAAAGGAAATTTAACAGAAGACATGATTGAAAATAAACAAATTCAGTGTTTTATTACAAAAGCCAGCCTAACTTTTTTTGAAGCCTGCAACATTTCTACTGATTTTTTACAAACGGATCCAGAAAAATGGGAAAACAACAAATCATTTCAGGAAGCAAAACACAAAGTTCAACAATTGCAAGTTGTAAATGATGTCGCAGAACGTGGAGTGGCCTTGGCTAATAGTTATATCAATATCACAACTTCTGAAACAGAGTTTACTGCAGGGGGTAGAGCAGCATCGCAAGAACTCTAATAAATTATTTATAACAAATCTATTTTTCTTTGTTTTTAATATAATTGTTATGTATGAGTGGTAAGTAACTATTATTTTATTTGTAAAAACGTTTTCTAAATCCAATTATTTAAAGTTTAAACCAATGCAAACCTAGTTCACACCTTAAAGTATTATACATTTCATACAATGTGTACAAAGCTTTAAAAGGGAATAACTCGAGAACGGTGAGAGAAAATTCATTTTGTTTCTGCTAATTAATTTAAAACTTAATAATCTATTAAACTGCATCATTAGTTTTTTTAGTCTTTATACAAATTATAAAAGTTATAAAGCATTCTTTTCCATATTTGTTGAAAATTTACGAAAAACCGTTATTAAATTGTCAAAATGTGCAAAATCATTGCCGAAACTTATTATTTATGCACATAAAATTAAAGATCGGAAAATTTTCTTTAAGAATATTGACTCAGAAGCTGAAGAAATATCGATTTTTTATCAATTTTCAAGCAAAATTCAAAAAAAGCCCAAAAAGCTCGATTTTTGGTAAAAAATCGATTTGCGCGACCTCTAAACCACCTCCGAAAAATCTGAAAAAATTCTCAAAAATTCTTAGCCTTATGAGTATTCAAATTAAGAATGATCCCCAAAATTTTTTTTTGAATGGGACACCCTAATGTTCAGTTCATTACAATTCTGTGCTCATGTAAGATAATCAAAACATTAATTTTAACAAAAATAACCCTTTACACCTAGTTTTGCAAAGTGTTTGTAGTTATTGCCCAGTTGAGGATTTACGGCAAATGTTTAAGATGATGATGATGAGGACTACGACGACAACAGTGTGGAAGATGATGTTGGTTAATTCGATTTAGCAAAACATGCAACCATTTTTAAGTATGTTTATAATATACCCAGCAAAACTTTATATTACACTGTAATAAGTTTGCCCACAGAGACAAGTTTAGCTATTTGCCAACTGAAATTCGGATTCTAGGACTCAGATTCGGTTATTACGAATTTGAAACGGTAGGCACAACTTAAAATTAGTTTTCACAACAAAGTTCGGCTAATTCAATTGAATTTTAGTTCAAACATCTAAAATATTCAGAAATCTAATGTAAATATCGTTGTACTAACTGAATTTGTAAGTTGGTGCAATTAATATACACTTTCCAATTCGATTGGTTCTTTATTTCTCAGTGTGTGGTAATAAGAAATTAGGATTTTTTTTTTGTGTTATTAATTTATTTAATTTATTTGGGTTCACAATTTATTTATTTTGCCTCAGCGTCCTACGACATTATTGAGGCGAGTTGGTATTTATTTTATAAGCAAAAATATATAAATTAAACTACAAATTATAGATTTTCAGTTAATTTGAAATGAACAAAATTCATTTGAAAATAGATAAAAAAAAAATAAATATTACCTTAAAAGCATTTCTAAATAATTTAACAAAAATGCTTTTAACTTTGATTTAAAACTTGAGATTGCATTAATATTTTTTAAGTTTTGTGGTATATAATGATATATTTAATCTTTGCTTTGTGGTTTCAAGTCTGCATTTTGAAGTTCTTAAATTTGAGCTATTTCCAGTGTTGAAAGAGGTATTAGAGGTATTATGACCAATATTGTGTAACGATTTTAATACAAAAATTAGCAATTGCATTTTATAAGTCCATATACTGGTAAGACATTTTTGGATACATCCTTAACGTTAATGTAGAATGCATAAGAGTTAAATTAAAAACGGGTTTAAGTGCTTTATTTTGTACCCTTCTCAGATATTTCAGTTCTGTACTGTTTTTATTACCATATATTAGCACCAAATAATTTAGATGGCTTCGGAAATAGACCAGTCACAGATCTGGTGATGTAGCTGGAACTTCGTGGTAGTAAACGGTCTTCGATTTGCTTCTCTCATATAAAAGTAACCGGTAACTTTAACATGGGCTTGTCATATGTGGTGGCAATTTCCACCTTTTGCGCTCCTTCTGACATATCGGAGAACTTGGTGAATATAACATATCATCGTACTGGATTAAGTGAACACGCAAAAGAACGTGTTAAAAGTATTTAGTATGCAACTAGTGGTACGATCGGCATTATTTGATATGTAGTAGGACCAGTGCGAAATTATATGCTACGTGACTGGTTTTACAATTCATATTACACAAAAAAATTTAAAAACCCATTTCAATCACGAAAACCAACGATTCAATAACTTTAATTGCTTAAATTCCACCGACAACAAAAATTGCTTATTCAATAAGAAATTGATAGCTTTTTAATTGAATTATTTTTCAATTATATAATAACTCATTTGATGAAAATATGTTCAATATCGTATACCTTACGAAAAATCAAAACAAAATTGTTGTTGCCATACCAAATGCTTCTTTTTATAAAAGTGTAATTGCCATACCAAATGTTTTTTTATACCGTACAATTCTCAGTTAGTTAGCAGTTTTATTTATTCTTATGTGAACAAATTCCCACATGCTATGGCAACATTTTTTGGGGTTTTTTCTTTGTAGAAATTAGCCCTTTTGTTGAAAACAGAGTATTTTTTTTTTTGTTTGAAATAATTTTTAATTCATTTTTTGCATTTTCTTTCTGTTTAAAAAAAATTTTATTAAACGAAATTTAACTTTAAAAATTACATTATCAATTTTATGATAAAGTTTTAGAATAAATAAATATTCAGCTTTAAACAACTGAAACTAAATTATTTAACTTAATAAACTAATAAACCTAATAAGAATTAATATCTTATCTAATTGCAATAAATTTAAAATATTTATTACTAAACCACTAGGCATAAACATTTATAAAAAACAACTACATAAATATAACAAAAAACAACAACAATGTACTGATGTTTGCTTTCGAGCGACAATATTAAAAAATTTCAAGTAAGTTCCTAATTTGAGGAAATATTTAATTGATTCAATTAATTTTTTATTGACAGCTTTTAAAGTGTTCAAGAAAAAAAATAATTTTTCAACATAATCTCCTTTTAGCTCAATACACTTAGTCCAAAGTTTCTCTAATTTTTGTATCCATTCCAAAAAATAGGATTTTTTGAGGTCCATAAAATAGGCATTTGTTTGATCAATAATTTCATCGTTGGAGCTAAATCTCTTTCCACCGAGCCATTTTCTTAGGTTTGGAAATAGTAGGAAGTAGTATAGTCACTGGGGGCTAAATCCGGAGAATATGGCGGATGAGGTACCAATTAGTAGCCCAATTCATGGAATTTTGCCATTGAGACTGCACACGTGTGCACCCGTGCATTATCTCGATGAAAAAAAAGTTTTTTCTTGGCCATATGGGGTCGTTTTTTTTTAAATCCTCGTTAAATCGGTCCAATAAGTTGGCATAATATTCGCCGTTTATTGTTTTTCCCTTTCGAAGGTAGTCGATGTGGATTATCCCGCGTGCATCCCAAAAAAATTGTTGCCATCACCTTATTGGCCGTCAAACTTACCTTGGCCTTCTTCGGAGCCGGTTCACCCGGATAAACCCATTGTTAAGACTGCTGCTTGGTCTCAGGAATGTTGTAATGGATCCATGTTTCATCCACAGTTACAAAACGCCGCAAAAACTCATTCGAATTGCGGTTAAACAACACCAAACAATCGTTTGAAGTTGTCACACGATTACGTTTGCCATATGAAATGCCTATGGCATCAACAATCTCACGCACTTTTACTTTTCGATCGGCCTACACCATATCGTGAATTTTTTCGACATTTTCGGGTGTATTGACCTCAATTGGCCGTCCAGAACGTTCAGCGTCATTTGTACTTGTGCGACCACAACGAAAGTCAGTAAACCACTTTTTTACCATTGAAATCGATGGTGCAGAGTCCCAATAGTATTTATCAAGCTTTTGCCTTGGTTTGATTGACGTTTTTTTCGCAAAAAATACTGTTTAATGAGCACTCGATATTCACTTTTTTCCATTTTTAAAAAAATCCACGAGGTTGTATGTTTTGAACAACTGTTAAACGCAAAGTAAATGACGGAACTTGCTCAAAATTTGACAGTAGTCTATTAACAGGTGTTACTGGATGGGAGCAGTGTTGCATTTCATATAACTACGAGGGAAGTTCGAAAAGTCACGGACTTATTGATCCGCCCTCGTACAGCACAACATATTTTAAATAATTTTTTAATTATTGTGTTCTTTATTTTGCGAATTTTGATATCTATATCGCGCTTTAATCTGTTTTATCAAAATCGGCGAAATACGTCAAAGTTGAAAACGTTTCTGTCATATAAGTTGGATATGTATCGTTGTTGTCTAATTACGTTAAAACTTTAGCTAAATATTAATTTTTAATTTAACAAAATGTTTAATATTTAGTTTAACAAAATTAGTATTATGCGGAAACCGTTTTGAAAACCGCGAAAATATTTTGCAAAAAAAAGTCAAAACTTATAACCCTAGTGCACACAGAAACTTTTGACGTCTAATAACCCGATTAAAAAAAATAATATGAATATAATCATACCAAATTTAATATAAGTCTTAATACAGTTTTATTCCAGAAATGAGCCCATTTAATTATATATGTAAGTTTGCATTCGTTTAGTTTTAAGTTGATAATACCGAATAATGGCGCGATACAAATTAATCCGATTTTCTATAGCGGTATAAATTTATATCTAGCTTTTATTTTATTTAGCTTTTTACATTGAAAATAATCTAAAACTAAATTAAAAACTCTTAACGTTACAAATGAAACAAGTTTTTTTCAGGGTTCCTTCATCTTTTGTGTATAAGGTGTATAAATTTAAGAACCAGAAAGAAAAAAAAAATTCGGGTAGATTTTGTGAATAAAATTATACACAAAATGATATAGGCAATTAATTGTACGGTTGTATTGATGTAATACATATTTATATCCAAAATATGATTGATAAATTTTCTAGTGTGGATCTGAATGTGGTAATATACAATTTTATCCAAAATTATATTGTGTTTTTGTAAATATGATATAATATCTAAATATATGTTATTTTGTATTTTGCAATGACTAGGTATATATAACGTCATTATTAATTGGATTAGTTTTAGCGTATTCTAAATGCAATATACTATAATATATTGAGCGAGATGCGATAAGACGCAACTATATATGACATCATATTCAAATTTTTCGACTAAATTAATTTTATATATGAATTTATATAATTATGTCCGGTTAAATACACTGGCAGACAAAAACTTATAAGTGTATTTGAAAATTTTGCTGGTGAAAATTCAGGTACTTTTTTCTGTTGTCGGTGCTAAATTTTTAACGCGTTATTTGTACGGAATTTTTTTATGAGTGCAGTTTATGTGTTCCGTAATTCCAACCTATTACCGATGTTTTGCTGGGTAATTGTACTAAGAATAAATGTTTGTTATTTAATAAATGTTGGTAGAATTTAGTGCCCTTGTATTTAGTTAAATTTAATCATAGTTCAGTATATGTATTTTGATTTTGTTAAGGCAACACTTTTCTTTTCTAATAATTGTTATTTCCTACAGTGAAATTTTTTATTTTAAGCTAAAACAATCATTTGCTAAAGGTTTATCGAAGCTTAAATATGAAGTTTGTCTCACTTTGAAAGTTTATCGAAAAATGTTCTATAGAAATAAGTGCAACCACAATTTACATATGTTGTTAAATGCATAAATAGTTTATGCATACGAAACATGTATAAAGATATGAAAGTCCTGTGTTAAATAATTATTCTTTATACAAACTTTCAGCAGGTTATCCAGGCACATTTATAACCAACTGTGACCAAATGATTTAGAATATGTACAATGCTCATACACTTAAAGAAAAGAGCATCGAATTATGGCGGTTTAAGAGCATCATACTATAATTACAAGTTTAATATGATCGCAGCAATTATATTATGATTATAAATGACGATGAAATCGTCTTCCGTAACCATAATAAGATCAGCCAGAATCATTTGTATGATAATAAAGATCATAATATGATAATTTCGTGTCCGCAATCATGTTCAATCATATTTTTTCTCTGCGTGTATTAAAGACCATATAACCACATATGTGCCCAGGCAGAAAAATACAATCGGCACAGCACTGGCAAAGCGTGGACGACGGTCGGTAATGCGTTAGCAGAACTTGGGAGTCGACTTGTGTAGTTCGTGAACGAACTAGTTCAATTGAACTACTCACTCACTTGATCGATATGATATAGTTCACCATTATTCGCTTTTGTAGATCTTTTTAATAGTTTATTTTCAACAGGTACCTAATTTTTAAAGTAATATTTAAAATCCAAATGAAAGAAATGCATAAAAAATATTTTTTTAGCCAACTCACATTTCTTTATTTTAATTAAAATTTTTTTTATTATATTTTTTAAATTCATCTCCTTTAAATGTTAAAGTTTTTGATTTTTTTTTTCGTTGTTAATTAATAGCACTGAAAAAGAAGTGTCAAATATGAATAGTTCGTTTAAAAATTATATAACAAGCTATCTAACGAACGATTGATTAAAATTGTCGAAGATCGATTGAACTAGAAGAGCGGACTACACTCAAAAAAATAAGTTAGTATAAAAAAAAATTAGTAAAACGTCTTGTAAACCAAGTATACTATTTCTCAGCAATTTTTTTGCTGAAATTGTGTTTTCAGCTAAAAATATTGTGCTGATAAGCACATTAATAGTGTGGACGAAACCCATATTGAAACATATGTCGTGGCATGCCAAGATGTAGTAGAGACAAGAAAAGTGATACTAAATAGTACAACTCTTGTAAGATATATAACAAAAAATATGTTTTTAATACAAAAGAACGATAACATGTTTTTCATACAAAAGGACGCCAAAAATGTGTATACATAGAAATTGTTGATCTAATAAACTCAAATATTGTGTTGATTCCGGCTTGTCAAAGAAATTGATTATTAATTAAATTAAAGACAAAATAAAATATTTTAATTTAATAAAAATAAAATGTTTATTTGTAAACTAAATTTTTATAGTGATGACTTATGTAATGTGGAAAAATTTCAAACAAATATACATTTAGGTGGACAGACTAAAGCGAAAGACAAGGACACACATCTTAGGTCATTTTTTATATTCCCTTTGCCTAATTGCAAAAAAAAGGGTTGCTTATCTGTACGTCATATTTCGGTATTTTTTGTTTTGTTTCTAGAATAATCTGCTGCATTTAGCTTCAGCCCAAATTGTCAGCATTTAGACAACCATGGATGTAAGTAGTTGAAATATATTTTTGGTTATGTTATGTTATATAAAGGGTCCGCCAAATAACTTTTTTTTTTGAAAATGCTATAAAAAAAACTACTGAATATTTTCTCAAATTTCTTTTTTTATTTGAAAGTACAATCCTTCCGGTTAATAATGGAAAATAATTTCATTCAAATGGCTGCCTTGGCTGACCATGCAGTAGTCTACACGATCGGTCCAATTTTTAAGCACATTATCAATTGTGCGCAGCTGTATTTCACCAATGGCTTCACGAATATTGTCCTTTAAAGCGTAAATTGTCTCTGGCTTGTTGGCGTAACACTTATCTTTGACGGCACCCCACAAATAATAGTCCAACGGTGTCAAATCGCAGCTCCGAAGTGGCCAAACGAAATCAGCTCTGCGGCAGATAATGCGATCTTCAAAAACAGGGCGCAAAACATCGAGTGTAGATTTGACTGTGTGGCACGTAGCGCCGTCCTGTTGAAACCAAATGTTGCCAATATCCTCCTTTTCAATTTTTGTGAACAAAAATTCGTTCAACATGGCCCGATAACGATCTCCCAAAATCCGTACACAATTTTCGCACACATTCTGCAACATTACCATTATTTTCAAAGTAATGTCGCAATATTTCCCAGCGTTGTTCAAGCGTATACTCAACCATATTCGTTCAGCGGAAGGATAAAACTAATTATCTGTCAAATCAGACATGAAATAAGCACTAGTTGAAAAAAAAAACGTTAGATGGCGGACCCTTTATTTATTTCTGTATATTTTCAGATATTTATTAGGTTCATGTCGTCAATGTATGGACATTTTTATATTTTTTTAATGTATTGTCAATTTTTTGTTAAGTAATCACAATTTTTTTTTAAATTTTCAGCAAATAAATTAACTAAATTATAATTTTTGTACAATTTATTTGAGATTTTTTTAAGAAAAAATTTTATTAATTTTTAGCAAGAATGCAGGTGTCAAATAACTTTTTTTCTAAGTGTTTTTTCTGTTAATTAAAGTAAATTATCACAAATAAAATTATAATTTTTCTGTTAATATGGAAAAAATATTCAAGATCTTTAACCGAACTAACCAACATCTCACACACAATTTATGGATCAACAATGAAAATTCACTATTAAGAATTTTTTAATCTACTAAATGTTAGCAACACTTTTGCAGAATTTACTAATTCTTTTGCTGAAAAACAGCTAAATAATTTTGCTGAAATTAGCAATTTTTTTACAAGCACCCTTCCGACTAAAATTTTGCGGACTAAGCTAATTTTTTTGTCGACTTTACAGACTTTTTTTGAGTGTACTTCATTCAGATCAATTGACCTAGCAAGACCGCTCATTCAAACGAACTAGATTGCCCAAGTCTACGTGTGGTTAACAATCTTGAGATTGTTACCCGATTTATGTTACCCGATTGATAACAGTGGCCAATTGATAACAGTGGCCAACCGTTTGTTGCCACAGTTGGCATAACGTTGTAAAGTTAGAAAATTTGGTGCTTTCCAAATAGCTTTAATTAAAATAAAATTTGAGAAATTTTTATAAAACTCGAACCTTTACCAGTTCGGTCTTATTAGTGTTTTAAATAATAATTGCTGATTAATCGAGTAAAATATAATAAAATATTAGAAAAACATATTGCAAATAAATAGTTGTAATAATGGTAAAACCCATAGGGGCAAAGAATTTTGAGAATGATACTGACAAAACACTTGCTGTGCAAACAAAATTAAGTTTTATCTACAATATTGGCTGTAATTGTGGTCATTTCTAACAGACTGGGCTTTACAAACATAGCAGTGGTTTGCCAGTACTATTTTGTTTGTACGTTTGGCAATTTCTACCTGCGGATGTACACAAATATGTCTATGGAGAATACGAAAAAACTTTACATAGGTTTGCTATCATGTTATTGATATTTTCTATCTTTTATCTTAAAGTTATTAAATTAAAAATGTAAGTAGGTATATCTTACAAATATGTTAAGAGTTTTTACTAACGCATTAGATAACTTGAGCATGATTTGTCCAAGTACCAAATTTTATATAGCCAGTTCCAAGAACATTATGAAATATTGAAATTCTGTACATAAATCTAATGATGTTTTCAGCAGCACTGAAATTCTGTACATAAATCTAATGATGTTTTCAGCAGCAAGACGCGCCAGTTTAGATCGTCGACTTGCAAAAAATATTTCACTAAAAGGAGTCAGAGGGTGTAATATTATTGTATTTTCGTTGAAATTGGTAGCATTTGAGCAGGAAATTGAGAACCAAAATCATCGCATATACGCCCAATAAAAAAGTTCAGCTTTTTCTGCATTTTTTTGATAGATCTGTAACGAGTTTAAAAAAATAATTTTAAAAATTATAGTAGATGATATGGCTTAAAGCCAGAGTGCCTTTATATTTGCTCGCATAAATCCGCATCGCTCCGGCACATAATCCGATGGCCTTGATAACCGTTATAAACCGCCCATACTCGGCCGTCTGAGCCTCGCCCGCGTGAACAGGGATCCGTAATGACGTGCGGTAAAGTTTTCAAACACATCTAGGACGCGATAGACAAGATCAAATTTTTAAGTATTTTTGTAATATTTTTTTTATTTAAAAAAAATGTTTTTATATATTTTTGTTTTTTCAGTTTATTTTTTAGTTTGGCATGTTTATTTTAAATTTGACTTTTTTATTTATAAACCAGCTCAATACGTCGTGTTTTTTGAATAAAAATTTCAACCACATCATTATAAAATTTTTTTATATTTTTTAACAGTTTTAAAAAAATGTTTCTATAGGCGAAATACTTCACCCAAAAAAATAGTGAGTTAAGTCGGCAAAAACTTTTGCTGAATCAGTAAAATTGTAGTCAGGGTGCTTGCAAAAAAATTGCCGATATCAGCAAAATCTTTTGCTGCAAATCAGCGAGCTGACTTGGTGCAACAAAATTAGTAGTTTCAAATCTTTTGCTGACACTTAATGGATTAAAAATTAAAAAACCGTTGCTAATAGTATATTAGTAGACTGAAAAAAGGTCAAAAAATTTGTAGAAAAATTATACTTTAGTTAATTTATGTGCTTTACTTTTAAATTTAAAAAAATGAAAACCAAAAGTTTATTTTTCGATCTTTTATTATAAATTATGATGTGAGCAAGATTATTCAAGTTTTTTAATTAATAAATAAACCAGACATGGGCGACGTCAATTACATTTCACAATCACTCACTTATGAAAAAATTTTATATTTATAATAACTTCAGACCTACGTTCGCACTCGTGGGCTTAAACGCTTCGTAAGAAAATTTTAAATTTTTTCAATACCACACATGGGATATAATACCAATAATTGTGCATTTAATTACAGGCCAATTACTTTTTTAAATCTAATTACAAGTATTTCGGTTTAACTGAGTAATTGTCCTGTAATTAAATAACCAGATGTTGTAGTCAATCCCCAAGTTTGTTATTTAAAACTTTACAAATTTTCAAAGGAAGCGTTTAAGACCACATGTGTGAACGTAAGTCTGGAATTATTAATGATATTGAAAATTTTCTCAAGTGAATGATTGTGGAATGTAATTGACGTTGCCCATGTCTGAAATAGATATTGCACGGTTTTTTGTTTAACTAAAAAACAAATGATCTTGAACTTGAAAAATCTTGCTCACATTATGATAAAAGATTGCAAAATAAACTTTTGGTATTAATTTTTTTAAAATTTAAAAGTAAAACATTTGAAAATTGCAGAGTACGGCAAAACTGACTTATGGACCTAATGCTATAGTCAGAAAGTGTTCTTGTTTATTTAATAAACAATAACAACACAGTGTATTATATCTAGATATTCTAGCCTGTACCCGAGCAATGTTTATTAGCTAAACATGTTTTAATTTTGATGTGAATTAGTTCAATTAGTTCAATTCTTTCAATTTTGTTTTTTACTTCTCATCGGGTAAATAAAACAATAGTGGTAAAGCGTTGATCTTTTTCATTCAAAATCCTGGTAAGTCTTCTACCCCTTCTACATTAGTCCTCTGAAGATTTTCGGTGACGCGAAATGAAACATGTAATTACCTGTCAGTAGATAAAGTCTGCTTTAAGTTAGCGGATGATGAAATTTTTTAATTAATAAATAAATCTTGCAAGATTTGTTGTTTAACAAAAACTAATGATCTTGAACTTGAATAATCTTGTTCATATCATAATTTAGTTAATTTATTTTATGAAACTCATAAGCATATTTTTGTGATTCTTTTACAAAAAATGTTCAATATGGAAAATTCCGTGGATAATTCTAAAACCGAAACGAAACAATAACAAAATATGACATGTGCAACCGTTTTTTGCTATAAGAAAAAGGTAACGTAATGATGTATGTTCTTGTCTTTCGCAACCTGAAGTTATACCTGAAGGTATATTTGTCTGCAACTTGACCACACTACATTATTAATCTCGGTAAACATTTAATTTACAAATACACATTTAATCTTTATTAAATTTAAATATTTTATTTAATTAATAGACAATTACTTTTACAAGCCGGTGACAACAAAATTTGTCAATTGTGTTTTATGTATGAAGAAGAGATACAAAAATCTTCCATGTTTGTTTTTTTATATGTCTTACAAGAGTTGTACTCTTTAGTAACGTTTTCCTCGTAGTTACTACATCTTGACATGCCGCGACATCTACTTCATTCTACGGATAATTTTTAGTGTGGTTGTAGTCCACACTATTAATGTGCTTATCAGCATACTTTTTTAGCAAAATAAATTAGTAAAACATTAGTAAAATATTAGTAAAACATTAGTTTAAAACAAATAAATGGTGAATAAGTATAACTAAAATTTTAGCTGAAAACATAATTTCAGCAAAAAATTTGCTAGAAAATAATATACCTGATTTACTAGACGTTTTAATAACTTTTCGACTAACTTATTATGTTGAGTATAGTGTTATCAGTGTAGTCTTAATCCTTACTAAATATAGAAATATTGACCATTTGAGCAACATATAAAAAATTAAATATAGTTCCCTTTTGTTATTAAGTAAGATTATGTCAACTCAATCAAAAATATGACATTTTCGGATCGACCACCTCCGATTACAATGAAATTCACGATAACTGTCATACTCGACAAGAAATCGGTAAAACATAAATTTCATGTTCCGACCCTTTTGGTTTTTGAAATATGACGGCATGAAAATGTCAAAAAACTTTACAAATTGACTAAAGTATCGTTACAAATTGACCTATAACTTTTAAACTTTACAAGATATTTAAGTTAAAATGTTATGCATATCGATTTTATGGACGGGCCAAATGTATTTTTTTTGTTGCTTAAGTTCAAATGCATATATCTCGAAATGCGCATTTTTTTTTAATTCTTAAAAAAATATATGCTTTTTATTGAACTCTACTCTACATTCGTGTGAAAAACTCACGATTGGTCTCTGAGTTAAAGACAAAAACATGGTCTTCTGAGTAGGTGATTTCCTATTTAATACATATTTGTTCCCATGCATGTGTAAATTTTTTATGCATGTGTACCGTATGACATGTAGTTAATTCAGCTTTCATAAGCCAGTGAGATTTTCCTTCTTTTATCACGGTTTTCGCTATAACTCAGAGACAATACCATCCTGAATTTTTTACACAAATGAACTCTCCTTCATTAATAAGCATAGTACAGTTTAAAAGTTATAGTCAATTTCGTAACGGTACTTTAGTCAAATTTAAAATTCATGTAGACTTGTCACCTTTTGAAATTTCCAAAGCGGGACATCACAGAAAAAAAATCAATGTTTCGTTTGATACTTTGACAAATGACTGGACTTGTGTAGTTCGTGAAGGAACTAGTTCAGTTGAACTAGTCACCCAATTGAACGATATGACCTAATTCACCATTATTATCTCTTTTATTTCGATCGTTCGTTTCGTTCTTTTTATTCATGGGATAATTTTATATCTTTTTAATAGCTTTTTCAGCAGGTAACAAATGCTTGTAATGTAATAGTTGAGATCCAAAGTAGATAAAAAAAATATTTTTTGCAAACACATTTTGTTCATAATGATTAAAATATATTTTTGTATTTTTATTAAATTTATTTTATTATTTTTATTAATATTCCAAGAAACATTTTTACGGACTCTCCGGCACATACGGAATCATAAATCCGACTTTTACGGCATGATAAAGGTCCGTTAAACACGTTTCCGTCAAAGTTATACGTTAACGGAACATTTACGAAAGATATAATTGGATTTGGAAAACAATACGCTTTTACTCCGTTTTTAATCCGATTCGGTGCCGATAAATACGGACCACAACGATTTTCATCAGTTATAAATAAGTCACAAACGGAATTGCCACAACCAGTGTTGCCATGTATTTTTTTCAAAAAACTGTAAGAAAAACTGTTTTTTTAAGAAAAAACTGTTTTTTTTTTAAATAAAAAACAGTAGAAAAAACAGTTAATATGTGCATTTTGAATTCAATTGCATTTTATTTAAACGTAAAACAACATAAAAAACATTAAACACATAACATATTTATATACACAGAAAAAGAATATTTTCAAATTTATGTTATTACAGATCACAAGTTGTGCTCTGTTATAAAACTACATTTTAATTAACAATAGGAATAATATATATTTTTTTCTGTGTACTTGGTTAAAGTACAAAAAAATATAATATAAAAAAACATATTTATATTTATATTAATTATTTAACATATAGCAAAAAATAGCTACAAAACCATAAAAAAAAACGAAATAATTCATCACATTTTGAGATCTTACTTAATTACATAAAAATATCAATTATACATTTTTTGATTAAATTTGATTTTCATTTCATTTGATTCCGCAAAATTTTAACACAAACAAATGCTAAAAAGGGAATTAAAACTTACTACACAGTTGCATTCAATGCGTAGTATTATTTTTTATTGAAACATTTTGTGCAACTTTTGTATTAAATTTATAAATTCAAGTAAAAGAAAGTAAATCGAGCAGGTAAACTGTTAAAAACTGGAAAAACTGGAAAAAAAGGCTGAAATTAAACAAAAACTGTTTTTTTTTCATGAAAAACTGGAAAACTGTTACGCATCCTAAAAAACTGGAAAAAACAGTTAAAACTGGCAATATGGTAACACTGGCCACAACATAAAAAAATAACTAAAATTAAAAAAATTATTTTTTAAAGAATATAAAATTAATAAAGTTTTTACGAACAATTTAATTTTCACACAAAAGAAACTATAGGTTATATTGCCTAAAATTGTACGGTGATTTCACCTATTTTCACAGGCAATATAGAGCTTGCTATGGTTTACGGCAATATTACCATAAAAAATAGGTGATTTCTGTTTGACTTTTAGGTTGGAAAAATCATCTATAATTTACGTTAAATTAACTGAGAAACATATGTGCATTACCAATTTTAACATAATCAATATAGCTTAAATATTAGATATCATTAATTTTAAAAAGCTCCCCCAGATAATGCAATTTTATATTTTATTAAATTTTAATTTATTTAATTTATTTAATAAAAAATTTTAAAAAATAAATGTAAATTTCTCCAAAGATTTAATTATGCTAATAACAGATGCTATACCTTCATTATACAACATAATAAGTAAAGTATTATAATTATAATTATTACATACATAATTATACATTCCTACATTATACAACTGAGGATTTTTGTATAAGAAAAAGTCCAGACCTTTTTCTATAGGATCTTAGGGTTTTTCTTTAGTAAAAAGACCTCAGAATCTAAGTGTTTTTTATAAGAAAAAATCTTTAGAATCTGAGGGTTTTTCTATACGACGAATTCCTCAGAATCCGAGGGTTTTTCTGTAGAAAAAAGTCCACAGAAGCTTAGGTTTTTTTGCAGGAAAAAGTCCTCAGTAAATGAGGGTTTTTCTATAGAAATAAGTCCTCAGAATCTGAAAGATTTTCTATAGGAAAAAGTCCTCAGATTCTGAGGGCTTTTCTATATTAAAAAGTCCCCAGAATCTGAGGGTTTTTTCATAGGAAAAAGTTCTCAGAATCTGCTAGTTTTTTTATATGAAAAATCCTTAGAATCTGGAGGTTTTTCTATAGAAAAAAGTCCTCAGAAGCTTACTATTTATTCTATAGGAAAAAGTTCTCAGCATCTGAGGGTTTTTATAAGAAAAACTTCTCAGAAACGGAGAATTTTTCCAAAGGAAACAGTTCTCAGAATCTGATGGTTTTTCCATAGGAAATAGGCCTCAGAATCCTAAAGTTTTTGCATTGAAAAAGTCCTCAGAATCTGAAGGTTTTTCCATACGAAAAAGATCTCAGACTCTGATTCTTTTTCCAGAGGAAAACATGCACTGAATCTGAGGGGTTTTCCATAGGAAATATTCCTCAGAGTCTAAGGGGTTTTCAATAGGAAAAATTCCACAGAATCTGAGGGTTTTCGATAGGAAAAAGTTCACAGAATCTGGGGATTTTTAATAGGAAAAAGTCCTTAGAATCTGAGAATTTTTCCAAAGGAAAAAGTCTATCTATCTTTAAAATACTTTTTTAAAAAAAAACTGATGCACACAAAAAAAAAATGTTTTTAACATTTCAATTTTCAAATTTAATTTTCGAAGGGAACCTATTTTCATTAGTTGAAACAACATTGCCAATAAGCAAATCTTTTACCTTTCGAAATAGGTAATAAAACAATTTTTTTAAATTTTATATAAAAGTTGGCTAACTATGCTAGCCAAGGCATTATATTTTTGTATGTATTAAGAAAAGTTTTTACGGGCTGTTGATGGTCAGTGATTATGGCAATTTGAAATTATTGGCAGCCGTCAATACGCAATGGTAAGCACTTTTTATGTTATTTCCACAAAATGCAAATTTGCAGTTTGCTCAAGGCTGAGAGAATGCAATTTGAACATTGCATAAATTTTCATCGTTTGAACCGTCAATATTTTCACGACGATGTAAGCTGGCTAATTAAATTGTGCAATTAAACATATATCTCAACTTAATAATTTTGTTGTTTTTCGTGCAGATATGGAGTTCTTAAATACCTAGTGTCCGACCGAACAGGTCGGCCAAGAAACTATATTTGGTCTGCTTTTGTGATATCTAGAAATAATTACGAAAAATTTTGGTATTGGAAACATAAAGCGGAGGTTTAGCTTGAAAGTTAAAAGTTCAGCCGTCGAACTATTTTTGATTTGGCATAACTTTCGGAGGCCGAAGAGTTAATTTATTACTTAACTACGGAATTTTCTTTAAATTTGCGCCCAATTTGTCCATAATGCTTTAAAATACCGAATACTGGCCGAACTGTTTAATCGGACACTATAAATAACTAGACTATAAATGCCAATTGTTTAGGTGGTAAATGTTGAAAAATTGCATATTTTAAACTGTTTTAAACTGTTTTTAAACTGTTTAAACTGTATTTAAAAATAAATCTAATTAAAAACAAACAAAAAAGTTATATAATGTCATTTAAATAAAAAAAAACATGATAATTTAGGTAGTTGTACAAGTCCGTTTTTGGTGAAAAAACGGTGCTCAAACGGTCCGGATACGGTATTCTAAAAACGGACTCCACACTGTTTTGAGCACGACATAACGGTCCGTCATTGACGGGCTGTAAACGGATTGGAATCAGTTTCAGTGTTTCTTTTAATCCGTTTCCTGGTCCGTATACCGATCCGGAATATGGCACATATACGGGGTCGGATTCCGTTATTACCGAATGTACAGTATACGGCATAAAAACGCAACGTGTTTGTTGGGATTTTATATTTTTTTTATATTTTTGTCATTACACTACTCGATGTTTTTTATAAACCTATGTTCGCTAATTCCAAATCCGATAACATTTTGTTCTTCTTATTTGCCGTTTTTGAAATATCGAGGTTTTTATATTTAAATCATTCAACTATTCGTCGTCAAAGAGTTAATAAGAATTTTTAATTTCAGTTATTTCTTCAATATAATTTGAATTTTATTTTGTCCATTATCAATTTGTATAAACATTTTTTTAATTGATTTGGAATTTCAATACAAAAATAAGTTTAGTGGAATATTTAGTGATAAAATTTTAAATATTTTTAGCATACATAGAACTTATATGTACTCAACTATGTTCAACTTTCTTGCAATACCTTTAAAATATTCTGAAACAAACACCGACATGATTACACTCAAATGAAAGATGATTTTGTGTATATTCCTACTTAACAAAAAATTCATGATTTTGTGGGTAAATTTCTAAAAATTCAGCAAAATACATGAACAAATTTGGTAAATAACGTAAATATAAAAAAAAACTGCAGATGAGAAAAAATGTTCCACAGATATGGATTTAGCGTATTACAAAATATTTGTCGAGTAGTGTTATTATTTAAAAGCATTAAAAATGAAGTCCAAAATATAAACAGTTCGCTTTAAGATAATCAAATAAACTATATAAAAAATTGTGATATGAAATTGCAAACAAAGCGATTGAACCGGAGGTGCGAACTAGTTCATTGAAATCAATTGAACTAGAAAGAGTGCTCACTTAATGAACTAGAATACACAAGTCTACAAATTACATAAAAAAACGAAAAATATACAAGTGTTGCTAATCTGTTAAACCAGACTCAGTCGTAGCAACCGTATATGTGTCCAATCGAATGATTCGGTTGCAGCTGTTGAATTTTTTTTTTTTGTTATCACCGAATTTTTGTTTAGGCAATCGAAATTCTATTGTTGTATCAGAATTTCTGTTATTTCAATCGAATGATTGTTATCAAAACCGAAAAATTCGTTCGCAACAAACGAAACATTCGATTCGCAACAAATACGTTTACTGATACCGAGTCTGTTTTCTGGGTGTAGTATTGCTAATAAAAAATAATGTTATAGTACCAATATAACTGCTGAAGTTCTGAATTTTTTTGTTGTGGCAATTATTTGAAAAGTTAGGTTTTTTTGCAAAACGGGACAAATGGCGTCCCGTTCAGTATATCGCCAGTACACTGGACATTCCACTCTAAAACTCGTCTGTCCCAACGAAAACTGAACGGTGGGCAAGTCTATTTTCATGACGTCAAATTTCGAAAACCAAAAGGGTGCGGAATCTAAAAATTTATGTTTCGTGAATTTTTTGTCGAGTATGACAGTTATGATGAATTTTATTGAAATCGGAGATGGTTGATCCGAATGGTGATATTTTCACTCTATTATCTCATAAAGATACCATCTAATGCGGTTATCTCAACATATGTAAGCACTTTACCAAATATATCCCTAATGTCTACCTTTTATATACAAATAATCATAAGCAGTTAAAAATTTAAATAAAGTTGTCATAACTTTTAATATAAATCATAAAACGGAATTTCCTTTAAAATAAAATATTAACTAAACGACCATTTTGAAAGCCACCCACAAAAAATATAAGGAAACCAACAAAATTGTTTATACGTGTTGACCATAAAAATAACCATATATGACCATAACGGAAATGGAAAGTGAATGTGTACACACACTTAACCATACACATTTATCTTACACACAAACACAAAATGGTAAAACATTCAAAGGAAGAAATCACAGCATAAATTTAGGCATGTAAGCATAAAGTATTTATAGTGTAACACATTAACATTTATATGAGAGTAGCATAAATATATGCATGGATGGATCTATAAGACTCTTTACATATATATATTTATTTAGAATGTAATGATAATAACAATAATAATTTTTTTTGTGTGGCTATAATAGTTAATGTCCATTTTTTATGTATTATTAACATAATAAAAAATACATGAGCTACCCATAGTAAAGTGTTTATATGCCCCTGATTTTTTATGTTTGACTTTTGTAAGGGTGCAACTTGAGTTTGTGTATCTCTTCATATGAATGTGATAGTGAGTGCTGATGCTCTTGATGATAGATCTTTAATAATGGTTAAATGTTTTAAAGTATTTAAGATTTACAAAATAAGATACTGTTTTATAATGGAAGTGTTTGTTTGTACCGGTGTTGCTTCAAAACACTGAACCAAAACAAAGGTAAAATCAACTAAATCCCATGATAAATTGATGATCACTATACAACCAACAAATCCTGTACGTCATTTTAACAAATTATTTAGTAAATGAATGACGTTTAACTATTTGATGGAGTGTTATTTAGAGAAAATATCGTCAAATATATTAAATAAAATTGTTATGTTAACAAATATAGTAAATCAAATTAAATAATTATTTTCTTGTTTTAGCAATGCATTTTGTTCAATTTATCAATGCGCTTTATTAAATCTATTCGTATTTTACCGATTTATTACTTATTTGGAATTTTTTTATTTTTATATTTTTTTTATTGAATGTCTTTAGCTAGTATTATAAAATAAGAATTTGATAAAATATTAAATATAAAAAATTATAAAATAAAAATCATAACGTAGTACGCGCCCAAACCCCAAAACATTAAATTTACAAAACACTTTAATTTATTTATAATTAACTACATTTTTTATATTTATATAAATAGTTTTCTTTACTATTGCAAATAATGACTTGTATCATACAAGGGAATTTTTTATTACTATTGAAATTTCATTATCATTAGTTGATACTAATGAAAATGAAAAAAATTTATTGCATAAAAACGAATTAAAACAACATTTTTTATAAAAAAAAAAATCTTGGGTGGGAAAGATTGCTGGAAAGTAAAAGTACATATTTTTTTGAAGAAATTTGTTTTTGTAATTCGAATCGAAAATGTGTGGAATTGATGTGCTTCATATTGGGAACGAAATATAATGGAACGGAGAAAAAGTGGAATTTAAAATCTAAATATGCAGAACGATATGGAATGGGTGGAATTGGAGCAATAATTACAGGTAACGAAATTGTAGTGAACTGGGAACGAACTTTGTTTTATCGGAGTATCTAAATTTATATTAAAACAAAAAAAAATCACCCTGTGGCCGCTTTGTAAAAAATGGAATTTAGAACTTGCATACTTGCATTGGTAGCATATCGGTACATCTTGGACCAATCTTCGATGGTATTAGCAAAGTGTTTAAATTTGGTAGTGTGGTTGTTTCATAAAAAGACAATCTCTTCGGATCTCTCCCGGATCTAGCCTATTTTTAATATTAGGGTGCATTAATACTCGTGCGGAACAACAATTTTGTAATACTCGTGCGGAACAACATTTTATAATACGGCTTATATTGCGAAAACTAAGCGAGTTATCTAAAAACGTACAAAATTGTTACGGAACTTGCCCGAATTAACACATACCGATAATACTAACGTGTTAAGTGTTCCTATTTCACTCGGTCCCTGTTCCATTCGATAACGTTCCATTTAATCCACTTAATTCATTAGTCCCAAGTATGGCTTATATAAAAAAACAAAGTATACTCAAAGAAAAAGCTTTATCATATTTATGAAAAGCTTCATAAATTTGATGAAAAACTTCATTGATTTTCGTCCAATGTAACACTTTTGTGCATATGATAAAGCTGTTTCATAAAAGATCAAATTGAAGACAAGCTTCATCATATTTATGAAATGTTTCATAAATTTCAATAAGTTTCAAAGCTTTTCATGAAATGTTTCATAAATGTTATATGAAGATTTAATAATTCATAAATTTTTACGAAATGACCAATTTTCTTTGATAGCATACAAACACAATAAATTGCAAAACCAAAATTAATTTTTAATATATTGTTTTTAAACGCCAATATTTTTGCAACTGTAATTCATAATATATTAAATATTCAAATTTAAATTTAAATTGAGAAAATATAAATTGATATTCATTTTTATTAAAATCCAGAAAACATTAATTTGGTTAAGACTTTTCATTTTGAATTAAACACATTATTTGATGTTAAGAATTTCCGTTTCCACTGATGTTTAGAAAAATTTAATTTATATTTCATGTTTCAATTGTAATGTTTGAGATAATAATTGTTAAGAAATGTAAGAGAAGAATTGTGTTCTCAAAATATTTGCTTTGCCAGTACACATGCAAAATTATTTGCCAATATTGTTCTTACCAGTATTACAACACATAGAAAACATGTTCGTTGTGATAACCGTATTTTTCGTCAACTGAATTTAGGTAGTCACATGTACTATCACATTTTTCAGTTACATCTACCGACATTTGCAGTTACATCAACCATATTACAACAACATATTAAGTACATTTGACAGAATTTTTAATATGATTTCTTTCGTATTAAATAAAACACTGTTTCCATTTTTTATGGCTTTTAATTTTTATATATAAAAATAAAAATACACGATAAAAAAAATTAACAAAAATATTTATACTAAAATATACCAAATAAAATATCAAAAACATAAATTATCAATTTTTAGCTGAAACATCTGATTTTTAAATCTTGAAAAACTGCAAGCTTTGAGAAGATGCTTTGATGAAGACAATTTTTTATTCTTATAGATAATTTTCTGGATAGAGGCTTCCTACTGAGATCCATAGTTGATTTTTCATGAGCACATTTATAAAAAATGCCTTTGTATAACTTATGGTACGATATTTAATTCCATATGGGTTTGCGGTTGAGATTCGTACACCTAAACAAAAAAGATATCACTTTTGTCGGAAAGTGGCAATTTTACGTATATTTATAATGTTCCATTACTTTTCTACCCTGTCCTTCATTTTGCAGCATTTTCCTTGTTTCCATTTTTTTTTCCAAATAAAATACATATTTTTATTGACATTTTATTAATCGGTGAATACTGAAAATCTTTGCTAATACGCGATGGAAGTCGCAAGTAACAATTTTAAGTTTTTGCGACCGTTGTGTCTACCGATCATTACCATAACTAATTTATTAATTCAGTATTGATTGAAAATACCAATTATTGAAGTATTACAGCAAACATTTGGCTTTATTACAAAGTTATTAAAAATATGAATATATAAACTTCTTTAATTAGAAAAATTAAATAATCGGTACGAAATTTGTTGTTAGGTGAACGTTTTTTCATATTTTTAACCGATTTCCAACTAATTTATTCTGTGTGTGAACCAATTAGAAGCATTTTTTTAATATTTCATTATATTTAACACATTTAAATATGATGTAAATCACTAAGACCTAACTGTATTATAAGTTTTAAGTGTGTTGTATTATAAAGGGCGTTTTTTATATAGGTATAGAACTTTGAAATGGAATGTCAAAAAGATGAATTTTTTAAATTGACATGAAATTAACTTTATTCGAAAGATAATCTTCTGGCATTATAATTTAAATATGACTTCTGGCATATGCCCGCCACGGCTGGCTCGGACGTAGTCTAATCTGAAGGTTCAATTTTATATGACTTTTTCCAACAGTTTTCCAAACGTAGTGAATGTTGTCCTCCAAGTGGTCAATCTAGCGACTTTACATATTCCCACAGAAAATAGTCCAGCGGCGTTAATTCACACGATCAATGAATAAATCAATTGAGGCAAGAGCTGTGTGACATGTTGCGCCGTCTTATTGAAACCTCAGCTCCAAATTGATGAAAGAAAAAGTAAGTAATCATGGTTCTATATCTGTCACTATTGACTGTAACGTTCTGATTAGATTGATTGGGGCCTTCCTCCACGATAGGCTCTACAGCAGCAATGACTTCTTCTGTACGCACTGTACGACGTCTCTGTGGATGCATATTATCATTTAAAGTAAACGTGGTGCAAAAACATTCCATAGTTAAATGAATTATTTGCTCTGACGGACGATTATGATGACCGCAATATGTATTTCGCACAGAACCATGATTTTCAAAATAAATTTGCACAATTTGGAAGAGTGTTTCAGGCGTGAGTGTATGCCAAACCAAACTAAACCATAAATCACTTGACAGCTGACAAAGTGGCAGCCATTTAAAAAAGTGTTGCCAACTTAAAGTTCTATACCTGTATAAAAACACCCTTTACATATTTCTCAAACATTAATTTAATTTAAGCTATTTTAAAAGCACACAATTTTTTGAATTACCAACGTTATGCCAACGTTGGCAAGTTCGCTCAGACCAACTGTTGGCCACGGTTATCAATCGGGTAACAGGATAATACTGTAAAGATTGTTAGTTCCACGTTCTGCCAACGCACAACCGACCACAGCCGACGCTTTGCCAATCACTGAGCCGATTATATTTTTCTGCTTGGGTTGTTGCTTATATCACCAACACTTTTTAAGGCATTCGGACTTGGTTTGCCTTTTCCCTTTGCCAAAAAGGTTTTTTTTTTTGCCAAAAAGGATATTGCAAAAATCCAAAATTTTGACTTTCAAATTCGAATAGCTTTTGAAGTTTAAAAGATGACCCACATGAGTTAGCAGATTAATAAATATAAAAGCTCTCTAAGTTTTTAACTACCTGAGGTGTACTATTTTCGTGTCTAATTAATCAGCGTCTAATTGATCTAATGGGTCCTTCTTTGAAATTTTAGCTTAACATTGTGTTGATTTTGGCTGTGTGAAGTTTCGTGGCAATCCGATGTGCCATTAAGATATTGCTGAATTATTTCCAAAATATTTGTGATTTACTCCACTGTGCAGTGTTAACAAAAGTTGTCTTTCGTTTCTGTTGAACAAATAACTATTATTTCGCTATATTTTTAAAGCTAGAAAGTTGTTTCAAAAATGTTTATAATCCATAACATTAAGAGCTCTTCTTTAGATCCATATTTGCATTTATTAAAAATATCTGACATTAGCACACCCTAAACAATAGTTAAAAATAACAAATTAAGTTCTACGAAAAACCACAAAAATATAATCTTTCATAGCCTTCCACAGTACTTTTAATAAAGTGAAGTTTGAGGAACTTGCATTACTCCGTCCTATGGCAACCATGTGTTAAAATCATGCGTGTTTTACCTCAATTTGTACTACATTTGAGTCCGTATAAGTGGCGATTTTATTACATCTTTCTTCACTGTTTTTTTTTACGGGGTATTGTTGTTAACCATTAATTTTAGAAAAAGATGTAACCCCTCCAAAATATGCTAAAAATTATGAGATTTTGTGTAAAACGAATTCAATATTTTAGCTTAAAAGTTTGTACTAAATTGTACTTAAATATTAAAAGATTACTATATGATATATGTATAAAAATATTCTGCTCATACATATGTAGTATTTACAGAGTTTACTTAAAATATTCCATACTAAAACTTACTTTGAAAACCAAAACCACCAGAACATATACACACACAAACACAAAACACTTATGCATAAGGATATTCGGTTCTAGGGTATTAATATAAATGTCTTTTATATGGCCAAAGTTCTTAATGGTATCATAACTTTTTGGCACATAACAATATCCCTACTTGTTTCAAATAAACGACTCGTTAATATTCTAACAATGTATTTTTTGTATTATTTTTTTTCTTTAAGAAAAGAATCAACCCACACAACCACAAACTAAATACATGAATACATGCACACAAACATTAGATTAAACATTTCATTGTATTTGTTAGCTTGTTGGCTGCTGTCGGCTGTTGGCAGCTTGACTTAATGCCTTAATATCCTTAAATAGTCTCGTGTATTTAACGAACCAGCAAAACAATAAAGTATAGCAAAGGAAACAAAAATTAAAATGCAAAAAAAAAACACAGAAGCAGAAGTATTTACTACCAACATCCTCATCCGCTAGTACAAAGTACTAACAAAGATATAACGAGTACCTAGCTACTACACAATTTGGATTTCATATATAGTATTGTGCCATCATCAGGATCTCTATTATCGACATCAATGTAAGGGAAAGTTGAATTTCTAAATTTTTTTTTATTAAACTTTACAGTTAATGTAATTTACGTATTTCCGATATCGTACATCTTTCTTTTCTCTGCTTTGTACATCAATAGTTGTTGTTGTATTTTTTGTTGTTTACTTTGAACTATGTCAATATCCTTTTGTTATCCTGTACAAGATTGTATATGTGTGTGTGTGCGCTGGTAAAGTTATTTATCTAATTTATTTCTTGTTCATAAGCTGATTTACATATTTCCCATTTACATTTCTTGTTAATTTAAAGAATTTCCGTACTCTATTCGTACAGCTTTTTATTTTCTTCCCACATTCCATAATGTCGATATCTTTTGTACATGATGGCATGTCGTTGTACACTCATAAAAAAAAGCCTGTACAAATAGTTGAAAATACAGCTACGTCAACAGAAAAAAGTATGTGTCTGAATTTGCACCAGCAAAATATTCATTGAAGTTAAGAATCGTGGTTTGCTAAATTTTTAATTATTTTTTTCAACTTTATATTTTATTATTGAATCTCTCCTTAGAAATTTACAATAAATATTCAAATCTTAATCTAATTTAGTAAGTTATTGTGTATTGCCAGTTCAATAACCAATATTTTCTATTCAAGTCTTAACTTAGGGATATTATTATTTTTTTAATTAATTGCCCACCGGACCATCCTGTCTGGCTAGGTCCAAAGTATCACTCCTTCTCAGCCTCCTATGTCCTTCAAATAGCAATAGCTCTCGAGGAAACGTATTAGGATGAACGATTATTTTTCACACGTACTTAGTTGAGTACTTTTCTATTTCATCTCGAACAGTGGGAATACTCAAGTCTTTGTGAATATTGCCATTTCTGATGTACCATGGGACGCCAACGATTAGTCGTAAAAGCCCTGACTGTCTTCTCCGCAGTTTTTGAATTTTGAATGACAGGCCCCTTAGCTGAATGCCATATGACCATATTGGTTTCATTATAGACTTATACAAAAGCACTTTGTTTTCCAATTCAAGAGGTGAATGTGGACATATAAGCCGAGCTGAGCAGCTGAGCAGATTTGAATTTAATCTGAGTTATTTTCGATTCTATATGGTTGGACCATGTAAGACGGCGATCTAGGTGAAATCCCAGATATTTGACATTATTATGCTTCGGGATGCTGATATTGTCAATTGTAACTGGTGGACAATTTTGTCTTCTAATGGAACTTTTATTATCCAATTTCTTAACCAATGTTCCAGTTCATGAATGTGAGACTGTAATTGTTCGGATGCAATCCTAGAATCTTGTTAACGCTCACAAATAAAGTATAGTCTGCAAAAGTAGACGTGTGAGTGTTTGGAATAGTTGGCGCATCTGCTGTATAGATATTATATAGGACCGGACCTTATATACTACCTTGGGGGAAAACAGCAGAAATATTTCTTGAAGAAGAAAATACTTCTTTTGATCGAATTTTGTTAGTTATGTCAGTTAAATAACTTCTAAGAAGCTAATGTGTGTTATCAGGTAATAGCTCTGATATTTTCAACATTAGACCATCGTGCCAGACTTTGTCAAAGCCTGCGAAATTTTTTCTCAAATTCCGACCTAATAATTGTAATTATTGGAATTGCTCAATTTTACCATGCCTCTCTCTTATTTCAAACTGGTGATCAGGAATAATCCGTTGTTCAGCGATATATGGAGTTATACTTCGAAAGAACCGTTTTTCAAACAACGTTAAAAGAATGGAGAGTAAACTTATAGCCCGGAATGACGTTACATTGCTAACTCCTTTGGTTTAGGAATCATTACTATTTCGGAAACTTTTCATGAGGATGGATAAAAGCCTAAGCGTAAAATGGCATTAAATATGAACATTCTGACCCTCATATCTGAAACAGGCAAGCTAGACATCATAGTGGCGGTAATTGGGTCAAGTCCTGGACACTTCATCGTTTCAAACTCTTTAATGTCCGATTTGATCGATGGGAACCCGAAATGTTATAGTCCAAGTGATAGTGTCATTGAGTATAGGTGTACTGATACAAGAGTTTGCATCATTTGGGTTAAAGACCTTTTCCAAGTCACTTGTATTTTTAGCACAAGTGCAATTTTCTAGACGTATTGGAGACTCGTATGCAATAGGACATTGCATTTTCCTTACAGGTATAATCACTAGCTATAATCCGTTTTCGGGGTTTTATCTAAGTAATTGAGATAGTTTTTTAGAGCAGACTCATTATTATCTTTCAACAAAGTTCGTAACCTCCTTTGACATAGATTAAGTTGAACTTTTAGGGCCCGGGAACGGCATTCTTACCATAGCCTCCTACGACTTATGTTTTCCTCTAAGAAGAGCCTGTATGTCGCTAGGGGATTTAACAAACTTGACTTTTTCAAATTTGTCTTAAGGAGTTTTAATGTTTTTCATGACCACAAAGTCAATTAGGTCTGGTTTCTTATTGGAGTCTGTGGGCCAATAAGTGGGCTGGCCGCTTGATATGACATCTAGCTTATTCGACAGTATGGTGTTCAATAACTGTTTACCCCTTAGATTCAAAAGTTTGGGACCCCAGTCAGCAGTTGCTAGGGAGTTTGAAACCAGGGTAGAAAAAAATCCGAGAAATTTATTCTGATCAATTTTGTGCTAATATACCGATGATAGATATTAGATAGATATTAGCTTAAAAGATAGATAGATATTAGCTTAAAAGAAACGAGATTGATTAAGGTAGTCTGGATTTAGTTCTCCCTTAATTCCGACATTGGGAAATAGATTATACTATTGTGTACAGTAGCGGCCGTACCGCCACATGACCTTCCACTTTGATGTTTAGTGTCATATGTGAAGTATCCACTTATTCTATAGCAGTTTTTCAACATACAATATGTTTCGGAAAACAACAGTACATCAATTTCTGTTCTACCTCGTGTTTATGTTGGGAGTGCCCGTTAGCGTTTCAGAAACTAAATTTAGGTGTTAAAAATTGCAACTAATTACTGGGTAAATTAGCTAATAATTTAGGTCAAATCAAATCAATAAAAGATTTCTGACAAAAGTCTCTCCGGATCTAACCAGAGGCACGTATATATTTATTATCGACAATATAAGTGGTTAATGAAGACGTCTACGATTTTTGTTCCATTTTGCCCTATCTCACTTAGTTTCCGAGATATAACCTATTTTATGATTGTATACAAAAATATGAGAAATTAACGCAACTTACTTATAGCGGGGTCACAAACAATATTTTTTTAAAAGATATTGTGGTTTAAATTAACTAGCAAAATTTGTAAATTTAAGAATAATGAATAACTAAATATTAGGTTGAAAATTTAGTTCAAATACGGTTGAAAATTGTTCCTGTGTTAAATAAGATAACTAAGACAATTAATTTCATGCAAATAAGAAACTGAAAATAGGCGCTTATAAGACTAAAAATTTAAAATATTAACTAAAAACATGAAATACAGTGGTGTGAATTAAAATAGGGACAGTTGCATGCAACAAATTTAAACTACCAACAACTCTTCATTTTATGTTATAGTTTAAATTTTGTTGCTGTAATTTAGAAAAACAACATTAAAAAATAATATGAAATCTCTGGCTAGATTGTGAATTGAAATAGGGACAATTAGCAAACTGCACAAAATAATTTAAATTTGTATCTTTTTTTTCGTCTAAATATAATATTGGACATTAATTTCTATATCATAAATGAGACCAGTTTAGAATATAGAGTCAAAAATGTTTGGGATATTTTAAGTATTTTGTTATGCTTTTTTTTGTTACGTTTTTATTTTGGCTTTTCTAGTTTTAAATTTTCTCTAGTCGAAAATAACCACTTACATGTTCTTACTAAATTCTTGAAAAAAAAGTCTGAAAACAAACCAAAAATAGTGGTGATGTAAAAATTTGATTAAAATGCGGTGAATATTTAAATGTCTCAATTATGTGCTTACAAAAAATAATAAACGTGAGTAATTTGATCGTGTTTACTTTAATTGTACCATTTATTATCCGGTTGCATCGACCTGCGAATAGTGTATCAAAGTGCTTCCAATATAATTAGCAGGGACAGGAACTTCATGCACTAAAAAACTGTGTTTTAAGCATATGCATGAAAAATCGTAAAATAAAAAAAATAAAAAAAAAAAAATTTTCCCTGAAGAAGTCTTCCAAAGCGAAGACGAAATATTGGAAATAAATTGATTACTAAGAAGACAAGAATGGAGCAAAATTGATTATTAATAGGTTTTTTTGTTAAAGTTCTGCCTATTATGAAGGCTCTAGCTTTTCTAAAACTTCGGGTTCTGATGAGATCTTTAACCAGATCGAAATACTAGTATCAACCTAGCTAATATGTTTGATTTGCTTTATTTTTGTTATTGTTGAAAGCTCATTATAAATTGAAAATAATTATAATTATCAAATAAAGGATCTTTAGCTCAATAAAACAAAAGACAAAAATTTAAGAGAACACTTAATAGGGCTTAATCCGCTTCAATCCTCGTTGGCCTTTTTTAAAACTAAATAAAATTATGTAAAATTATGCATTTAAAGCAAAATAAGTAAAAATATTCATTAAAAAAATGCATTTAAAACAAAATATGCAAAAAAATGCATTTATAGCAAAATATCCAACAATTGCACTAACAAATCGAAGCCTTGAGTCGTAAAGATATTTTGTTTTCTCTGTTATCAGACTTAAAGAAAAAAGCTGCATTTGCAGGAACTTCTGGTCCCTGATAATAAGGTATTGCAATTACAAATTAAAAATCGTGGAATAAAAAATTAAATGCCATTATTTAGTTTAACGTATCTATTTTTAAGTACAATTAACAAAAATTCGCGATATAGATTGTAAAATAGAAATAAAACAAATTTTAAAAATTACTAAAAAAAAATTATGCAAATTAAATCATAGTGATAAGGATTCATACTTATAAGGATTCAAAAGTGGTAATTTCATCTTTTGTTTATCTTAGAATTATTAAACGAATTCTCACAAAAAATCTTGGCACAAAAAAAATACTAACAACTAATTTGGCGCATTTTTCCATATCCCAGACATTTTTTGACTCTAAGTTCCAAACGTGTTTCTATTTGACAAAAAAATTATAAAAATTATAATTATTTTGTACTAAAGGTAATGTAGTGTGTGAATACTTATGTTCACCACTGTACTCTTATTATAGCATTATTATTATTTGTAAGTATAAGCAAAATTCCATAAAGTGTGTTAACTTTGTTATTGTTAATCAATGTTTAATTGATTTTATGGAATTATGCTAACTAGACATAATATTTGTATATAAACTTTGGATTTTAAATATATTTTTTAGAATTACTTTAACAGACTAAATAATAACGTCTTTTAATTCTCTTATTGAACAGGGCATTTTAATGCTCGTATAAAATCGGCAGGAGTGCTAAGATAATACTCAAACCCCAGAACTTTTATTAAAAACACTCACATAAAAACCCCTACATGGCGATCCTGCCAATCTAATTCTGGATAAAAATTATTAATTAAATGACTTCTAAGGAAGACATAGATAAAATTTTTAAAAAATGGGAACAACTTGCCACTCAATTTGAATACGTTCCTACATCTTCAGTGGATGCGAACCCCCAAGAATATGTTCCTTCATCTTCAGTGGATGTTAACCCACCTAAATACATTCCAACACCAATAAATGCGGGTCCAAAACCCATAACCATAGAACAATACAGAAAATCACAGGAAAAATACAGAGTACAACTCCAAAAATTTAGGGAATCCGTAAAGGATACCACATTTAAGCAAAAAAAAAAGAGGAGGCAGAAAACGAAAGTTCCAGACAGAGTGCCAAGAACTTCAACGGATTATAAATATAAGCTCTGGTCTGCAGAAGAAGGGACTTATAAACCAACTCAAACAATTAAGACTGAAAGGTTGGAAACATTAATGCACCAACATGAATTTTATATAACCAACAACAGCAGATATATATTGGAACCAAAAATGGGTATAGCTGATGCAAAAATTGAGGGAAATGCCCAGGCATATGCCATTAATGACAATAAAATTACTTTAAGCGTAGAAGTAATAACAATTTTGTTAATTGTACTTATAGTTGTAGCCTTATGGAAATTGTTGAAAAATTATATAAAAAAACAAGTTGCAAATAATTCTGTACAAAATGTTTGAATAATTTATTTTTTTTTTTAACACGGAATGTAATAAATTTATATAATATAAAGTGGAATAAAATAAAAAAAAAAAAAAAAAACAGAACAGATTTCCTTTTGTTTGAAAGAAAATAGAAAAAAAGAATAATAACAATTTTTATGGGAATATTTAATCATCTATGGAGCAAATTTTAAGGGAACTCCAACAGTTAATTGAAAACGCTAGAAAATCGAAGAATAGAAAATATACAAGGGAAACCATAGCAGAAAAATTAGAATTAGTTAGTCAACTCAGTCACAAATTCGGTAATTTGGTCAAGCACTTGTCGAATCCAGCTAGGGACGAGAAGATTATAGAATTTAGGGAACTTAAGCGAACGGCACTACGGCTATTACGGGAACATAGCGGGGATATGCCCTCGGATTCAGAGGAAATTTTAGAGTCCGATTCGAAAATGTCGAATTTTAATGCGAAGCAAGCCTCGGACACTATTCCGGTCTTCGACGGTGAACCTAAACATCTAGACGCATTCCTTTCAATGGTCGATTTGGTTTACTCGGAGATGAATGAGGTAGGAAAAGGGAAGTTGATTAAATATGTTATGGCGGTGAAATTAAATGATAAGGTTAGGGACATCCTTATGACAGAGACTGTGCCAACTTCATATGAGACACTGAAGTCCTCATTGGCTAGGAATTTCAAATCTACGAAAACAGCTAGTAGTATTAGTGCAGAGATTAGAAGTTTTAGGCAAAAGGGTAGTGTTTTTAATTACAGAAGTAAATTAGTTTCATTAATTGCGGAATTATCGTTAGTACAGATCACAGATCTAGGCGAGAATTTGAATGATATATCGCGTAATACTATAAAGATGATGAATGAAAATTTTGCACTTCAAATATTCCAGGAAGGTTTATACGACAACATAAGAATTGCAGTAATAGCTGCACAACCGAAAACGCTAGCACAAGCTTATGATATTGCCTGTACTCAGGAAAGAATAGTATCGCAATCCAATACGGCCAAAGTATATTACACAAAGGGCAATAACTATAATAGGAACAATAATAAATATAAAAAAATAATAACGGAAATAGCGGGAATCGTAACAAAAATAACAATCATAATAATAATCATAACAACAACTATAATAATGATCATAATAAGAAACATTATAATAATCGTAATGGTAATAATGATAGTCGTACAAATCATAATAATAATCGTAATAATAATAATAATAATAATAGTCGTAATAACAACCATAATAACAATCGTCGACGCAGCAATCATGACAATCATAATATTAGAATAATAAATGAACAGGGAAACGAGGAGACCCCAGAAATCCAAAACGGATATCTGGAAGGGGAAAACTAAGAGTATATACAATCAACAATAAAATCGACAATTTTGTTTATTTGTCGATCAAATCTGTCCGTGGGAAATTAACATTTTTAATAGACACGGGAGCAGACATATCACTATGCAAGGAAGATAAGCTACCAAACCATACGGAAAATAGAGATGATTTTTGCAATTTAATTGGTATTGCTGACCTAGAAATAGAGTCTATTGGTTCTACTAATATCACAATTTTATTAGAGAATAACGTAATAGAACATAAAATTCAATTAGTTTCAATGGATTTTCCAATTAATACTGACGGAATATTGGGAAAGGATTTTTTACGTAAAAATAACTGCATTATAGATTATGACACATGTACATTAAGTTTCAACATAAACGGTGGGAAGATAATTCTTCCTATAGAGAACAGCGCTATGAGAATTAATAACATTATTGTACCACCAAGAAGCGAAATAATTCTACCTATTAATATGAAAGTCATAGAAGACAAAGTCATATGTAGCCATGAAGTAAAGAAAGGAATCTTTATAGCCAATACAATAATACCCAAAAATGGCAATTGTCACGTCAAACTATTAAATACTCTAGAATACTCGGCACACATATCAGATCTTAAAGTCAACACAATTCCACTAAGGAAATATGACATTGTTGAATCAAGAAAAAAGAGCACCGAATATTTCTCCAAGGAACGATTTGCGAAATTATTAAATACAATAAATCTTAAAGGAATTAATAATGTCGATCAAAATGAAATAATGAAAATAGTGAGAAGATATCAATCAATATTTCATTTAGAGGGAGAACGGTTAACAGTAAACAATTTTTACCAGCAAAAGATCAAATTGCATGATGACACACCAGTTTATATAAAGAACTATCGTTTACCACAGACTCACACATACGAAATCAATGATCAAGTTGGAAAATTATTGAATGACAACATTATCGAACCATCTAATAGTCCATATAATGCACCTTTATTATTAGTACCGAAAAAGGGTCAAGATGATATAAGAAAATGGCGATTAGTAGTTGATTTTAGAAAATTAAACGACAAGATTGTGAACGATAAATTCCCATTGACAAGACTGGACGATATATTGGATAAATTGGGAAGAGCGAAATATTTCTCCACCTTGGACATGACCAGTTCATTTCACCAAATAAGCCTCCATGAAGATTCCAGACCAATGACAGCTTTCTCCACACCTAGTGGACATTATCAATACACTAGATTACCATTTGGATTGAAAATATCATCCAACAGCTTTCAGAGAATGTTAACTATAGCCTTAACTGGCTTGGAATCGGAAGCATTTCTATATGTAGACGATGTTATTGTTTTTGGTTGTAATTTAAAGCATCATAACGATAATCTTGTTAAAGTATTTGAAAGGCTTCAAAAGTACAATTTGAAGTTGAATCCGGAAAAATGTTGCTTTCTAAGACCAGAAGTAGTGTATCTAGGACACCTAATAACAAAAGACGGCATAAGACCAGACCCATCAAAATATAATGCGATTGAAAGATATCCTATTCCGAAGAATGCGGATGAAGTAAGACGATTCATTGCGTTCTGTAATTACTATAGACGATTTATTGAAAATTTTGCGAACATAACAACATGCCTAAACGCACTTCTGAAGAAAAATGCAATTTTTGATTGGACAAATGAGTGTCAGACAGCATTCGATAAATTACGAACAAAACTAATGAATCCTCCGATATTAATGTATCCGGACTTTGAGAAACCATTTATTCTCACAACTGACGCATCAGGAACAGCGTTAGGTGCTATATTATCACAAGGGGAAATTGGAAATGATTTACCCATATCATATGCTAGTAGATCTTTAAACAAGCATGAGAAGAACAAATCGGTAATAGAAAAAGAATTACTGGGAATTTTTTTTGGTATTCAATTTTTTCGACCTTACCTTTATGGAAGGAAATTCATCGTGGTCACTGACCACAGACCACTAATAACATTATTTTCTCACAAAAACCCATCTTCCAAATTGACTAGAATTCGGCTAGAATTAGCTGATTATGATTTTGACATAATCTACAAAAAGGGTTCTAATAACACAAACGCTGACGCATTGTCACGTATAGAATTAGACTCAAATATACTAAAGAATATGATACCTCCACAAATCGATGAAAAACAAAAAAGAACTTTGGCAATTACACGTAGCATGGTTAACCAAAAAACAGATAAATTAAATATTCGAAATAATGAAAACTGCACATCTCAAAGGAAGACTGATCACCTTCACATGTGGGATTGCACGTCGATTAATGATACAAAGAAGCTTCAAAGATTAAAATTTATCTATAATAAAAGACTGCAGCAAACATTAAATGATAAAATTACAATCGTAATATGTAATAGAAGTGAAAATCCTATGTTTTCAGAAACATTTATGGAGAAACTTATATTAAAATTACAAAAATTAAAATATAAAAAGTACGTACTATATGATGATGATGAAATTTTTAATTATATCAAAGCCGAAGAATTGAAAGAAAAATATAACAAACTCAAAAATAATGACATCGATATAATATTATACAAACAACCAAAGAGGATTGAAGACATAACAAGACAATATAAGTTAATTGAGGAATTCCATAATACACCTCATAGTGGTCACTTTGGAATCAGAAAAACAATATCTAAACTAAAACAAAGATACATATGGAAAAACATGAGCAAAATGGTTAAGAAATACATAAATATGTGTGAACCATGTCAAAAGAATAAACAAGTTAGACATAACAAAGAACCTTTTACTATGACAGATACGCCATCAAATAGTTTCGAGATTATTACAATGGACACAGTTGGTCCACTGAGACCATCGGAACATTTTAGATATATACTGACCATGCAGTGCGAATTAACGAAATATGTTATAGCACATCCTATTGAGGTCAAAAACGCTAAATCAATAGCAAAAACATTAGTGGAACAAGTCATTCTTAAATATGGATTATTTAAAGTTCTCAAAACCGATAGAGGAACTGAGTTTACAAATGAGTTAATGAGAGAGATTTGTGAATTATTAAAAATAAAACAGAATTTCTCAACACCTTACCATCACGAGACATTGGGAACAGTAGAGCGCAATCATCGAGTTCTTAACGAATACTTCCTAAACTTTGTGGAAGATAATGATTGGCATAATTGGATACCGTACTTTACTTTTGCTTATAACACAACCCCTCACGTTGATACGGAATATTCCCCGTATGTATTAGTATTTGGTAAACTTCCTCAGTTACCAGGTGACGAGTTGGAAATTTCTAGAAAATTTTATGATCTTGATAGTTATGTAAATGAACTAAGGACTAGATTGCATTTTTCATTACGTAGGGCACGGGAGATAATTTTAGAAGTGAAGAGAAAGAGAAGATTGAAATCTGAGGAGCAACGACACAGTGTTGAACTCAGAGTAGGAGATTTAGTTTTAGTTAAAGTAGAGAATAGAAGAAAACATGAACCTCCATATAAAGGCCCATACAAAATATTGGATATTGATGATTTAAATGTTCTGATAGAAATTGATAATGCAAAAGTGAAATCACTACATAAAAATATGTTGAAAAAATTTAATAATTAATGGAAATCAGTTTTATACAAATTTTCTAATATAGGTTTATTGAACTTCCGAAACACAATACATTATTCAAGCAAAATGTCATAATATATAGTTAAATGAACTTATTGTATTTTTAAATTTTTGTTTATGAAAGCAATATATTATTTGTTTTAATTCAAAATATTTTTTACTTATAATATGTAGATAATAGGAACCCGTAAATACCTTAGTTATAATATGATACAAAGGTATACAAAAAAAAAAAGAGAAAAGACAAACACACAATACATTACTTTAGCAAAATATCTTTATAATATGTAGTTTAATGAACTTGAAATTTAAAAAAAAGCTTTTGCTTATGAAAGCAAAATATTATTTGCTTTAATTCAGAATATATTTGTACATATAATGTGTAATAGTAACCCACAAATATTTTAATTAAAGTATGATACAGAAGTATACAAAAAAGAAAAAAAAAAAGATGGAAAAGAAAAATGTATAAACATAGAACACATTTTATTTATTTTTAATAATACCCAAAACTAAAAGGGTGAGGGTGTAGTGTGTGAATACTTATGTTCACCACTGTACTCTTATTATAGCATTATTATTATTTGTAAGTATAAGCAAAATTCCATAAAGTGTGTTAACTTTGTTATTGTTAATCAATGTTTAATTGATTTTATGGAATTATGCTAACTAGACATAATATTTGTATATAAACTTTGGATTTTAAATATATTTTTTAGAATTACTTTAACAGACTAAATAATAACGTCTTTTAATTCTCTTATTGAACAGGGCATTTTAATGCTCGTATAAAATCGACAGGAGTGCTAAGATAATACTCAAACCCCAGAACTTTTATTAAAAACACTCACATAAAAACCCCTACAGTAACTATCAATCACACACTTCTTCAATCAATAAGAGAATTTATATTAAATTTTGATGTTTTTTTTTCTAATTTACAACAACAAAATTTAAACTATAATGTAAAATTAGAAGTTGTTGATGTACAATAATCTATAAATAGTATTAATAGCTTTCCTTCAAGATGTATATGTTAGTGTTTACCTTAACCCATTTTTTACCAACGCGTCTTTAAAGACACACTAGTTTTTAACAGCCTATAACTTTAGATAAGAAGAAAACGCAATAAAAAGGATATTCAAAGACGAAGTCTTGTCTACAAACGCCGTTTAAAAAATGTTTCCATTCTTTTTTTTTAAGAAAAGCACCACTCAGGAAATTCACCCTATTAATGTGTTTATTTCTTTGGAAAGAAGATAGAGGAGAGATGAAAGGTGGGGAAGATGAAGGGCTTCAAACATGGCAACACTGTAATTGTGATGATAAGTCGTAGAACAGTTGTTGCTCACCACCTCATGGAGAGTTGGCGAAGCTTGTTTTGATTAATAGCCCTGATTCATTATTTTACTTCGGTGGGGTCAATTGCTATGGGAACACCGAAGGTGGGCGCTGCATATTATTTTTTTAAATTGATGTTGTCGTCGCCGGGAATCGAACCCGGGACGATCTGTGTAACAGCCCAACGAGCTAACCATTACACCACAACGCCACAATATAATAAAGTTCGGCGTAATGAAAGCGATTTATTTGTATCGATAAAGACATATAAGAAAACTTTTAGAAATAGAAACCCACTATAGATATTTCTATAAATCTTAACAAAGAAACAATTTTCGTTCAACTTATACTTTTTGAAAAAAGTTTACTAATTGAATCAAGATTTGTCCGTCTTTGTAAGAATATAAGTATGCGGAAAATTAATCAGCATTTCTCTCAACCAGGAAAGTAATATATAAATTTGTGCGATTAAAGTTGCCAAATAACCATTTTCAAAAAGTGTATAAAAACTCCAAAACTGAAAAAAAAATTCTTAAAAATAATGCAAAAACAACAGTCAAAATATTGTGAAATTTTTGGATATTTGTTAATACATAAAAATAAAATTTTTTAAAAATTATAACCGTTTAATTGGGTACAAAGATTCAAAGTTTCAATTTCAATTAATTATGTCAACACTATAGGGCGACACTTGGATATAAACATTACTGATAATGCATACTAAGAATCTAACGTATCTTCCTACAAAGTTTTGTCAAAAACTTCAAACAGCTTCTAAGAGTGGTAAAATATGGGTTGAATTTGTTGCATGCAAGTATTCCTACTTCTGTACTATATATTCACTTAAAATATTTTTTTTTTCCAAAAATAAGTGCTTAAAAATTTTAAAATGTAGAAAAAAAATAAATTTTACATCTTTTTTCAGCAAGATTTCAAATTGTAACAATAATTTTGCTTAAATCAATATATAGATATGTATCCAAATTATATTTCTTAAGCAATTACAAAAAAAATACTTAAAACAATTGTACATATGAATAAACAGCACAAAATATGTATATAAAATCAAAATATGCAAAAATAAGCACTTTTGCCAAAATATGCAACTGTAAATCGATTAAATTTTATTTTAAATTTAATGATTCGGACAAAAATTGCTCACACCATAAATATTTTGTCTATATTGCAAGCAATTCTTCATATTCTTTTTCAAAACATGACGTTAATCGCGATTATCGATTAATCGCAGTATTTTTATTAAACGCAATTATTCCCTGTTATTCAAAAAAAAAACTAAATTCAGAATTTTTTTTTTTTTTTTTGATTAATAATAGATTGTTTCTCTGCCAGAAATATGATTTACGAGCTTAAAAACCTAATGCTTCATTTTTGGTAGTTTTATTATTGGAAAATATTAGGATGGAAAATTAATTATTTTTTAAGGAATTTTTTCAATAAATTAGTTTATCCTTTTTATGCGATTTCAAGTTTCAGATTTCTACCTTAATCGAATTCCCATTTATATCAAGACGTTATAAAAACCCAAAAGATATATTCAATAAATTAATTTAAAAAATATTTTAAACTTCAAACTTTTTGCCTAAATGGCTAATGCAGGGCGTTAAGGTGAAGAGTTTTTCTTTTTGTCCCTTCCTGTAAACATTTTTGAATAACCAGTTTTAGCGAGTGCCTGCACCAAACTATAAGTTTCTAGATTCAACGTTTATGCTGTGTGTATTGACAAACCAAATTTTAAGATCATTACTTTAGCGGCTTTTAGGAGCATTTCACGACGTTCTCAGAAAAAGTTCAAAAATATAACTTATCAGTGAATTAGCCTTTACAATAGCGAACAAATATTTAAAATTTAGATTTCTTACTAAGAGGGCAGTGGAGATACTTTTCACCCCTAGTAGCAGGATTGAAGAACATACTTATCAAATTTTAGTTTTTCGTCTTTGTACCACTATTTTTATTAAGCTAATAGCAAAAAATTCTAAAAGAACCTTAATATTAATTAAGGGCATATTCCAAGGAACATATGATTTAAATTTTAGCCATTAAAGACCAATACCCCATATTTCAAGTTCGTCGCTTAAGAGGGATCAGAAACCGGCATGCCATATTTCAAGATTATTCATTACGCAGTTAAAGAAGGGAGAGATTTACATTCTTTAACCCCTACTTTTACCATGATTCTGGAAATAAATTTTAAATTCCAAATTTCTGGTCAAAGCTGTATGGGCAGGTCGCCTAGGGGGGACGTTCCTGGCCGAAAAGTATCATATAAGTGAGCTAGTTAATATTCTAACAAAAATATTTTAATTATCACATTTCTGACAAAAAGGATTTGGGCAGATATTTCGAAAATTCCCTTTCTACAGTTGTCACGTATTAAGTTCCTAGAATGGTTTGGTCAGACCGCCAAGGGGAATAGTTTTCATAATTTTGCCCCTCCCAGTAGGAATTTGCCAGAAATCCCTTCAATACAGACAGATGTCTTCATGTGATAAGTTACCCATATAAGAATCTTCATGTTCTCCGCTTTAGTGGCGTAGCCAGGCCGCCTTGGAAAAAACTATTCCCCATTTATCTACTCGTGATAAGGTATCCACATACCAAATTTCAAGTTCCTTGCTTTAGTGGTTTGCCAGGCCTCCCCTTCCAAAAATTCGCTCCATACAGATGTCTACTCCTGATTAGCAATCAACATACAAAATTTCAAGTTCCTAGCTTCGTCGTATGGCCAGGCCGCAAAGGGGGACATTTCCCTCTTTTTGCAAATTAGTCATTACAGTTATTTACTAGTGATAAGCTACCCACATACCAAATTTAAAGTTCCTAGATTCAGCGGATTGGCCAGGCTGCCGAAAGGGGACTACTTCGTTGCTGCCCTTCCCCGTAGAAATTTCAAAAAATTCGCTCTATACAGATGTCTACTCCTGATTGGTAATCCACATACCAAATTTCAAGATCCTAGCTTAAGCGGTTTCGCCAGGCCGCCAAAAGGGAGAAAGTACCATACAATAGAGTTCGGTCATATCCGAAAGAACACATATTGTTTCCCAAGAAGTTTGTTTTGTTTCCCAAGAAGTTTGTTCATGCCGCAGGCGGAGAATAAAGGGAATTGCCCCTCCTCTTAAGAATTTTCAACAATCCCGTCTTAGCTGACTTAGCTGGAAGATGGACGTCTATGCCAAATTTCAAGTTCCTTGCTTCAGGGGTATAGTCTCGGCGATGTGGAGTCACTGAGTGATTGAATGCTTGAGTAACGTTATCCTTTCATATATATTGATTACCTTATTAAGGCACATCATTGAACCGCTAGAAAGTTTTCAACTAAACTGCATATTAGGGGTACAACCAAAATAAGGCCCTATCAACACGCTGTAGCCGATGTTGTGCTGAAACCGAAAAATGTTTCCTCAGGTCATTTCGGTACAAAAACGTTCCGCGTCGAAGCCGATTTCTGAAAGTCCTTTAAGATTTTTTTTTTATTTTTTCAAAATTTTTTATTTTTTCAAAATTTTTTATTTTTTCAAAATTTTATATTTTTATACTTTTAGCAATAAATTATAGTATTTCGCAAATTTGCATAAGACAGCGTAGGTAAGTCGCAATATTTTATCACGATTAATTGAATTTATACAGAATATTATTCAATATTTAATAGAAAAACTTATAATTTATTTTTCATTTAATGAAATTATAAAGAAAATATTTTTATTTTTTTTTTAGAACTTACTGATCCCAAATTTAATTGCATTTGACGCGGAACCTTTTTTAACGATATCGAAAATCTAAAGATGCAGTTCTTATTGTTTTTTTATGCACTATATTGTATGGTCACTTTGATATTTTCAAAAACTGTAAAAAAGTTGTATCCCTACTGCATATATATGGTATTGTGCTTCATTAAGAAATGCTTGTATTTTTGTTTTAGCTTAAAGCTCCTTTTAATGGAAAGTTAAGCAACAAAAGTTTAAATTTCGACAGAATATAAATGCTAAATATTGTAGTTTTTGATTATTTTTTAAAATTGTCTATACCAAACTTGACATTTTTAAAAATTCGGATAAAATCCACGATCAAATTTTTAGTACAGAAGTAAAGATTCGTATTTTAATAAATACATTTTCGTAAGTTAAAATTAACCTCTTAAAAATTAACTTCTTGGAACATTTGTATACATTTAAATTTTTTAAATTTAAAATTTTTTTTTATAAAAAATGCAATACAATTAAAATTTCAGAAATCTGTGGCAATTGCAAAAAAATATTTAAAAATCAAGGTGCAGGAAATTTAAAGTTCTAAATATTGTATAAACGCGGTATAAAAGATATAACTTTAAATCATAATCGAAGAATTTTTGTTCGATTACGATTAAACGAAGCGCGATTATAATCGAGTTGCAATCGCTTAACTAAAGCAACAGAAAAAATTAGTTCAACTATTGTACAAACTTTTTTTATGAGTGTAAAGAAGAAAATTAAAACTTACACAACAAAAATAAATTATATTTTGAGTTTCGCTGTTGCTGTTAACTTGACAACATTATTAAAATCTTCTGTTCTGTGTCAGTTGGTTTAATTTTAATGATTTTTCTTAAACAAATTTTATGCTTTATTAAATTTATGAATTTTGATGAAATATTAGGAAAAAATATAATAAAAATTTAAATGATTATGGAAAAATGTTTATGGTCATTGATTTTTAAATTATGGTTAGTAATTCAATTGATGTTGTAAATTTTATGATTTTAAAGATATTTTGTTGAACCAGTTTGAACTTACAAGCTTAAGAAAAACAATTTTTCTATTGCAATCTTCAGATAATTTCCTTTTCAACGATACCAAACACTTTATGGTATGTTTATAACTCCTCAACAGAAAATCTTCAATCCCCTTATTCATATATTTATTATTATGTGTCTTTGTATTTATATCTTATATAATTGGGTGAGGTAAAAAGCGTTTCATGATGTTTTTCTTTAACGACATTAAAGGACACCTGTTCTATGATAGCTATTTTATATATATCCTTTCTGTTTACATTTTTCTGGGCCTTTCTCTTTGGAGACAGATACATGCGTTATGATAGTATGGACATTGATTACTTTTTGTACGCATTCCAATACAGAGTGGTTTTAGTGCATATGGGGAAATTTTTTTTTTTAAATTTGAAGGTGATCAGGTCTAGGATTGTGGCATTTAGTGTAAAATGCTATTGTAAAAGTTTTAGCCCTAATGTTTAGAACTGAATACAAGGCGAAAAAGTCCCTTTGTTTATTTTTTTTTTCAAATTTTTTAAATGTCGTAAAAGTTTTTACTCAAGAAGGTAAATTAAAAATGAAGATACAATTATGTTTTCAAAAAGGTATAAAAACACAAAATTTGTGAAAAACTAGCCCAGTAATAAATAATGCCCGCGACCACTAAGGTGGCAATTATTACTTGACCGAGAAATTCGAGCAGGCATTTTAAAAATTTTTGAAATTGATTACTGAAATATATTTTTTTTTACTTAAAATACTCAAATTTGTGAGATGTTTAAGAAGTTTTTTTTTTGAGATTTGGACTCCAGTGACTTGTTTAAAACATGTTAGAGATCGTTAATAAAAAATTTTAAAAATATCCCCTGGCACACTTGGGTAGGGCAACGATTGATTTTTTGCAAATTTCGAGGAAATTGTGTTTTGGTAATTTTTGGCTTATTTGTTGTCATAAAATATTTAAAATCGAAAAGTAGCTACTTTTGTACCGTTTGTTGTTTTTTTTAACATCATGACTTAAGGTTGAAAATAAAAAATTTTGGACATCATTAACCCATGTGGACCAGAGGCCCCAAGAGACCCCACATTTATATATTTCAATTTACAAAAAACGTTGAAGATTTTCTTACTACTTTTGAATTTTAATAAACGTGATGTAAAATTTAATAACGCAATATTTGAAGATTATGTGCCAAAATTTTTGGACATATTAAACAACGTTAACCCTTGCCGAGCCGCATTAAGGTCAAAGAAGTTACTGCGAGAATTTATATATATTTGAACAAAAAGTATTTAAATTCTTTTTTTTTTACAAACCTGGCTAAAACCGGTACTTTAATTATTTAACATATATTTTAAACCATATAACCCTTAGATGATCTTGGTGTCAAAAAGAGCCATAGTTTAAAAAACTTTAAAAATATGATGTGTTATGTTAACACAATACACCAAGAGCATCTAAGGGTTAATTTAGTCCAAAATATATGTTAAATGATTAAAGTACTGGTTTTAGCCAGGACATCAACTACGCATTCAAATACAGAAAGAAGTTTCTGACACGTTTAAGGAAATGTTAAAAAAGCAAATTTCCCTAAAGATTCCTTTCAAATTCCAGATGTTCTTCCAACCGCAAAACGGCTTAAAAGGATTGTTAAAAGCATCCCCACCCTTCATCGGAAATAGATGTCACAGAAGAAGAAAATATTACTCTAATGTTGGAATTGGGACTAAGCAAAAATAAATATCTTATTTTGAGCAAGGCTTTAATTGACAAAGGACACAAAATTCTACCCTCATATAACGCAATAAGATATTGGTGTTAACGAAGCTTGCATTGAATTATCCACTCTGCTCGAAAACACAGCGTCTAGAATTGTTTCTTAGTTTTCTTGAGATCAGCTGAGAAGAGTTAATAATAGTGATGTTGTACTTAACGTGCAAGTGGGGATGTGATGGCTTATCAATGCTTTCTGAATACAAACATGCATCCGAAACCCAAAACACATCAGAATATAAGAGCATATTTATGTTATCGTTAGTTCCATTAAGAATTCGTTCATATTCTACTAATGAGTATTCAACAAGTAACACTTTGGATTATGTATGTATCCATTCAGCACCTGGATCCAAAGATGTGTGCAGACCTATTGGTTTCGAGTATATAAAAGATTCAAACTCTACTACTAATAATTTTGTTAATTACATAGAAGGAGAAATTGATACATTGGAAGCAGTATATTGAGATTGGTGATTAAAAGTTTAATATATCTTTTAATTTGAGCCTAACTATGATCGATGGAAAGGTTTCCAATGCCCTAACAGACACGTTCTCAACTTGGCAATATGTAATGAAAACAAGTCACAGTTTCCAAATGTTTCCAAAGAAAGGGCTATCAACGAAAAAGTACTGGATTTTGGTATATAACCCTTACATGCCCGCATTCGGTTCATGGAACACTTCTTACATATAGATTTACACATGATTTAAAGTAAAAAAGGCATACCAGGAAACGAAAAAAAACAGTGGGAAACAACGAAGGAATAACATTAATAAGGGCAGGTGAAAAAAGTAGGACACAAGAAGATTTTAAAAAGCAGACATGCCTAAACATTGATAAGCCACTTGTGGAAGTACAAACAATGGCAATACAGCCTGAAAGTTTTTTAGATATTTTGAAACTACTTCAAGAATAGCAGGTATTGACAAGGAGACTAGAGCGGAGTTAGCCCATTTCAATATCCCTCTTTTTTAAAACAAAGTTGGCTTTACAACTGCTTAAAATAATGAACAATTACAATTGGTTGTTTTAGGCATTGGAGCCATTTCATTGCCTTTGCTCTAAGCAAAGCCAATTAAAAAAATATTCTTTTTACAGTTTTATTAGGTTTTTGTTTTTATATACATCGAGATTATTTTAATGTTATTTTTACAAAAATATATAAAAAATAAAGCAAATCAAACTTATTAGCTACGTTGCTACTAGTATTTCGATCTGGCTAAAGATCTCATAAATTAGATTAACCCTGTTTTCAAAAACATTGCGAATATAAAATAAGACTGACAGTGATTGTTAAGTGGTATATCTGCTTTTCATAGGTCCCCCTGACCAGTTCATTAAATATAATTGACATCATTTAACCCACATCAAGTTTCATAATATGTCCTACTTTAACCAGTCCCAAGATATGTCTTTTAAGGGCAATTGACTCCTTCATGTTCGTTGAGTAGAAGTTTTTTATAAATGTTTATGGCTTAGTAACAAACATTTTAAATTCCTTTTAATTAGATTTTATTATTTCTCATAACGTTTATTGCGTTAAATAATTTTATTTCAGTGGTTTAAATCTAAATATTAATTTATTCTAAAACATTATTATAATATTGATAATGTAATTTTTGAAGTTAAACTTTATTTAATAAAAATTTAACAATTTTTTTAAACAAAGAAATGCTAAAAAATTAATGAAAAATTATTAAAAAAAATACACTGGTTCTAAGAAAATGGCTAAAATCTGTAAAAAAAAAAGCATAAAATATTTTTTGCCAAACTCCTTACGTTTCAATAGAAAGAAAAAAACTAATTTCTGTGTTCACATAAGTATAAATAAATCTGCTAACTAAATGAGAATTACATGTCAGTATAAATTCAATGTTATAAAATTCTATAAAAAAACATTTGATCTGGCAACAACACTTTTTCCATTTGTTTTTTTTTTCGCTTTTTCAGAAGGTATGCAATATTGATCTCTTATTTATCAATTGAAAATAAATTTAATTAAAGAGCTATCAATTTCTAATAGCATTTGCAATTTTAGTTGGTGGCGGAATTCGAGCAATTAAAGTTAATAAATTGGTGGTTGTGGTTATTGAAATGTGTTTTAATTTTTTGTGGGACCACATGTGAACGGTTTATTTTTCTAGCAATTTCCCGAAAACTTTTTAAATAATATGAAATATGCTGAAATTTTAAGTTTTTCAAAATCACTTAAATATGAACCACGTGGCATTTCATTGCAAATTGATTAAAACTGCATAATAAACAAAAATATTTCTTTAATTTTTCTTTATTTGCTATTACTCTTTGTTTACTTAATTAAATTTTAAAAACTAAGAGATCAGTTATCACACTCTTAAAAAGAGTTAAAAGTTTTTAAAATTTAAGAGAATTATCTTCACTTCAGTAATGAATTTCTTCATAGCTTTAATGAAAATTGTCACTGGAACTCGTCCATTGAAACTTTTCATAGAATCTATGAAACAGGTTTCATTAAAGTCAATATTTAAGAAATTTTTGTAGAATTAATGAAACGATTCATACCTACAATAAGCGTTTAGGGAATTTATGAATTAATTTTATAAAATTATTTTAATTTTTTTCATAAATGTTTTTGGAGTTGATAAAACTCTTCAAGAATGTCTTGAAAAATGCATTGGAACTAAGCCAATGAACCGTTTCATATGACTTTTAAACAATTTCATAGAAGTCCAAAATTAGTAAAATGCTATATTTATAAAATATGTCGAACACTTGAGAATTAAATCTTAAAACTAAAGTTTGAAATGTATGAAAATTAATGAAATTATAAAATTTTATGAAAAAATAAAAAAATGAGTCTTTGAATTAATTTCTAAGCTCTAAAGAAAATTTTCTTTAAATTTATGATTTGTTTTCATAAAATATATGAAAACAAATGAATTTTTTTTATGAAACTATGAAATTTTATGAAAAAAGGTTAATGAACAATTTCTTAATATTAATAAAATATCTTGGATATAATGAAATTCTTCATTGAATCTACGAAAATGAATTGATGAAATTGTTTCATTAATGTAGGATAATTCTATCAGTGTAATATTAGAAAAAATAGCAACACTCATTTGTAACTAAAGTTTGCAACGCAGTGTATTTCTAAAAAGTTAACTTTTTCTGCGAGCGAATTTAACGAATTTAGACGAAACTTGGTACACAGAGTTTTTAAACATTAACGAATACGGCCGACATGTGGACAACGCAAAATCCAACTTTCATCTTTTTGGACAACTCTAATGTATACGTTTTTTTATTATTAATTAATCTATATAAAGGGTCCGCCAAATAACTTTTTTTTTGAACTCCTGAACCAATTGAAATTTGTATGGCGTCATACCAAGGTCTTTATGCAAAATTCGTCTCAATGATGTCTCCGAAATGTTCAATTGTTGAGAACGACGGTGAATTGATGTTGATGGCGCTTCACGCACACTTTCTGCCACAGCAGCAATATTCTCGGGTGTACGCACTGTTTTTGGCTTTTCACGCTTTGGTTTATCGATGAGGATGCCAGTTTCTTTCACTTTTTTCACAAGATAACGAACATACGGACCATATTCGTTCAGCGGAAGGATAAAACTAATTATCTGTCAAATCCGACATGAGCTGAAATAAGCATTCACGAAATAAGCACTAGTTGAAAAAAAAAACGTTATATGGCGGACCCTTTACATATATAAAACTCATTTTCTGTTTGTTTGTTCTCTATACAAATTTGCGGTTCTCAAAGGATTTTCCTCAAATTTGGCACGAATAATCCTCGGACCTCAACTTAGATCGTAGTATAGTTTACATCGACCACGCCCACTTCTACGCCTACTTTTGACAAAAAAATGTAATATCAAAATTTTTTTCACCTTTTTCAACTTTTTTCGTTTTTTTTCGAATACAAACCTCTAAGAAAGTTTTAACGGATTTCTTTGAAATTACTCACATATATTCTACGTTTCCCGAGAAAGGCCTCAGTAAAAGTTTCATTACCATAGCCCACTTCAATACCGACTTTTGATCAAAAACGTCAAAACCAAAAAATTACACTATTTTTAATAAAGCTTATTTTTTCTTAATTTGAAAGTATTAAATCAAATCAAAACATTTTAGGAAAAACCTTTTCGTTTCCAAGAATTTCGCAATGTCTGTATGATTTCATTTTTAAAAAATGTTATTTTTCCTTACCGTTTTTGGCAATAACAAGTCCATAAAAAAAAAATTTCTTTAAGGATAAACTTTTTGGAAACCATGCACTAAAATCAATATGAGACATCTTCTATATATATAAAATAAATTTTTTGTTTGTTTGTTTGTTCGCCATACAAACTTTTATTTCTCAACGGATTTCTCTGAAATTTTGTATACTTTAATCCTATTACTACAGGGAAGGTTACTGTTATGCTGTTTAACTGCCACGCCCACTTTTACGCCCACTTAAAACAAATATGAACTTGTTATTTAAAAGTAACATTTTAATTTTTCGAGGGATTTCGCTCGAACTTTGTACACATGTTCCTTATACCTCAATGGATTGTATACAAAATCCCTTTACCACGGACCAGGTTTCCATAATTGAAGATGGCCCTACCAAAGATCGCTTTATATTTTTTTTTATGTAATGAAAATAATATTAGATTAACTATATATACAGCCATTCACTTATTTTTTTTTTTACTTTTTATACAAATTTTGAACAAGTTTGAAAGACAATTATATACATTCATGTACTTAAGTACAACTTTAAAATTATGCTTTAAGAATTTTCACAGTATCATAAAAACAGGGCACACTGCAATGAGCGATGTGGCGTCGACAGCGGTAGCAGGAGCTCCTGGTCTGTTATAATAATAAAGATAACGAATTGGAGAAAAATCGGTATATATTTTAAGTCTTTGTTTTCAATATGTGTTATTTCAAAAGTATTTGAGTTCCGGGTAAGACCGGGTACTCACAGCTAGTAATTATATAATTTCAAATTATATACTATTACCCTAACCGAGAACTAACTACTATGGCCTTCGGCGCGTTGTAGCGAAAACAGACCAGTGCCTCTGGTTGGAATCGAACCCACGACCCCCGCACTGATAAGCCAGCTCTCTACCAACTAGCCCACTGGGGCGCACGAACATATACGTTTTTATTTAATTCAATTTAATGTCATATGAAAAATATTTAAGTTCGTTCACCTGAGACAAAAAAAATTTTCAAAGAATTTACAAACTCAATTGAAATGTCATTGCAATGCCGAGACTAACATGAGTTTGCAATATCCCCAGAACATATATTTCACACACCAACTGCAAAAATAACGTGCAGATAAATTTTTAGACATATCCGTAACCAATGGTTGCTTGCAAATTCTAGCAAGACACACACACATGTGCCGGCACAATAACTTCTGCCACTATTACAGCAGCTACAAAAACCAACACAACAATAATAACACTTTCCATTTCCCTTCATCGACACAATAAGGTGCAAGTTGTTGTGAAAAATAGATTTCTAAAACATTTAAGCCAAAATGGTGTGTCTTGAATTTTAAAATTCATAAAATGTTCAGAAATAAAATTTACGTATGTAAGTAATAAGAAGGTAAACAATAAGGTGGCATAAGCAACAGTCATCTTTAACTTTGGTTTTTCTACTCCGTCGCTTCAAAATATGTTTTTAAAAATAAAAATCCAAACAACCATTTATTCATTCAACCATAATTCCGGTTGGCTGCACTAATCTCCCATTCCATTGTGTCGTATTAGTGCCAAATAGCGCGTACGTGACCAATTTTTTTTTCGATGTTGAAAATTGTGTCTTTTTTTTATTTAGGAAAATAAAAGTTATACAAAAGGTGATCATTTATCTTAAACGTACGCTTAAGGGTCGTTGGCGTGAGTTGCTTCGTTGTTTAGCTTTGGCTGGCTGGGGGACTTAAAATAACCTGGGAGATAAATTGGGTTTGGGTGGTAGATTATTAATAGTAGCTAAGGCATTTCTCTTTATATTTTCTTTATAAGACACCATATGCTAAACATCACAGCGAAAGTATCATTCATTTTGAGGGTCATGCTCCAAGGTGAATATATAATTTTTTAAGCTGCTTATCTTTCTTAGGACATCTTTCTTATTAAGCAAATACTTTTATTTCTCTGTATGTGTATTTTACTTTTTATTAAAGAATTCTGATGATTTCTATTATAAATAAGGATTGAAATAAAATGTTCTTAACTTTTTTGTATGTATTCTTTTCTAAAGCCTAAAGTCTAAATCAGAAATTTTAATCTTTATTGAGAACCTTTCTGTAGTTATGTAAAGCTTAAGTGTTTGCATACTATGCTCAAAAGTATTAGGAAATATTATTTATGCATTAACTATGCTTTACATAATGATAAATTATAATTTTTCCAGCTGTTAATATTATAACCGAAATCGAAAACCAAAAAAAAATTCCAAGCATTATGTACATATACGAAAATTGATGTAGATTGTAAGAAATATTTCGTTGTTTCGCACCACGAAAGGTGGGTTTAAAATATACGAATACGTGCACTCAAAAAACTTAGTGTAAAAAGTATTGTAAATCATCAATTTTTTTGCTGAAATTGTGTTTTAATGTAACATTTTAGTTTAACTTATTTAACTCTTAACAGTTTTGAACTAATGTTTTACTAATATTTTACTAATTTATTTTGGTAAAAAAAAATTGTGGACATTAATAGTGTGGACGAAAACCAGATTGAGAGATATATGCAAATAAAGTTGATGTAGCGGCATGAAGTTGATGTCGCAACCATTAAAAATGTTTGTATATGTTTTTCATACAAAAGGACGCCAACAATGCGTATTCATATTGTGTTAAAGAAATTTATTAAAGAAATTTTAAAATTAGTTAAAAACAAGATAAAATATCAAAATTTAATAAAACAAATGTGTATTTTTAAACTAAATTTTTATGATGGTAATTTATGGAATGTGCAAAAATAGCACAAAAATATAGCTATAGTTAGACTGACTGAAGCGAAAGAGAAAGACATCTTAGTTAATTTTTTATATTTCCTTTCTCTATTTGCAGAATATTTTTTGATTAGTTTGTAGAATAATCTACGTCATAGATGCCCAAGGTAGTAGTATTAGTGAGAGTGACGAAATAACACTGGAAGAAAATAATTTGCTATTCATTTTATTTAGTCGTCAACGAGATTGCGACGAAAGCACATGTGTGGCGGGTGTGATATATTTCGAAATAAAAAGATTCTTCGAAAATTAAATTTTCTCTCAATTAATCATTGTTCAATTTGCAATTAAAAAGTAATGAAATCTTCTATGTTGATACTCTTATTGCAGTTACGCAATAAAAGTATATTTCTCAAACTAGAAGAATTCAGCTTATTGCTTTTTTTTGAGCAAATATAATTCAAATCTGAAAATATTTGTTCGCAAAGATACGTTGAGGGAAATAAAGATAAACACTTCAATGAAATCTTCTTTGTTTCAGTATATATTGTACCATCCAGATTTTTCCAGAATTCTATATTGTTAAAATTATCCGGCAAATCTATTTCACTTCGAAGTATAATAAGTTCTGTTTGGATTGGAAATTCGTACTTTAATATATCGCATTTAAAAGGGTTTTGAAAAATATCCAGTAAATGCTGAATATTTTCAAAATCCTTAAACCTGTCATTAAAGTTATTAAATCTCCATTAAAGTTATTATCTAATATTTCCAAAGTTCCAACTTTTTCAAGATTTTCTCCTTGTCGTAAATAACAGAAGTTTTCGGAAAGTCCGAAAAGTCTTCAGAATCAATTTGAGCTGCAAGTAAAAATAGCTGAGTTTTAAAATCTGAAAGAATTTTAAACATATCCGAAATTTTATTATCTTTTCCCTGCAGCTTCAAATTTAACTCATTCAAAATGTTACAAATGTCTGTTAAAAACGCCATGTGTAAAATAAATTGATAATCTTTTAAATATTCTTTCTGCAAGTGTAGTTTGTCTCTCCCTCTCAACATGCTGATTTCCTATTGGTTGATTGACGATCAAACAAAAGAGCGTAAGTATACGTGTGAGTTTAATTTGCTGATATCAGCTACTACTGGGCATCTATGATCTACGTCATTTAGCTTCAGTCCGAATTGTCATCGTTTAGATAACCATGGCTGTAAATAGTTGAAATATATTTTTGGGTATGTTATATATAATTATTTCTATATATTTTTAGATATTAAATTAATATATGTCATCAATGTATGGACATTTTTATATTTTTTAATGTATTGAGAATTTTTTTTCAGAATCACAAAATTTTTTTTTTTAGGATTTTTAGCAAATAAATTAATGTAAGTATAATTATTCGAAAAATTGTTCTAGTTTTTTTCCGCCTACTAATATTAAGCAAAAACTTTATGTATTATTAGCAAGGATTTTTTTAATTTTTAACCAAGTTTTGGCAAAACTTTTGCTGAATTTACTAATTTTATAGCTAAAATCAGCTGATTTTCAGCAAAATATTATGCTGACATTAGTAATTTTTTCAGGCACCCTATTGCAGACCATTAAAATATTTTGATGTCTCAGCAAAATATATTGCAGACTTTACTTACTTTTTTAGAATGTATGAATGTATTTTGTATGATGTACGAAATGAATTTTCTTTTTTACGAAATATTTTTTGTATATTAAGGAATAATTTGTTTAACCGTGATTTAACATGGTATAATCATAAAAATCAATGAAATAAGCATCCCTATCCTTTTGAGCAGAATATATGAACATTTTTATTAAATTAAATACCAAAGGACAATTTGTTGTAGCCAAATTTGTAACTGATTTTTCGTGATCAGCTCGAGTTTATGAGATTTAAGGTACAACAATTTAACAGATAATGCTATCAAAACAGTTATGATTATAACCGACTAACAAGGCAGGTATCCCGGCCCGGACCGGCAGATCTTAAAGAACTTCGGATATATTGTAGAGAATAAAAATTGAAGGTACCCGTGTTTTATTTTAGCTGTCCAATTTATTGTTTATGCGTTACTAAATAGATTCAAATATTACCCCATTTTACTTTTTTTCGGTTTAGTTAGTTCTATTAAAAGTACCTTTACAAAAATTTGGTATCAAATGAAAGTTTTTTTGAAGACACATTCGCTGGTGTACAATTTATGCACCAAGACTGTCAGATATTATTGGTAATAAAAAAAATCTGATGTTCATTAACCCATTAGAACCCAACCACCTTTAAAACAAAAATATTGGGTTTCTTGTTATAATTTCTGTCTTATAAGGACTTAATTAATAAAAAAATAAAAAAAAAAAATTGGAAAATGGGTACAGCCCCATACGAGTAAAACGGGACAATACGTTGCAAATGTTGCTACATTAAGCTTACTTCAAATAAATATGCATTTCAGTTGAAATTAAATTTTATTCATATTTTAAGACATTTTTTTATATTACATAAATAAAATAAAACAAAATTAAATTAATTATCATCAGCGTATTTATATATTGCGTATGAAATTTTTTAAAACATTCTTTTTCTACGCAAAGTGCTACGTTGCAAAGCTCGCAAATCCATCGAATTCTTTGGTGACATACTTTGCATCTTAGCTGATTTTGGATACGTTTCGGGAAGTGGTTGCCTGCTGATGTTGCTATTGACAATGTAGTGGACCGTCTTGGTAGTATTGTGCGAATAGTATGGTTTCGTAGGCAGAAGCGTACTATTTCTCGTGTAAAATTCAAGAGATCTAAGTATTGTACAAGAAATTTTAGTTTTTGATATTAACCCATATTGGCATAATTTGATTTTTTTAAATAGCAACTTTCAAAAGGGAATATCGCCTAGATAAAAAAGATAAGAACATTTCCGATTTTGTAATACTCTATGGTAGATATGAGCTTATTCGTGCTAAAAAAACATTTTTCAAATAAAATATAACATAGCGCTATATTATCATTATTTGTGAAAAATATACTTTAAATTGAACAAAATTGATAGAGGTCGGTCCACTAGTAATGGAGAGAATAGCTGCAAAGCCTGTAATACTCTTGAGATTGCATGCATTGGCACCATGTGGCTTATCCAGTATAAAGACAGGGTGACTATAAGATAATTTTATTAAAATTCTAACTTCTAATCTGTAATTACATATACATATCGTTTCATTCGGTAAAGTAGTCAAGAAGTTGCATTATAATTACCACGTTTTCCAGTTTCAAACTACAGTGTATTTATATTAATTTACTCAGTGTGAGTTTTTTATGCGCCATAAATGTTTTTTTATATGGGTCAATATTGATCCCGAGGGAGGAAAATGTAAGTGTTTTTAGGATGGAATGAAGGTTAACGATCCGCCTCCGAAATTTATTTTTGAGAAATATCGTGGTTCATTACGTAGGTCTCCAATAGCTGTTAAAACCATCTGAACCATCAAGTCGGAATTTTTTCTCATCAGAAAAAATTACCTTTAAAAGAAATTTATGTTTTAACAGTTCTAAACTCAGGGAACTTCTGCTGTAAATATTTATAGTTGTTTAAGTTGTTAATTACTGCATCCTTATTTTTAAGTGAAAAAACAGTTATTTGAAGAAGAAATTTCAGTTTTGACTACAATTGTAGTTCATTAAAAAAAAAACAAACCACGTCTCGTATGATCAGCAATCTGGACATTGTTGTCCTGTTACGTGATTGATACCAGTGGCGAACCGTTGGTTTGAGCGAACTCGCTACCGTTGGCATAACGCTGGAAGTTCAAAAAATTTGGTGCGTTAAAAATACCTTAAATTTAATAAGTTCTGAGAAATATGTATAATAAAAGACATTTAAAAAGCAACAATACAGTTCCGTCTTACTTATTTACGTCTTATTAAATATGTGAAGTAAAGGGTGTTTTTATAGAGGTATTGAACTTTGAAATTCAATAAAGCAAAGATGAATTTTTTAAATTGACATGAAATTTACTTTATTCGAAAGATAATCTTCTGGCATTATAATTTAAATATGACTTCTGGCATATGACCACCGACTGGCTCGGACGTAGTCTAATCTGAAGGTAACATTTTCGGTGACTTTTTCCAAAATTTGTGGCAGTATATTGGAAATAACGCGGCGAATGTTGTCCTCCAAGTGTTCAATCGTTTCAAGCTTATCGGCGTTCACTAGCGACTTCACATATCCCCACAGAAAAAAAACCAACGGCGTTAAATCGCACGATCTTGGAGGCCAATTCACGGGTCCGAAGTCAGTCTGTTCATGTTGAAATGCCAAACCAAAGTAAACGTAAATCACTTGACAGCTGACAAAATGGCCTCCAGTTAAAAAAGTGTTACCAACTTAAAGTTCTATAGCTGTATAAATAAACACCCTTTATAATAATATACAGAAAAAAGAAATGCTACAAATTGGTTATCATATTGATAAAAATAATATTATATTTTATTTCCGTAAAATTATTATATATTAAAATTATATTTAAAACTCTTATATTTAACGATCAACTATGACATGACATTTTTTGCATTACCCAGCCAGAAAAATAAAATGGGCACAGTGTTATCAAAGCGACGGCGACGGTCGGTTATGCGTTGACAGAACGAGGGATTTACAATCTTGACAGTATTGCCCTGTTACCCGATTGATAACAGGGGCCAGCAGTTGGTTTGAGCAAACTTTCCACAGTTGGCATAATGTTGGTAAATCAAAAACTTTAGTGCTTTTAATATAGCTTAAATTAAACTAATTTTGAAAAATGTGTATAATAAAACACATTGGTTGGTAATTTCTGAAAAACAAAAGTTTTATGGAGTTTTTCAAAATACGATTTTTAGGGAAGAATGAATTGTAGGTTTCCTTTCTATATAATATAATGACATGATTTAGAGCCAATCGAATAAAGAAATGTTGTACCGGAAATCTATTGAAAATTTAAACTGTGTTTTGTATGGGGAAAAATTAAATTTTTATGATGAATAAAATTGTGTTTTCAAAAAAGTATAAAAATCAAAAATCGGTTAAGAACTAGCCTAGGAAGAAAAAGTGCCGCAAAGCACTAATATGCCAAATACCACTTGAACAAGAAACTCGAGCAGAAATCTTAAAAGTTTTCGAAATTGATTGCTGCAACATATTTTCTTATTTAATATACTTATTTATCGTGAAATATGTACATTTTTTTAGGATATCGTTTACCTGTACTAAGGTGTTACTTATATATGGGCATGTTGAGCAAAATAATGATATATTAGTAATGATACAAATATGTGGTTCCCTATATACTTACCAGTGTGTACAAAAATAACCAATCTACAAATAAATTTTCAAACAAAAAAACTAAAAAAAAATATGTACTTATATATATCCTTATCAGAGTATGAAAAATAAAGTGTCTAAAAATATGTTTTAAAATAATTTTTAGATCATTACTTTATTTTTAAAATAATGATAAAAGCAGTATTTTTGGGTAACGTTTTATTTTTTGGATTGAAATAATTAGAAAATTAAATAATTATTAGTAAGTCCTATTATTTGTGTTAAAAAGAGAGCAAGCGAGTAAGCTGTTGTCATTACTGCTACTAAGAAAGGTAATGACATGTCATTACCCTTTCTACACTGGGATGATTTATCTTATTTTCCGGTGTGACAAATGAAATTAAGAAAACAACATGTTTTTCAGTTTTTCATTTTTTTTTTTTGTTTTTGTGTAACATATCTACTAGGACTAAAAATGTACGTGATCATATTTGGTATGTAAGCTTTGTCTGAGGGTTTTTTCTGAAAGAAAAGGACGTGGTGGAATTTTCAAACACTATACAAATTCTTGCTGTACGTGTATAAATTGACATGTGTAACAACAACAAATAGTGTACGTCACAATATACAAAAATTTTATACGAGGGCGGTCCCAAAATAAGCCGACCTGACGTATAGATGGCGGCAGTAGTTTCAAAGAAATTACTTTGGTGAAAAGTGGCAACCTTATAGAATATATGTTTTAAGTTTCAAGGCGCCACGTTGTTTGTTTTTTGAGCCATCAAAATAAACGATCTCAGCCAATTTGTAAACATGTACAAAATTGGTCAACGTTATGTAATTCAATACTTCCATTTGAAAGGTATCAGTCCTAAGAATATTAAAGCAGAGCTTGATTCTACTCCGGGGCACGCTGCTGCTTCGTTTACGAGTATAAAATATTAGGTCGCAGAGTTTAAACAATGCCGTACTAGCTGCCAAGTCGAACACCGTACACTGATAGGAATTTGTGAGTAGTAGCAATGAATTACTTTATTAATACAATGAATTTTTTCATAAAAAAGTATCAAAAAAATTGTTTCATTGAATCAATGAAACATGTTTTAATGAATGGGTTCATTGACCTAATTAAAATTTCATCAAGTATAGGATTTTTTCTTAATAATTCCAGCACATGACTTTTTACAAAAAAAAAAATTTAAGAATTTTGTAGTCAGAGACGGCCTCAAATCAATGTATTTAAAAGTTTTGGTTAATTCTGTTCAACAAAAAAATTTATAAAATTTGTAATATGAAGCATTGAATTTCAGCGATTATTTTTTTTTTATCCAACATATACTATATAGGAAAAAATCACAAATTTACACGAATTTGTTTGCATATAACAAGTTAAACATTTAATTGGACAAAATTCGACGAATTTTCATTGATTTAACGATTTGTTTTTTATGAAATTATGAAAAACTCACACAAAATTTTAATGAAAAAATTAACAATATTAATAAATTATTATTTAGTTAATGAAATTATTCATTAAATCAATAAAGCCGTTTTAATTAAATCGATTAATTTATTCTATGAAGGAAAATTCTATCAGTGTAGTGGTTGACCAATTGAGGTGTCCACGCCAGAAACAGTGAAAAAATTATACAAAATGGTATTGTATGATCGTCGGCTGAAGGTGCGTGAGCTGACTGAAATGATAGGTATTTCAGAAAGTGCTATATACCGCATATTAAACGAAAGCTGTGCGCAAGATGGGTGCCGCTTTTGCATACAATAAAACAAAAACTCCGTCGGGAAGATGTTTCAATAGAGTGTTTGGCGATGTTTCACCGCAATAAAGTCGGATTTTTAAGTCGATTCGTAACCATGGGTGAGACATGGGTCCACCACCAAAGCCCAAAGCAGTGGACTGGAATTGGAGAATCGCGTTCAAAGAAGGCGAATGCAAGGGCATGACGTCTGTTTTATTGGGGTGCGCATGGGATAATTTGTATTATCTTCTAAAAGGAAAAACAATCAATGCCGATGCAAACTTATTGCAGCGTTTAAGTGATTAAATTGGAGAAAAAGAAAGATTTCGTCAATACCATGCACCAGTTCACACATCCACTATTGCGATGATAAAAATCAATGAATTAAAGTTCGAATTGCTTCATCACGCAAATTATTCGCCAGATTTAGCTCCCTCAAATTATTTTCTGTTTCCAAACTTGAAAAATGTTTTTGTTATTTTCTGAAAGCCAACTAAATTAAGAAAAAAAGAAATAAAAGTTTTTCATAATCAAATAATTTCTTTAGCCTTTAAATTCACATCATTTGACGGCAAATGACAAAAATACAATTTTGGCAAAATTGCTTGCAAAGTAGAAATTTTAATTTTTAAATTTTTTGATAATAGTGATACTATGTAGGTAAAGACCACTGCAAATGTAATTAAAAACAAATGAAAGTTCACTTAAAGAAAGAAAGACTTACATTTCAGTACATTAAACTTACATTGTCATTTTTTAATGTTCAAAAAATTAACCACAATTGTATTAAAAATTAACCACATATGCAGTAAAAAATAAACAAACTTTTATTTTTTTATTTTTTTAAACAAAAAACCGGTATAAAATCAATGTAATATCATCATACAGTAATTTGATGTGGTTTGTTTTTAAAATAAATTATATATGTAATCAAAAATTAAATTTATTCTACAAATGGCTGTTTTTTGACTTAGAAACAATGATTTATGTATTACAACTCAAACAACTACACTCTAAAAAATTATTATAAATTTAGTACTATAAAACGAGTACAGTTTTAAGTATTATTACACAAATTCGGTAAATTTAAACATAAAATGCGTAAAACTAAAAATTTTAATTTATTGTGAAATTTTGTGAATTAATAAAATAAATGTATAAATGTAGTATTTGTGATAGTGAATTAAATAACTTCCCAATGTACCAAAAACATTTATACATCCTTAAATAGATACATAATACAGAATTTAAAGAATTAAATTCTGCATTCGATTTATTAAATCAATGAATTCAATAGTTGGAAATTCAGTAGGTTTTTACTCAATCGATTTAAAAAAAATGCTACAATTAAAAAAATTTCCAAAATTTAAAAAATATCGCTAAAATTGAAAACAATCTAAAAAATTTTAAAATTCGCCAAAAATTTAAAAAATCACTGAAATTGAAAAAAATCGCCAACATTTAAAAAAATTTCCAAATTTAAAAAAATTGCCAAAAAATAAAAAATATCGCAATTATTCTCATTGCTAAAAGTAAAAACATCACATTTTGCAATGCTGGCGATATTTTTCAGTTTCGGCAATTCCCAACGATTGAATTCCCAACGATTGAATTGCCAATGATTGAATTCAATGATTGATAAATCGAATGAGCTAAATTCATTGAATTTCCCACTAGTGACTTCCAAAGCATGAATTCTCTGCGATTGATTTAAAATTCGTTCGATTTAAAAAAATCAGATTTGATTCTTAAGGAATTTACATCAAAATATAATTCAATCTTTACTATTATACAACACATTAATAAAACTGTTGCTAAAAAATTTATTTGTTTTTTTAGAAAAATGTTTTGGGCTGTTTTACTCTTTTACCGCAAGGTAAATATACCCATTTTTGGGGGTTTTTGCGCATATAAAAATTTATTTGTACGCATATAAAAATGTATTTTTACGCATTTTATCCATATATTTAGACGTAAATCATCTGCTTTACGCAAAAATTCAGTAAAATTATTCATTTATTTCTAAATTTAATTATATTTTTATGCACTTGCATAGTAAATTTACACACTTTTTGTTGTACAACTTACACGCAATGTGTGTATTTTTTTTTTTCATTTACACACAGCGTAAATTTACCCAACTAATAGTAGGAGTACAGTTTCCTACTATAAGTAGGGTAAATTTCAACAGAAATCAACTAGAGTGTACAAATGTTTAGAGCAGAAGTTCCCTGAGTGTATTATTAATATATATTATTTGTTCCGGCTGTAATTAAACCTCAAAAATAAAGTTTTGCAATACCAAACTTCGGAACGGTTAGATTAGGGGAGCTGTTTTTCAGTTTTTGCTCCTTAGAAATTTACCGGAGTATATTTATCAATTTTAATATCTATTCTCAATTTTGATTTCACTTTATCGTATATGAGGCTTTTGCCTTTCAGTGCCTAAATACATTTTCAATGAATTATTTTCAGCAGATTTTATTTGGGCGTTAATGGATTAAGGCGCTAGACAGTTCTTACTATGACAGGGTATCGAAGCTATTAAATATCGCTGGGAAAAGTGTATCGAGCTAAAAGGAGATTATGTTGAGAAATAAACAACATTTTCCCCAAATTTGTGGTCTTTTCTTTATTAGGTCGACTAATTTTTGGGATCGCCCTCGTACATCAGTTTCAGTATTGCATACAATATGTTGTAAATAAATAAATAAAGCAAATTCAAAAATATTAAAATACAAGAACACTCTGTACCAAACACACCCCGTACGAATGTTAGTAAAATAAATCAAATACGTCAGTATTGATTCGATATGCCTTAAATATATTTTTATATTTTCTGTTCTATTTTACTTAAAGTCTCTTAAACATTTTTCTAAATTATTTAATATCAAAGATATTAATTAATCATACGCTTTCTAAATATCCACGCTCATTTTCAATATTCATGTCAACAATCCATCCTGGGCATTCATTCATCTGCAAAATAACAACAACAAAAGCACACCCTTTTAAATGATTTTTGAAATATGAACTTTTTTCATAACACTCTTACTCTTACTTCCTTTTCCTTCGACGTTCATTTTATCGTTAGAAAGGGCACTGGGTTAAACAACTTTTTACAAACTCATTAATAAATTGGGGTTAAAATTCCATTACTCAAGCGTAGAACCGAATAGAACATTAGCAAGACTTTTTGTGGATGGCGTTCATATACACCCACATCATAAATCTCTGTCATTTAGTTTGGCCTCAATGTTTAAATATTGATTTAATAAACGCGAATGTCTACTGTGTAATCGAAAATTACCAACCAAATGAACAAACATGGTCTTATTTAATTAGTGTCAGTGGCAAAGTTAAAAATTTGTAAATTATGTTGCATTATATGCATTTGACAGTAAAGGATTGGAGAAGGGATTTAATTGAATAATAAACACAGCTGTAGCTGTATTAGTACAAGGATATTAAATTTATATTCATTACGGCAGTTAAAGGATTAGAAATTTATAAGATTTGACAAAGTTAATTACTATGCAATTAGATACTTTATTTTGAGTATATTTACTTATTTTTTAAGTTTAAAGAAAAATGTAATATAAGAACTAGGAAGTTCACATTTAAGCTTTCATTAATAGCGACTACTTTAACAGAAAAAAATTAAGTTTTTTAACTTATAATGTACCAAATATTCCGTTTTCAACTTTACTTTTAAAAGACTTTATTTGTTTAATTGACATAGATAATTAAGTGGTTTAAAATCTTAAAAAAAAATCAACATCTGTACGAAAATCATAAATACCAAAAATTTAGAAAATTTTATCGGGAAATGTCAAATAATTATTAAAAAAAAATTTATTTGTGCACTTTTATACAGGAGTTTTTTAAATATTATTTAAAAATATATAAAAGCCTTAAGTTTTAGAAAAGCTAGAGCCTTTATAATTGGCAGAGCTTTAACAAAACACGTGTTTATCACCAAGTTTGCTCCATTCTTGTCTTCTTAGTAATGATCCATTCTTGTGTTCTTAGTAATCGAACACGTGGCTAGGGTATTTTCCGAACAAGCATCAACATTTGAAAAAACCGCCAAATTTAAAAAAAATTCCCAAAACTTAAAAAACAATCTCAAAATTGTAGAAATTTATTAAAATTGCCAAAATTAAATTTACGCCAACATTCGAAAAAATGTTTAAAATTAAAAAAAAAAAAAAATGCTAAAATTTAAAAAAAAATCGTCAAAACTAAAAAAAAACGCGAATTTTTACTTTAATCGATTTTTTAATTTTGGTGATTTTTAAAAATGTTTGCATTTGTTTCTATGTTGTTATTGTACGTTATAAAAACTGGAAATTTTGTTTTTACCAAATTAATTTTCAATTAAACAGTTAATACATATTATTAACCATTTAATTGAAAGTAAGTTTGAAATCGAACAAAAGTTTAATTGACATTTTTTTGACAATCATTTTTTCTGTGTATTTTGACATAATCTTTTAAAACGAAGATACCACTAATACCCAAACTTAAGTTTATGCGTGCCGTAGTGTGTAATTTCTAAAGTTGATACGTTGCTTACAATGCAATCTTTTTATTTTAATTTGGTTTGTGTGCTACGCACTCATCTAGTAACATAGTTTTCAGCATATTTTTACGATATATATTACGATATCTCAAAATCCATTACAGCGACTCGTGTTCAGCACACAGAGACTATTTTTATAATTTTTCGAAATAAATTTAAGCCTCAAACTTGAATCGATTGCATCATGTCCTAACGTGTTCCAATTTGACTCAAATTTTCTAAAAAAATTTTGATCGTCACTCCTTGAAAAGCGACATTTTAGCAGTCTTTTTGATATTTTTTTTATGTTGTTGTTTTTTTAAAGGGTATTTATATAAAAAATTGATAAAAAAAAAAAAAAAAAAAATTATTGACGAGAAAGTTAAAAATGAAGGGTTAAAGCCCGTATGACACTGTATAGTTTTTGTATTGACAATCTAAATTAAAGCAGTACAAATATATTGTTACTCAATTTTTTAACTAGTGGAAAGAGTACGAACACATAGTGCCAAATTGTAGTAAATGTCAAAACAAATACTTTTGTTATCGATAAATCAGCGAAAAATTGGGATATCTGTCAAAAGTGCAAACGAAAATTTTGAACTTTATCTTGACATTTCTCACAGGCAAATAAGTTTGTTGTCAGTTTCTTTTTGGAACTGTCAGTTTAAAAAAAAAAAAACAAAACTGTTTGTTTACAAATTGTATATATGTTTCATTCGCACATTAATGTTGTTTCTTTCTCCCAATACATCTTGAAACTATACAAAAACTATACAGTGTCATAACAGCTTAACACTCAAGAACGCTTGAAAAGCATCTGAAATTGCCCAAAATATAAATTTTCCAATTGTATATTTTTTCTTTATCATTATTTCTTTCAGACTTCAGTCACAGTTTAAGCTCACTAGCTTAAACGCTTCCTTTGAAATTTTACAATTTTGTTAATACAAGACATGGAGTATAGCCCCGAAGGGCTCCCTCCGATCTTAAAAAAAAATCGGATATATGAAAAAAGGAGAAAAAATAGAGAATAATTTTTTAATTTTTAAATGTTTGTGGTTGTTTTTAAATAAGTCTAAATTTTCTAAACTTTAAACATATTTTCATACAGGGATGTGTTTAATTTCACCTCCACTTTTAAACTAAAAAACATGGGCTTAGGCAGCTGAAAAATAAGTTTATCACATTTTCTTCTGCTGTATCACCAATCCGAATTTTATTAAGTTCAAAGGGGACCCATCGGAAAAGCTTCCTTGTAAGTGTCAGGCAATTTATATAGAATATTTGCCTTTTAATTTGTCTGCAAAAACTTAAAATGTTGAGTTCACGAATAAAAAATACGTAGTTTTTTTACACGGCTATACATCTTTAATTTCCCGTGCTAAAACGTTTGCATAAAATAATACATTATTTTATATGCACTTATCAGTTTTTGTCTGCCAGTGTAATTAAGCGCACATAATTATATAATTTCATATATGATGTCATATATAGTTGCATCCTATCGCATCTCGCTCAATATATAATTGAATATTGTATTTACAATACGCTTAAACTAATCCAATTAAGAATGACGTTATATAAACCTAGACATTGGAAAATACAAAATAATAAATTTTTAGATATTTTTTAAAATAACACAATTTAATTTTGGGGAAAATTGTATATTACTAGAAAATTTATCAATCATATTTTGAATGTAAATATGTATTACATCAAATCAATATTACAATTAATTGCTTATATCCTTTTGTGTATAATTTCATGTACAAAATTTACCCCAATTTTTGTCTTTTAAATTTATTTCTTTCTGGTTCTTATACACAAACGATGAAGGAGCCCTGAAAAAAAAATTGTTTCATTTGTAACGTTAGGAGTGTTAAATTACGAGTTAGCTTTTTTTTAATGTAAAAAGCTAAATTTAGTTCCAACGTTTCTTCCGACTTGTTTTTTATGTAATTTCAAGAGAATTTTTTGAATAAAATAAAATGTCCCAATGGAAAAGAAGTTGCCACAAACTACAAGGACATAGAATTTTTGCAAGTGTCTAAAGTCTAAAAGGATTAATAACGTCGAAGCAAAATCCGTATTTGACGGTAATACTTTCTGCAAATATTTCGGATTTTAATGAAGTTTTAAAATCAAAAACCGAATACCACTATAACTTTATTATGTATAGGGCTGCGATTTCCATGCAAATGCATGTTTTTTTGTCGATAATCAAAGAACGATGTCGATCAATTATCTTTCCGAATCAATAAATTTGCATTAAAATGCAATCGATTTGTTTTTGCATATGTCGGTGAAAATGCATATTTTTGCATATTTTGGTTTTAAATGCATATTTTTTGCATATTTTAAATTTATAAATGCATATTTTGGTATTTTTGAGCGATTTTTTAAAAAGTTTATTAACAAAAAAAAAAGTTTAAAACATTAATTCACATTAAATTTTCAAATAAAAATATATATGAAATTTTTTGATTGTTTTGCAACGTATTTTTGGAAAAAAAAACTGGATTCTTCAGGAAATTTTAACGTGAATTAATAAAATTTTAACATTCAATACAATAATTTAAATGAAATTCGTCCATTAATTGTTCGAAATTTAATTGTGAGTATATTTTACAGCTTAGCACGTATCTTTTGTTTTACGAGATTTTTTTCCCATGAAATATGCCGAAGATAAAGCCATCCAAGTCTTCCATTATAATTAAATACGTTAATGAATTTAACAATGCCTTTAAATCTGATGGTCGAATACTTTTATTGCAAAGTTTTCAATAAATCCGTGAGCCACGAAAGGAAATTTTTGGTTGAGCAACACTTAAATAGTCAAAAACATAAGGAGTTGCTCGAGCGTGTTACAGAAAAGTCTTCCCAATCGTTGCTTTAAAATACAGAGACAACAAATAAGTCTTGTAACGAAAATTTAAGAAATTTCTAGTCCGTTTTAAGAAAAAATTATGTGGACAAAATATAAAACTCCAAACTAGAAACAATCTGTTCTTTTTTGAAAAGAAAATATTTATGGGTGTCGGTGGACGAAACAACGGATATAGAAGGACGTTACGTTGCAAATGTTATTGTCGGAGTTTTGGATAAAGATGAAGAAGTTTGCAAAAAATAAGTTCTTGCTTAACGTTGTGGAATTGGAAAAGGCCAACCATGCTACGCTAGCTCGTGCTTTCCATGACTCAATAAATTTGTTGTGTTAAGATTTCGACAAAAAGCAGATCCTTAGATTTTTAACCTTACATGGCTAAAGCTGCCTTAAAATATGTTACATGCTTGGCACATGGGTTACACCGCGTTGCAGAGGAAATTAGAAGCCAATTCGATAATATTGATTTATTGGTTTCATACGGGAAACAAATATTTTTAAAGGCTCCTTCACGAGTTGCAATTTTTAATGAAATGTATCCGTTGGATTCCCTTCTACCGCAGCCAGTATTAACAAGATGGGAAAAAAATAAGAAAAAAATCCAAAACGTTTTGCAAAAAATTATTTATTTCAAAAAAATAAAACATATTTCAAAAATTTTTGATCTGGAATCAAATGTGGGATCTGAATAAGAAAATGAATTTTTCCTAATGAATTGGCATACTTCAAGTATGCTCCTATAACTTCGGTTGACGTTGAGAGATCATTTTCCATGTACAAAAGGTTTTTTGCGTACGAACAGACAAAGTTTTACTTTTGATAATATAAAAAAGTGTTTATTTGTTTGCACAAACAAAACTTTAAATTAGTTATTTAAGTTTTTAAAAGATATTGTGCCTTTGAATAACAGTAGACTGAATTTTTTATTTTTTGTTTTGTTTTTAATAAAATTAAAAAAAAACGATTTATTAAGTTTTTAGTGCATATTTTGGATTTGTTAGTGCATATTTTGGATTTGTCAGTGCATATTTTAAGCGCATACTTTCGATTTTTTAGTGCATGAAAATCTCAGCCCTAATTATGTATATATTAGTATCAGTTAAGATATAAATTTATACCGCTATATAAAATCGGATTAAATTGTATCGCGCTATTGGATTTAACCTGATGTAATTTAACCTGATATTATCAAATTAAATTAAACTAATGCAAACTTATATAATTATATGGGCCTATTTCTCGGATAAAACTGTATTAAGATTCATATTAAATTTCATATGATTATATAAAGCATCATATTATTTTTTTTAATCGGGTCATTAGACGTTAAAAGTTTCTATGTGTACTTGGGTTATATTTAACTTATGACTTATTTGTGCAATAATCAAGTTTTAACTACTCCAGCCGTAGTTCATTAAAATAGAAAGAAACGCAATTTTATTTTTTCGCGGTTTTTAAAAAGGTTTCCGCATAATAATCTTCTTGTTTAATTAAACTCAAAATTAATATTTATCTAAAATTTTAACGTAATTATACAATAACGATGCATATCCAACTTAGATGACACAACCGTTTTCAAATTTGACGCGTTTCGCGGATTTTGATGAAACAGATTTAAGTGTTGTTTCGCGATATAGACATAAAAATTCCCAAAATAACGGACACAATAAGTAAAAACTTATTTAAAATATGTTGTGCAGTATTATTGGTCAACTATTTAGTACAACTTTAATGTTTCTATGTGTTCCTCCTTGGAACTCTAAGTATCTTTCGCGCTTGAAAAATAAAAAAAATAATTTGTATAAAAAATATAAACAATCCAATTCATATTTATACTATATGAAATACTCAATTGCTAGATCAGCATATACTATTGCGAACCAAACAGCCTATAAAAATTATTTAAAACGAGTTAAGGATAGCTTGAAACACGACCCTAAATCATTTTATAAATTTGTTACTTCTAAAAGGCGTGCCGCTGATTATCCATCAATAATAAAGAATGGGGATTGCGAGTCATCAGATGACTTAAATATCAGTAATATCCCAGCAAAAAATTTCCAAAAAGGTAAGCGGGTTTGTAATCAAGCATTTTGGCCAGAACGCATTCCTTACTAGATTACCTACTCCATTCTTTTAACAGGGCGTGAGACTAAAATAATTGATTCTTTAGAATTGATTATTTTTTTACCGAAGAACCATTTACTTTATATTTTTAAGAACTACATACATTTTTTAATACATAAATAGTTTCATTGTAAAACTACGAAGTACTTACACAAAAAAAATAAATAAATAGTTCACTAGAAAAATAAAAAGTACTTACATTTTAAAAAAAAACAAGTGGAAGCATTAAAGTCCGATGTGCCGAATTTGGTATAAAAAAGATTAAATTCGGCTGTGCCGAATTTTTGGATACCCTCCATCTCATTGTTTGAATTAACCAGTGCAAGTGCAAATAATATATATATATATATCTATATTCCTTGTAAAAATAACAATAACAATGTTGTTTTTATAAGTAAAATAAAATATGATTAATTAATGTATTTGGGGTGAATAAAAAAATGTTGTATCAATTATCGTTAAAAGCGAACTGCACTGTATATAAATACAGATAAAGATTTACACAATTCAATATATATGGTTTGTGCCTTTGCTATAAAAAAATCGTCGATATTCAGGCGCTGAAATCGCTATGTTTAATTTCTATGATATTAAATATATATTTGAATTGGGAGTTAAAATCCAATTAATATTCTTTTAAGAATCCAATTGCAATTGATGGAAACGTCTAATTGGGAAAATTGTCAATAGCGCCATCTATTAAGTTATAAAGGGATAGGTTTAAAGGGACAGTAATAAGAAAAAAATTGTTTTAAAAATAATAAATATATTGTGAATTGTGCGCCCGGTAGGCTAGTTGGTAGCGTGCTGGCTTATCAGTGCGGGGGTCGTGGGTTCGATTCCCACCAGAGGCACTGGTCTGTTTTCGCTACAACGCGCCGAAGGCCATAGTAGCTAGTGCTCGGTTAGGGTAATATTTATATAATTTGTAATTATGTGATTATTAATTAATAAATAAAATAAATATTGTGAATTAGTAATTTAATTTAATATCTACTTGTAATTGAGAAAGGACCTAATTGGAAGAATAACTGGCTCCTCCATTTAAATTGTGAAGGGAAGTTTATAAAAAAAAAAAATAGAAAAAAAATATTCTTAGGAAAAAAACTTTTGTTTTGTAAATGAAACGATTTTAGTAGAAAAAAATCTAACACTCGATTAACGAGGGTTATGTAGACAAAAATAAACTCAGCTTATTGCAATAATTAAATGCAGTTTGCTTATAACACTTGAAATAGGGGAAAAGCACAAATCGATGTCTCAAAGTAATCAATATTTGTAGAAAATAATATTATCCATACATGAAATATTTACATATAATGTAGCACTGAAATAATTATTTTTCTATAAAACAAAACCTGTGATTTAAGTAGAAAAAAGCCACAAAATAGGCTTTTAGCAATGTAAGGAAAATGAATTGTATTAAATACAAAAACACTTTAATTTTAGCGAAAAACATACCGATTTGATCTAAACATGCTAGGAATATTATATTTTAATAATATTAATAAAAACTTTAAATGTTTTTCATCTTATGTTTCACTGAAACACAAATTAATGTTCAAAGTTATTCTGCAGGTTTGTTTTCACACGGACTTTTAAAAAAGCATTTAGGGGTCCAAGAAGGTGATTACGTAGAAACTTTTGAACTGTTTTGTAAATACTACATTAACATAGTTTAAGTGAAAATCGTTTCAGTTACATATATTCAGTTGAATTGGACAGAACTAAAGGGAAATGCAAATTGAAGTATTTATGAAATCTGTGGATATAAGAAGTCCGTTATATCAGACATCATTTGTACGGAGTCTTGTTGACGAGACAAACAATTTAAATAAAACGAATTCTTTATAACAAAGATCCATTTTGCAAATTTTATTTTTATTGAATTTCAGAGGGAAATTAGTGTTTTAGTTTTAGTGAATTTAGGGTTTAAAAAGCATACGCGAATTAAAAAAAAGACTTAAAAAAAAAATGCGCTTGCTGAGACATACATAATGAAATAATTATTAAATACCCGTTTACATTACAACACACGTGTTTATACTATACATCACATAAGTCAAACGGAAAGTGTGATAATATTAAGTTTGTCAAAAAATTAAAAAAGAAAATACTGTGTGTGTTTAGAGTGTTTTCGTGACACAAAAAATTAAAGAAACTGGATTTTTTTCAAATTATATAAATTAAAAAATTGATCCGGTGACAAATTAACATGTTTTGCTGACATATTAAACTTTTGTCAAAAATTCGTAAATTTTTTGGAAGCAAAAATCGTCCAATAGTCATTTAGTTATTTTGGGTATTAAATATCGTCAAAATGACTATAAATCGTCAAACCTGGCAACACTGCATGTGATTGCTTCTAATGCATACATACATACAGGCACGTAGCTAGGAATTTGTTTCGGGGGGGGGGGGGGGGGGGGGTGCTTTTCGATTTTTTTTTTTTTATATATTTTTTTTTGCACACTAAAGTAACAGCTTTTTCTTTTGTTTGCTAAATTTTTACCTACACGTAATGGGCAATCATGTATTAATAATAGAAATAGCTTTCTGATTTCATTTTGAAACAAAAACCTCCCGCATAAAGTGCATTTCCTTAAAATGCATTTTTTCATTTATTACTTATTGTGTTCATTATTTTGCGATTTTTGATGTCTATATTGCGAAGCAACGCTTTAATCTATTTGATCACAAATTTGAAAATGTTTGTGTACTTTAAGTTGGATATGCATCGTTATTGTCTAATTACGTTAAATTTTTAGCTAAATATTAATTTTTAGTTTAATTAAATAAAGAAAGGATTATGCGGAAAACTTTTTGAAAACCACGAAAAATAAAATTGCGTTACTTTATATTTTTATGTGCTAATATACGTCTAGGGTAGCTAAAACTTGATAAATGTAAAAAAAAGTAAAAAAGTTTCAACTTCTAATAACCCGATTAAAATTAATATGATGCTTTATATAATCATACGAAATTTAATATGAGTCTTAATAAAGTTTTATCCGAGAAATGGGCATAATAATTATATTTGCATTAGTTTAGTTTTAATTTGATAATATCAGATTAAATAACATCCGAATAATGACGCGATACAATTTAATACGATTTTATACAGCGGTATAAATTTATATGTGAACTGATACTGAAATATACAAAATAAGCTATAGTTGTGTCCGGTTTTTGATTTTAAAACTTCATGGAAATCCAAAATATCTATTAATCCTTTTAGACTTTAGCCACTTGCAAAAGGTTTACAACTTTATAATTTGTAACAAATTCCATAGCATTTGGAAATTTTATTATATTCAAAAATAAAAAAATATAAATGAAGATTGTGTGGTATTTATTAACTTACACCATTGAATAACAAAGACGGAAAAAACGTTGAAACTAAATTTAGAGTTTTAGATTGAAAAAAATCTTAGACTAAATTAAGAACTCATAATGTTACAAATGAAACAAATTCTTTTTTTAAGGTTAAGAACCAGAAAGAAATCAATTCAAAAGACAAAAATTGGGGTAAATTTTGTGTATAAAATTATACACAAAATTATGCAATTAATTGTATTGTATTGATGTAATATACATTTACATCCAAAATATAATTGACAAATTTTCTAGTGTGACTCTGCATGGGGTAATATACAATTTTATCTAAAATAAAATTGTGTTTTTTAAAATATGATATAATATCAAAATATATATTATTTTGCAATGTCTAGGTATATAAATATAACGTAATTATTAATTGGATTAGTTTTAGCGTATTCTAAATGCAATATACAATTATACGCAACTATATATGACATCATATTAAATTTTTTATACGAAATTAATTTTATATATGAATTTATATAATTATGTCCGGTTAAATGCACTGGCAGACAAAACCTTATAAGTGCATATAAAATAATGTATTATTTTATGCAAAAGTTTTAACTCGGGAAATTAAAGAATTATAACCGTCCAAAAAACAAATTAAAAGCAAATATCCTATATAATTTGTCTGACACTTACAAGGAAGCTTTTCCGATGGATTCCCTTTGAAATTAATGAAATTCGGATAGGTGATAAAGCAGCAAAAATATATGAAAAACGTATCTATTTTTAAAATCGGTGGTGAAATTTAACACATTTTTGTATGAAAATATGTTTAAAGTTTAGGAAATTTAGACTTATTTAAAAACAGCGTTCAAATCCTCGAGAAAACACACATTTTGAAAACCATTTTGACACTATGTCGTGGACCCCGGCTGCCACTTATTTGAATTATTTTAACAAATTATTCACTATTTTTTCCCCTTTTTCATATATCCGACTTCATGTATTGTATTAAAAAAATCGTAAATTTTACAAGCAAGCGTGATTGTAGTCTGAAAGAAATAATAAAGAAAAAATATAAAATTGGAAAATTTAAAAATATACCTGACATCGCCTAGGTCTTATTTCCATCGCCTAGGTCTTATTTATTTCGTATTGCCAATTCACTTTGATTTATATTTTGGACAATTTCAAATGCTTTTCAAATTGTTTTTAATCAATTTTTTAAATAAAAACCCTTTAAAATGTCTAAAAAAAAAACTACATCGTTATTACTGGTTTAGCTGCTTGATTTAAAAAAGTCTCATTTCAAGGAGCGCCGATAGAAATTTGTTTACATTTAGTCTAAAAAGAAATTGAGAAAATTTGAGTCCCATTGGACCACGTTAACATGTTATGCATATCGATCAAAGTTTGAGGCTTAAATTTGTTTCAAAAAATTAAAAAAATATGAGATATCGAAATATATATCGTAAAAAAAATACTGAAAACTATGTTACCAGATGCGTGCGTAGCAAACCAAATTTACCAAAAAGATTGCACTGTAAGTAAAGTAACGACTTTTACGGCACAAGTAAACTTAATTTTGAGTCTTAGTGGTAGCTCCATTTTAAAAGATTATGTCAAAATACACAGAAAAAATCATTGTCAATAAAAAAATTCAATTAAACTTTTGTTCGATTTCAAACTTACTTTCAATTAACTGTTTAATTGAAAATGAATTTGGTATAAAAAAAAATTCTCAGTTTTTATAACGTTGAACAACATTGAAACAAATGCAAAAATTTTAAAAAGTCGCCAAAATTAAAAAAAATCTTTTAAAGTTGAAAATTCGCGTTTCTTTAATTTTGGTCATTTGTTTAAATTTTTTTTGAATTTTGGCGTTTATTTTGGGAGTTTTTTAAATTTCTGCAATTTTGAGGATTGTTTTGGCAATTTTTTTTTCAAATTTTGCGATTTTTTCAAATGGTCTAATTTTTCCCAATAGTAAACAATATTCAATTAAATTTTTAATAGATGTGAATAAAACTATATGTAATTGAAAATAATATTAATTAAATAGATACAAATTAGTTTAGTTGTTACTACAATTGCATCAACACGACCGAATTTAGTTAAACTTTTGCTGAATCAACAAATATTTTAATTAAAACTCAATTTTAGTTTTTTCTGTTTAGTTTGCATTTTCTCAAACAATTTTTTGATTATATTTTAAGTCAAAGACTTCGAAATCTCTTATGAAAAGATTTTATTTATTGCTTTTTGTCGAAAATCAACTCTAACAATGATAGCCGCCCATTTGCAGGTGATGTTTTCTAACGAAATTTTAAGATTCGAATCATATAAAACTATTTCCTATTTGATCCAAGTCAAAAATAATTATTTTCATATTAAATTTATCAATAACATTGTTACTTTCTAACGAATTGTATTAAGTTTTCAAATTTGTCAAATCATTTCGGGGGGGCTCTAGCCCCCAAGCCCCCCCCCCTAGCTACGTGCCTGCATACATACCAGTTATAGAAACCTTCATACATACATACATACAGGGTGGCTGATGCATATTGTTACAATAAGAAATTTAAATAACTTTTTTATTTTTATTTCTTTGTTTTTACATTTGAAAAGCCATACATTTTTAATAAGTATTTTTAATGGCTTTTAAGAAACAATTTATTTAAAATGACTAACACGCCTGATGACATCAAATGCAAGCGAAATTCCGTGCAAATTACAGAGAATATTCCAAGCTAAAGGGCAAGGCTACTGCGTTCAATTGCTTGTTGTTTGATTTTTTTAAAGGAGAGAAATGAAAATCCTTAAGCAGAACTGTCCGTATTGACTGTCTGGTGATAAATATATGAGCAAAAATATTCCATGTCGAAACTCTAGAATTGACTTGTATTGCAGCAACTATGGCAACAATTGTTTCTTACATTCGAACTGAGAAATTTTGATTAAAAGGCGTCCTAATGATTGTTCCACGATTGACAAAATAATTTACGAGCCCAATCTGCTCGGAGGAGTGCCGCCTAATGTGCCCGTTAAGTTTGTTTATGCGGAAATGCCAGCCCCCAAAGCATTGTAGTGGCGCACAATCAAAATGTTAGTTTCATTACCCCATTCGTTCATTTCCTTAAATTGAAAGACGAATCAATGAAACCAAAAAAAAAAAAAAATAAATCGAACCGATTAATAACTCAGAAAATTTATTACGTTTTCTTTTGTAGTGACATTTATCAGCCACCCTGTATTACAAAACAAAACAAAAAAACTACAACAATATTTTGTGGGTTTTTCAAAGATTTTTTTTTAAAAGAACTACAACTACTTTTACAAAGTGTGTATACCCTCCGCACTATGGGATGGCAAATTATTTTTACAAACACGCTTGCGGAGACATACATAATGAAATAATTATTAAATACCCATTTACATTACGACACATATGTTTATACTATACATCACATAAATCAAACAAAAAGTGTAATAAAATTAAGTTTGTCAAAAAATTAAAAAAGAAAATACTGTGTGTGTTTAGTGTTTTCGAGACACAGAAAATTAAAGAAACTGGTATTTTTTCAAATAATATAAATCGAAAAATTGATCCAGTGACAAATAAATATGTTTTGCTGATATATTAAACTTTTGGCAAAAATTCGTAATTTTGTTGGCAGCAAAACCCATAAAATCATCATTTAGTTATTTTGGGTATTAAATATAGTCAAAATGACGATAAATCGTCAAACCTGGTAACACTGCGTGCGATTACTACTAAACATACATACATACATACATACCAGTTATAAACAACAATATTTTGTGGGTTTTTTTGTTATTGTACGTGTTGATTATGACCACGGATGGTAACCGATTCTATGTGGTTATTGGCTTCGTGAATGCTATTTTCTTTTATTTCGGTAACGTTATTTTAGGGGTAACTATATTTAAGTTATTTCGGTTGCGGGCTTTTAGCGTTAACGGTATTTTATTTATTTCGCTAGCGGTATTTTAGATATAAAATAACGTTACATTTTAGTTATTTCGGTAACTTTATTTCAGGGAAAGGTTTTTCAGTTATTTTGGTAACGGCATTTTAAGGGTAACGTTATTTTAGATATTCAGGTAATGTTAATGCACACCAGAATTTTTAGCCCCATTATGCCCGAGTTTTGATTACTTTCTTGCTTATGATCATACTTTGGGAAAATATATATATTTAAAGAAGTTTTTTCAGATCTTGGTAGATTATTTCGGTAACGGTATTTTTATGGTATTGAAATTTTAATTATATCGGTAACGGTATTTTACGGATAACGGTGTTTCAATTATTTCGGTAACGGTATTTTAAGATATTGATATTTTATTTATGTCGGTAACGGTATTTTACGGATAACGGTATTTCAATTATTTCGGTAACGGTATTTTTGGGTTAACGATGGTCAGTTGGAAGGGGTTTGAATCGGTTACAGTAATTTAGCGATATTGACTGCCATCCCTGATTGCGTATATTCTTGTGTATAAGCATTGAATGTACGTATGTATGATGAAATAAATAGAATATTTTAAAATTTGATTCAAAATTTTAAGAGGTATTCCCACATTTTCACTCATAACTTTTGAACGCGTTAACCGATTTTGATCATTTTCACTAGCAAACTGCTCATGATATCAACAAACAATTTGACTGAAAATTAGCAATACCTCTTCTGTATTAGCGGAGTATTTTGTATTAACACAGACAGACGGACAGACGGACAGACGGACAGACGGACAGACGGACATGGCTATATCGACTTCTCTATTCATGCTGATCAAGAATATATATAGTTTATGGGGTCCCAGATTTTTTTTAAAAGAATTACAAACATTTGACAAAGTGATATATACCCTCCTGCACTATGGGATGGAGGGTATAAAAAGTAGTTCCATAAGTTAATTCAACTTTTACTCGCACGTGATTGTTATGATAACATGGGTTTGTCATAATTTTGGAGCTATAAACCACGAAAATATTAATTTTTCAAAACAAAAGAACAATTCAAAATTGAAAAACAAAAATATGACTCACGCACAATCACCCTCGAAATTTTTTTTACACTCACTCACGATAACGTCAGTAATTTCAACTTCCACTCACAATTTTCTGCTCACGTGCGCTTCCCTAATTTATACCTAACCACAGTTTAACAAAATTTAGGCAACATGCAATTTCTGTTTTTAGTATTATTTTCCTGCAAATAAAAATTTGTTTGAAAAAATATATGAGATAAATTCTTTAAAATTGTATAACTTCTTTTTTAAAAATTAGGAACTACTTCCAATAACGTTCTTTTATTAAGAAAAAGTATATGATTACTTCTTGCGTACAAAAAGTTATACATATAAGTTAATAACAATATTTTCTTTTAAATAAATATTTACTTTGTTATTGAGTTCATGCTTCCTGGTTTAAATTTAAAGAATTGATTACAATACTACTTGCTTTTTTGACTCTATCGTTGGAATGAGTTTGGTATTGCAGTTACTAAATTTGGCAATGAGATATGTAAGCAAGTGTGGGCATCACCTTCTTTTTGGAATGTGTAATTTTTTCCTGGGATGTTTGGTGATTTTTTTTCATCTACTTACTCATCATCGATATACAACTCTCATCATTATCCTTATACAATTTATGAATCAACGCGAATTAATATGCCTCCTATTAATGAACAAGCTGTGTTAAGTTATTTAAATAAGTTAAAATGGTCCTATGCTGCGGGTCCGGATGGTATTCCTAGTTGCATCTTAAAGCAGTGTTCTCATCTACTATATATTCCGCTGACATTAATTTTCAATAAATCGATTCAATTGGGTTACTTTCCATCTATTTGGAAGGAATCATTTATTATCCCGCTGTTCAAGACTGGATCTAAAGCGGTTGTTTCTAATTATAGAGGAATAGCAAAACTAAGTACTATAGCAAAATTATTTGAAAAAATCGTTTATGATTCTATGGCACATCAAATTTCATCTATTTTATCTCCGAGTCAACATGGTTTCCGCAATTCTTGTTCTACAGTTACAAATTTGCTGGAACTTACTACTTATGTGAATGAAGGCTTTATCAATAAAAAACAAACTGATGTAATTTATACTGATTTCAGTAAAGCGTTCGACCAAGTTAATCACAAACTCTTGTTGTACAAACTCGATAAGATTGGCTTTAGTATATTATTTCTTAAATGGATTGGTTCATATTTATACAACAGAAAGCAGCGTGTTAAATTTCGAAATTCGTTTTCCAAATATATTGATGTTTTATCTGGTGTCCCACAAGGTAGTTATCTTGGACCTCTATTATTCACATTATTTATAAATGATCTTCCTTCAGTTATTACGCATTCTAGTACTTTAATGTATGCAGATGATGTAAAAATTTATCTTTCATTCAACATTTCGTTTTACTACTTGGTGCAAAATAAACTTAATGAGCCTTAATGTTAAAAAATGCAAGTACATGATATTTTCTAGATGCTCTCCTATTAATGGTCGCTACGTGATGAATGATGCTACTATTGAGTTAGTGGAGTCATTTAACGATCTTGGCATTCATTTAGATAGAAAGTTAGACTTTAGATCTCACATATCTTTAACAATAAATAAAGCTACTGGAGTACTTGGATTCATCAAACGCTGGAGCAAAGAATTTCGTGATCCATATACTACAAAACAATTATTTACAACGCTTGTCAGACCGATTCTAGAATATGGTTCTGTCGTGTGGGACCCTCAGTACCTTATCCATTCAAATTCTATTGAATCCGTTCAAAAACAATTTTTATTATTCTGCCTTCGCGGCTTGGATTGGAATCCAAATATTAATCTGCCCTCATATCAACAACGCCTAGCACTTATTAAATTACCTACGCTGAAAAGCCGCAGACAAATGCTGAATGTGTCCTTCTTGCTTAAGTTGATGAATGGAAGTCTTTATTCATCATATCTGCTAAGTAAAGTAAATATGAATATTCCTTTTCGTTGTTCAAGAAATTATGAATTTTTAAATATTAAATATCATAAACCTAATTTTGCAAACTTTGATCCATTTCGTAGAACTTGCGATGAGTTTAATATGTTGTTTCAGTTAATTGATTTTAATAAAAGTTTAGATATTGTAAAGAGAGATATTATCTTATATTTAAATTCCTTAAATTAAATAAGTAATTCTAGTATTTCTATTGTAAAATATTTTAATTTTTACTAATTGTTCATAGTCTGCACGGATTATCTCCATAGACTTAAATAAATAAATAAATAAAAAATGTTAAAAACTTGAAGAAAATGCTTTTTTACGAAATGCACTTTATGCGGGAGGTTTTTGTTTCAAAATGACCTAAAAGAGCGATTTATATTATTCATACATTATTTCCCATTATGTGCTGATAGGTTTAAATTTAGCAAAAAAAAAAAAACAGTTGTAACCCTAGTATGCACATATTTCTACAAATTTCCGCGGGTCACAAAAAAAATATAATCAAAATAAAAAATCGAAAATGCCAAGTTTTAGTGATATTTTTCTAAAATTAGTTAGTTTTTTCACTTGTTTAACTAAAGCGGAAATTTAGCAATTTTTAGTGATTTTTTGGGACAGATTTAGATAATTTTCTAGCTTGTTTTTTTTTGCATATGTTTTGCCTTGGAGAAATTTTGATTTTATACCTGTTGTTATATCCAAAATTTTTAACCATCAGCCGATTATTAGCCGCCGCGGAAAGTTTTTCCCTTCAAGGAGTGGCTGACCATATTTTGATGAGTAGGGCGATTAAGTCGCCGCCGAATGTTTTTGCATCGAGCTGACTCCGCTGACGTTTTGCAACGGCTTTTATCCATTATTACTGCTACCCTACTCATTTTTAAGATTCTGAAGCTACATATATTTTCTTAGAATCTAATAAAACATTTTTAATATATTTAACATCTTCAGATTACAAGAAATTTAAGTTCTGTTGGTTCATAATATAATTATTCCATTAATTTTTTTTTTTTTCAAAATCCATAGAACAAAATAATTTTTACGCGAACAAAACAGACTTTAATACTATTTAAAAAAAACTTTTAACATTTCCTATTTGATCTCATTGTCAGTCAAAAATAAATATTTATATATTAAATATATCAATAACAATGTTACTTTCTAACAAATTGTATTACGTTTTTAAATTCGTCAAATCTTTCCTTGCAAACCCCCCTTTGATACGTGCCTTTCAACATATATTGCCGGCATTAAATATGTACGCAATTGAGTGGTCCATACTAGAGATAACATAATTTTGACATTTGCTGTAATTTATTTCTACATATTAATCTCTAGTATAGACTGTGGGTAAGGAGTTCATTTTTAAAACTTTGGCTAATTCCAGGTTAAAACACACAAATTAAAGGATTAAATGTTGTGAGTTTGCAGTATTTGGTGCTTAGAAAAGAATCGTAAATTTGTTAAATTTAAAGTGGTTGTAAACAATAAAATTTTTTAAGAAAATATTCTTTCAACAAAAGTAGAATTTAATATATTTTTATAAACGTGGATAAAACTTCTTTGTTACATTCGTTATTTTTTTTTATATTATTACCCACCCTCTACTAAAAACGAAAATAATAATAAATCCTTTGGCAAATGTCGTCAGTTGTTTGCAGCAATGATTTTGGTATTATTATGATTACATTTGAAGCGCTCAACTTCCGCTGAGTCTTCATAAATAAAAAAAGCCACATATGGTACCACATTCTGTGCCATGTCATTTCAGTGGCTTAATGTACTCTCGACTAGTATTTCTACTTTAGTAGTATACTAAGTTGTAGTACAAGTACATTTCATATAAAAAGATATAAAAAAAATCTTAACAATAATAGAAGAAAAAACGGTTATTGCTGATGAACACAAAAAGGCAGTAGTTACATATATGGTGAACAAAAAAAATAAATAAATAAAAGTTCTTGGGAAAACAACATTCATTGTCATACTTGTAGAATTGAAATGGAAATCAATGTGGGCGTACATGAGTTACTTACTGAGATTTTTATTGTTTCAAGAAGAAAGTTTTAACTTATTCGAATATACACTATGGGCGAATAACTTTACCCTACACAGTTAGTCAACTTTATTTCAGAGTTGTTAATGGATTAAATCATTAAGTCCAATTGTCTGAATGCAATTAATCTGCATGCATTGCCCAGCAAAATATTAGTAATGGGCTCTCATTACCAATACCAAAACAATAATTCGGCTGCAAAACTCATTATTTTTGTTCGACGAGGCTGCTTTTGTAAGTTGTTTACATATTTCCTGCATGAAAAACACCACAAAATGTGTTTACTCACTTACCTGCTGCATTACAAAAAAATATAAAATAAGTGGTGAGCAAAGTAATGAGTTATTCGTATGCTTATAAACAGCTACAAAATATGTGGTTACATGTTTGTAAATAATAAGGCTTCCTCTTATACTTATCAATAATTAAAAAATAAATACACTCATTGAAAAAAGTTAGTACAAAAGTCTGTTAAACGAGTTGTAACTCGATTGAACTAATTTTTTCTGTTGTTGTAGATCGAAATATTTAAGAGGAGAATAAACAAATAACAAAATTTTAAACACTCGTTTTTAATTTTATTAAATGACCTTAAGCCGAAATAATAAGCCGAACATATAAAAAAACTTATGAAAAACTTTATAAATTTGATCAAAACTTAATAAGTTGATTTTCGTCCAATGTTACACTTTAAAAATATGATGAAGCTGTTTCCTAAGAGGGCAAATTGATGACAGGCTTCTTCATATTTACGAAATGTTTCAAAAATATGATGAAGTTTTACAACTTTTTATGAAATGATTCATAAGTGTTATTAAATATTTCATAGTTTTATAATTTTTTATTTTTTTAATTTTTATTAAAGTTTTATAAATTTGTATGAAATATTCAATAAATATTATGAAAAGTTTTATAAACGTTTCATAATTATATTTAACAAATACCGATTTAAATTAATAACACATCATATAATATTTAAAGGATGTTTTAGAGTTTCAAATAATTTCTAGTAGTTTTTGAGGGTTAAAAAGGCTTAAGGCTGAAACATAATAGGATTAAGTGGTATAAATCAGGTGTTGGTATGAAATGAAAATTCATTTCTTTTTAATTAAAATAAATGTATTTCCAAATTTTTGTTTGCAAATGATGTTTTCTAAATTTCAAATAAATATTTCAATAAAATATGAAATAATGATTGTCTATGAAATATTTGTCATAAATTTGTATGAAACTTTTTATCATATTTATGAAAACTTTATAAATATGATAAATACTTAATGGCAGACGATTTATGGAACAATATCATCAATATGATGAAACTCTTTTCTTTGAGTGTACAAATAATAAGGACTTACTAATAACTAGTTAATTTTCCAATTATACGAATACAAAAAACAATCTGTTACTCATAAGTACTTATTTTTATCCTTTATTTTAAAAACAAATTAATTTTTATTTTGAATTAATCTTGTTAAAACGAAGTATACCACAGTATAATTGATAAAAATCAAAATTTGAGAAAAAATCCGCTCTTATGTCCACATTAGCGAACATTCAATTTATGATTTTATTCTCCATAAAGATTACATTCTTTGAATATCTGTATTTCACATCATTTTCATATTTTATAGAAACATTTTTTTTGGCTGCTGACGTGCCAATAAGGCATAGTCACTCACAATTTATATGAGGCGGTAAAACTTTATTATTTTAACTGCAAAAAGGCAGATCGTCAGGATATAAATAAAAACTTGTGTAGAATATGGTTGTACGAGAAATAAGTACTTGTAAGAATGTTATTTTTGAATGAAATTCAAAGGAACTTACAAACATGTGTGGTGGTACTTTATCCTGTATGTTGAATTGTAACAATAATTTGACAAGAGAGTACTAAATAATTCCAACAAGGATTTCGAAGGTTTCGAACAGAAAGTTAAAGAAAGAATTTTAAACTTTATTATTTCCATAATTTTAAGTAGTTCATTTTTATTTTTGCATATTTTTTATAAACTTAACATATGAATCCCTTATAGCTTTTTATACGTTTCAATAATAATAATAATATGCGAAAAACAATTTAATTTTATTGGTTTTTGCATAAATATTATTAAGAAGAACAAAGTAAAAAAAAGGGAAATATTGAAATATTTAAACGTATTCATATGAAAACCCATAAAATTGACATCTTGATGAAATAGAAAAATAATTGAGTCACGTTTTAAGATTTTGTTTTCTAAAATTTATGTGCCTATTAAAACTAATGAAATTTTATGACATTTTCATTCAGTGTTTTACACAAAAGATATAAATGCGGAGTAAGAACAAGTGTAATTTTACAATATATTTGCATGTATGGGAGTATGTTGTACATGTTAACAATATTATACACATGTAAAATTCCACAAGGATAATATAATCTTAATGCTAAATGATAAATAATAAATAATAACATTAATAATAAGTATGAGGAATGATTAGTTATATTAAAACTTAAAGTTGAAATCATTTCATACTAAAATACGAACCAGAGAAATACAAACGGCGAAACGTTGGCCCAGTGCTTTCAACGGTGAAATGACCGTTTTCAGAGTGTAGGTGCTTTGGCAACCTCAAAATGATAATACCGCCCAGGCCTTGGCGTTTTTTTTTAAGTTGGCAAAGCACTGGTAATAAGTGCTTCGCCAGTACCAACATCATAATTTTAAAACGTTGGCAAAGCATTGGCTAAACACCTAATAAAGTAATAAATAAATTAATAAAAAAAGTGTACTAATTATAATTCTGTTATAAAATGTTGTTTTTTTCAATTTAAATAACAATATAATGTAAAAAAAACATTTAAATAGTGGCGTACCCGGGGGGGGGGGGAGCAAAGCGGTCTCGTGTTCCACCGAAATGATTTCAATTTTCTTTTGCTTTACAAATTATAAAGTTTTGTTAGTTAAAAATTTAATTAAACATAATAAAAATTGACATAGTTTTACAGTCATAGAAATTTTCTATTTTTAATTATTTTATTTATTCTTTTCTGTTGGTACAAGTAAGACTTAGAGTCTCTTAGGGCACCTCAAACATTATAATATCAATTTATAAATTTATATATAACATGTTATAAACCTAAAAATACAATAACAATAAAAGTTAAAATAACAATTAAAGTGAAATTAAAAAAAAAAAAAAAGAAAATAATTGCTACTTATAAAGCTTTAAAACCTCCGCTTTGAAAACCAATTTACGGGGATCGGATTTAAGTGGGTTAGGTAAATAATTCCACAATTTCACAGTACTAACGAAGAACATTCTTGAGGGCGATAAATAGTTGAAATCAGCTATATTAATATTGCACGTACGACTAGACCGAGCAAGATTAAGTTTTTTATATAAATAATCAGGTTCTTTCTTGTAAATAATCTTGTGTAAAAATATTAAATTACGGATGTTAAGATAAGATGTCAATCAATTTCCTAAATTCGTATGGAGTAATGAGATATGCTATCAAATTTTCTTTTGTTAAAGACATATCGAGCGCAATTGTTAATAACCAATTGTAATTTATTATTAGACACTGAGTCAATGTTACCAAATACGATAGCACTATAAGTCATGATGGGTATAATGAGGGTTTTCACCAATTTTAGTTTAGTATCATTAGGAACATATAATGCAGAGTGCCAAAGTTTCCTGAGGACATTATACATTCTCATTATTGTATAATTAATGTGATCCTTGCAGTTAAGCTCAGTGTTGATTACAAAACCAAGATTTTTCACTTTACTAACATAATTTATCAACTTATCTTGCAAAATAATTTCCGGTAAAATATCGTTACAAATGCCTTTATGAATTGGAAGGGCTTGCGTTTTCGAGGCATTAATCATAAGGTTATTGTTCACAGACCAACGAAATATATCCTCATTTAACCGACATCCTAAGTCCTCAATCAAGCCTAATGGTCTCGAAGGATAAATTTGTGCATCATCAGCATAAAGGTGTATATTAAAACTTTTACAGCAGTATACAATATCATTTATAAATAAACTAAATAATATAGTGCCAAGAATTGAACCCTGTGGGACACCAGAAAAAACTGGTTTGAGGGTTGAGAAAGCATTATCTGAACTAACTCTTTGATATCGATCTAACAGATACGAACTGATAAGCTCTGAAGCACTTCTACTAAAACCGAAATATTCCCTAAATTTTAATAATAAAACATTATGGTTTACGGTATCAAACGCCTTTGAAAAGTCGATTAGCACAACAACAGTTAGGTCTCCTCTATCAAAAGAAGGTCGAATGTCCTCCAAGACCTTGAGCAATGCTGTACTACAGCTTCTCCCAGAACGATAACCAGACTGATTATCAGAAAGAAGTTTGTTGCATAATGTGTGTTTAATAATTTGGTTTGAAAGTAAGCGCTCAAAAGCTTTAGAGAGGGATGGTAAGATACTTATAGGTCTATAATCTTCAGGTTTCGATGGTTGATTCCTTTTTCCAACGGGAATGATATTTGCAACCTTCCAAATGTAAGGAAAGTTTGACGTTGTTATAATATGGTTAAAAGTATGCGTTAAGGCTGGTAGTATAAAAGGAATTATAAGTTTGATAAATTTTATATTAATGCCATCATATCCAATTGAACAAGATTTTATTACCGATATGGCTTTACCTACGTCTTCCTCTGTAACTTGATCAAAATAAAATAAATTGCCTTGATACAAGAGAGTTGAGTTAATATTATAAGAGCTTATGTCATTTCTATTAGTGGAATTAAGGAAGAAGTCGTTCATAATTTCAGGACAGATGTCACATTCAGTTCTACTTTTCCGTATACCTATTTGTCCAAGGTTTTTCCATAATTCCTTAGTAGGAATATTAACATTTAATTTATTCCGATAGTATAAGCTTTTCATGTTCTTTGTGACTACGTGTACTCTATTTCTAGCTACACGAAAGTTCTCCCAATTGTTTTCAGACGGTCTGGATTTCCATAAAGAATGTAGTTTATTACGTAAGTTAATTGCAGATTTAACCTCGTTGTTGAACCACGGAAGCTTAGAGACAATTTTAATTTTTCTAACCGGTACATGTTTCTCATGAAGTGACAAAATGTTTCTAGTAAGGCAATTGAGTTTATCATTGACATTATCGAATTGCCAACAATCATTCCACATAGTATTCGCCGCATCAATGCTTAAGTTTTGAACGTTTATTCTTTTAAAATCGCGTATATTGATATATTCATCCAAACTACGATAGTTCAGGTTAATATCGCATATATAATACAACAAATCATGATCAGAAACTCCAGCAAGAGAAAATTGATCATAGTGTATTGTGGAGGAGTCATTAGAAGAACACATAATATCTAGAGTGTTGGTTTTGTGTTGGGTGAAAAACGGGTATGCCACGAATTTATAATACTTAATCCACACGAACTAACATCGTCCATTAAAAGTGTTGATTTAGCATTGTTAAGTGATAGATCGTTATTAAAATCCCCGCACATAATAATGTTCTCATAGTACACGTTACAATCATTAAATTTATCAAAAAAATTTGAAAGACAGTTATTCTTATTTGGATTATAAACACACATCACGTAACATTTAATATTATTGGTCCCCTCAAACTCAACACCTAGAAATTCAGCAGCGCTCTCAACATCAGATTTTTGAATAATCTTGGATTTCAACCCTTTTCTATAATATATTGCTATGCCACCACCTTTTCACCAGACTTTCTATCATGACGTATGAGTTTAAAGTTCAAAAGATCGTATAAAACATTATTATCATTTTCATGATCAAACCACGTTTCCGTAACACATAGTACATCTATAGAACAATTCGATAAAATGTAGTTCAGATAGTCTATTTTAGAACTATTCAAGCTCCTAGCATTCATATGACAAATTTGAAAACCCTTATGATTACTACTCACAATCCCCAAAATCGTTCTTAAATTGTGTGAAGTACTGTTCGTATTAACGGCCATCATTTAAATACATAAAATGAAGAAAAACAACCGCAATTGGTAATAAAAACGGCAAAAGTATTAAAAACTCTAAATAGCAATTGTACATAATTAGAAATAAATTTAGAAAAATACAAAAATAAAAAAGTAAAAAAGTAAAAATAAAAAGTAAAAACAACAAATCATTGCATACAAAAATGTTTTTTATAATGGTGCTATCAATGCATCAACACTCGCTTTATCGGTGACATAAATCGCTTCTTGGTTTCTTTTAACTCTGACACTTTTCCACGTATAGAAAAAGAAGATATTAATTTTTGATCACGTTTAAGTTGTGAACAGTAAAACATTAACCTTTAAAATTACGGAAAAATTATTTAAAAATTACGTTGCAGAAAAAACTTATAAAATTAACAGATTAACAATTAAATATACAAAATTTTAATTATATCGGAGTTGAAATTTAGTTAGCAATTTGCTCAGCTAAATAGCAATTTGCTCAGCTAAAATCAGCAAAAGCTTTGGATGAATATTTGTAGGCAAGAACAAGCAAGATTAAAAAATTTTTCCAATATTTACCTTAAATTTTCTTGAATGCAAATAACTTTATATTTTGCTAAAATTATCAGAAATGTTTTCTAAAAAATTGTTAAGTGCTGATGAAAATTTTATTTTTTTTTGTGATTTTAAATTGTCTACTAATGACCTTTTATTAACTAAAATTTAGCTCAAATCTAACAAAAGTTTTGGAGATTTAACAAATTTTTTTAAGCTAGTCTTACTTAAACAATGCTTAGCAAAAATTTTAAAAAATGTTCTTGCAACGTAGTTTTGAACTAATTTTTAGTAGTTTTAGAAAATGTTAACAAAATTTATTTTGTAATTTTTATCGCATAAATAAACTTTGATTTATGCTGATGTTAGCATATTTTTAATTTGCAAATTTCATTTAACTAAAATTTAGCAGAGATAAAACTAAAGTTTGTAGATTTAACAGTTTTATTTTAACTATTCTTAGCTTATTAATATTTAGCAAATATTTCGCATATTGAACTAATTTTTAGTAGTTTTAGCAAACATTTTTAGTGGCCTTTTAATGTTAGTGCAAGACAAAAAAAAATTGGAAAACTCAATCATTTTGCATTAGAAATGTAAAGCTACTTTTCAAGTTACAGCATAATAAAATACAAATTAGTTTTTTTTTTGAAATACAAAATTTAACTTATTTATTGAAAAAGATCAAGAGGTCAAAGTTTATAAGACGAGTTTGTCTCAAGAAAATTATTCGTGTCAAATAATATTAATTAACGTGTCAAAAATTAATAGAATAAAGTTAGAGTATTAAAAAAATCCGTCGAATTTAGAAAACCGGGTTTCGAATTGTTCTCATGATCATAATTGCGTCGGGCAATGAATCAAAATCCTTGTTCTTGGGTCGCGTTGCCATAACAAAAATTAAAAAAAAAAAAAACTCACTGAAAATATCTTCTTTGACTCAACGGCAATTTAAATGACACATTATACATCACACAATCAGAAATTAATTAAATGAAAATCAATTTTTTTCACAGTTTACACAGAAAAAATTATCAACCTAATATATCTAATTAAAGATTTGATTTGAATTTAATTTCTTTCTAAACAAATATTTCATTGAATCAATTAATATATTAATTTTCTTTTAAATATATAAATACATATTTTATTTTAGACGCAATTGTCATATTTTTTTTTCATACACTGTATGCATAAATAGAGAATTTTCAGTATAAAATACCAAATACATTTGAAGTTAACAAAAAAAAACAAGCACACACACAAACAGACTCAACATTGCAAAAAAACACATACCAACACACTTTTTTTGTGTGTATCATATTTTTTTTTTTTTTTGTAGAAGTTATATAACTTTTTTTTCCTTCTTAATTTTAATAAAAGGTTTAATTGATAGTATCATTGCCGTGATAGGTGCAAAATCAATTAAAATATTAATTCATTTAATAATTTTTTTAATTAAAACCCGTTTTTAGTTTTTCTGTGTTATGAAAAAACATTGCCAAATATAGTGTAATCCTAAGGTAAATCGTAAAGTTAAAGTTTAGAAAATTTCAAAGATGTTTTTGAGAAAAAATACCTTGTAAAAATGGCTTTATAAAAAATTTTGTAAATTTAGCGAAACAATCGGTAAACTTTTCCACTGTCTATAAATGTAGTGGTTGCACTGTTTGTTGAAAAATAATTGATATCAGTATAAACAAGCGAAAAAGGTGGCAACCTGTATTCTGATGGAGTTTTGGAATTAATAAAAAAAATAATGGCAAATTAATGATATCCTTGTAATTCTTAAATTTACATATCCCAATGTAAATTGAATGAAAAATACACACAGTAAAAATATCCATCTTGAATTTTTGCTAAAAAACTTAAGTTTCTCATTATAGGACAAAAAATACACTATTTTGATTTTAAATGTTCTGAAACCTGTTTTTTGGATATTACTATTTTACTGGGCATTTTTAATATAATTCGTTCGTTTATACTCAAGTCCCACCTTTATTTCCTCCGAAAATATTTTTATAAAATAGAATATTTTATTATAATAAAAAAAAAAATGTTTCTTTATTTTTAAAATGTTTGAAATATTCAAATAAAAATATAAAACAAACTAAATAAAAAATTTTCAGAGCTGAACAATATGGAAAAATGTTATAAAAATACAATGTTTACACTATATACGACATTACATGAATCCGGCTATTATTATTTCAGAATATATTATTATTTATTATATATTATACAAGGTGGCGCAAAAATAACCTTCCGATGTTTTTTGGCTGTAATTTAAAAAAAAAAATGAAAAACTATGATTCTTCTTGTGGATTATTTTTATTTGGTATTTTAATTTTTTAACATCAAGTCGAGAATATGATGTCATGTAAATGGCCGCCGCCACAGTTGATTGTCATTTGAGCCCTTTTTATGGCATTTTCCATCACTTTGGCCAAAACTTCCGGCGATAGGTCCTCACATTCTTGACGGATATTGTCTTTAAGAGCTGCAAGAGTCTGAGGCTTGTTGACATAAACCCGCGACTTCAAAAAGCCCCACAAAAAGAAGTCTGGAGAGGTCAAATCAGGCGATCTTGCTGGCCAGTGCAAATCGCCAAAACGGGAGATTAGGCGCCCGGGAAATGCATCCTTCAACATATCGGTTGTGGCACGTGCAGTGTGTGCCGTTGCACCGTCCTGTTGTAACCACATGTTTTCCAATCCGAATTCATCAAGTTGCGGCAAAAAGAACTCGTTGATCATTGCTCTGTAGCGCTCACCATTCACAGTAACCGTTTGGCCCCCGACGTCTTCGAAGAAAAAAGGTCCGATGACTCCTCCAGCGAAAACAGCACACCATACAGTGACTTTGAGCGGGTGTATTGGCTCTTCGTGGGTTACACGCGGATTTTCAGTGTCCCAGAAGCGTAAATTTTGCTTATTTACGTACCCGCTAAGATGGAAATGGGAATGGAAATTGTGCCAAAGTCAAATAAATAGTCACCAATATTCCGCGTTCTGGAGCAGTGTAGCGTAACATTGTTTATTAACGTGTATTTCGCATGTGTTTACTACACAAATGTCAAAACAGAACTGACATTAGGGGCCGAACGCAAAATTTATAGCATTTTCTGATAGGAGGATTACTTTTGCGCCACCTTGTATTAAAATATTTATTTTTTATAAAATTATTAATTTGTTTTATTGCTTTGTAATAAATTTTTTTAACTTCATTGTTATTACAATTTATATCTTTACTACACTTTATCAAATTTTAGTTTAAGTTTACTCTTTCAAATCTAGGCAACTTGTTACCTACTATAACTTGGGCAAAAAGAGGCACAATGTTTAAAATCAAAATATATATACACATTGTGTTTAAAAATAATAGACACAATGTGTGTAAAATTATGTTTTGAATTGTATCAAAATGGTTTAGAAACATTTAAATTTGTTGAAATCTAAATTGTATGTGTCTAAAAAACCTACCTTAAATTCACGAATCTACATTTAAGATGTCTAGAAACACGCTTAAAAATGTATATGTCGCTCATTTACTTCAAGACTGTCATAAGTCAAAAAATGCGATTTTTGAGTTAATGATGCAGATTTATTTAAAAATTTCATATTAATATCATGTATACTTTTCGAGATAGCGGATAATGCATTTTATTTTTTCTTTAAAGCGGGTGCAAAGAGTTTATACTTTATAGGGAAACTTTGCTACTCACTGGACTCTCGATAATTAGCGAATGCGCACACAACTCTCACTAAGAGAAAAATACATTAAAACCCCCCTATTTATATAAAACGTGAAAAAATAAATAGAGAAAGGGTCAAGCGAGGCAGATATGGACTGAAAACTTTAAATTCGTTTTCTTCAAAATCGTATTTTTTGAGTTATGTCAGTCTTGCAGTAAATGAGCGATATATACAATGAATATGCTTGTTGTTAAATAATATACATTATATTCCCTTAAAATAAAAACAATGGCATTTAATAAAATTTAATATTTTTATTAACAAAAGTAGATCGTGAGATAAAAAACATAACAAATTACAAAAGTTTCTAAGTATTATAAGTCCTGAGAAAAAGTCAACATTTCAGAACTTTTCTACAGTAAAAAAAAAGTTGTTAGATTTTGAGAGCAATTTTTCTATAAAAAAATGTGCTCTGCAGCTGAGAGTTTTTATACAGCAAAATGTTCATAGAATTTAGAAATTCCCACAAAAAATACCCTCAAAGTCTGGAAGTTTTTTTTATAGGAAAAAGTTTTCGGAGTTTTAGGGCTTTCTATAAGGGGTTTTTCTATAAGGGTTTTTTCTAAGTTTAAGGTGTTTTTCTATATAAAAATATCATCAAAATCTGATGATATTTTTATCGGAAAAGGTTCTATGAATCAGATGATTTTTTGAGAAAAATTCTTTAAAATCTTTAGTTTTTTTTTATAAGTAAGGGTTCTCTTCTTTAAAATTTTAGCAGAATCTGAGGGTTTTTCCTAAAACTTTGGCATCATTATTATCCCATAAAAACACTTCAGATCATAAAAACTTTTTTTTTTAACACTAAGATCAAAAAAACATTTTTTATTATAAACCCAAAGGTTCAAATTAATTTTTAAAATTCAAAATTCTGATACAGTTTTTAGAATGTATTAGAATTTTGAAATACTCCGAGTATGCTGTATTCCGCTATTGGAAAGTTATTTGAATTTGGGGGTGTTTCTATTTTAAAAAGTGCTCAGAATCTAAGGTTTTTTAAAAGAAAAGTTCTTAGAATCAGTGACTTTAGAAAAATAAACAACAACAAAAATGTAAAAATAGAATATTTGTGTTTGTTAGTGTTGTCACTGGGTGTGATCGCTAAACGGCCATGACTTGGTATTGTTACGTTTGTAATGTCAGAAGAAGCGCAGGTTTGATTCTTACAGCTGTTGTTAAAAAATTTATCATATAGAGACAATCGGACAATTATATGACACAAATAATAATACAATTAAAAAATGGAAAATCACTAATGATGCCTGTCCATAAAAAGGCAGAAACTAGTCTAGTCTGATTTTAAAAAATTAATAGAGTTTATAATTTTTAGAGAAAAACATTTATTATTCTTCTTAACCTCAACATTTCTAAAATAAAAAAAAAAAAAAAAAAATAATATAAAATTAGTTTACTTCCCCTGTTTTGTTTAGAAACTAAACAAAATATAAAAAGGAGAGAAAAACAAAAAACGTGTATTGAATATCCACCAGAGGTGGACCTTGCACATAACAAACATGTTTTCAATTTATTTTTGATCAATCGTTATAATCTTTAACTTCAAGCTCATATATTAGTTCTCATGTAGTGAGTAAACTAGTTTATATGAATGTTTGATGTTTGGCATGGGATTGTTACCGCTTTCAAAACGTGTTCTTATGATGGGAACCTAGAAAATTCCCGAAATAGATCTATCAACACATTCCTCAAAGGGTCAAATAATAAATTTGAAAACAAAAAACTTTATAGATTATTTGTTAGGACAATATCCTAATACAGAAATTCAAATTAGAGTATGGCCTCGAACTTGAATAATTTCATTAAAATTATTTTCATTAAAATTATTAATATAATTTGGAAACCGAAACACACAGTTTTTAAGAAATGTGTTTGATACCTGCCTAAGATCGCCACTATTTTGAATATATATCTCATGTTGAACAGTTATGGCAGCATGTAAGATTTTATTTTTATACGCATCTGTTTTGTACCTAGCAGTTCCTTAAAAGTATTTAAATTATTTTAAAAATTAATACAATTTTTTTCTCTTGAACTTGTTTTCTGAATTTTCGCTTTAAAATATTGTTGAAATGTTTTTTTTTTTTTTTTAAGTATTTGGTTCGAAAAATGTTTATTTGAGAATTTATTTTTTGACATTTTAAGTCTAACTATTAAAAGTATTTAATAATATGAATATTTTGGGCACAATGTGTGTAATTATAAAGAGTAAACTATAAATTTATATACATGCATATAAACACTCAAAATACTATATTAGTGTGCAATTGCAATACATGCAATTGCATGTATAATTTGGAGTTTTTGTGTAATTCTGACTGATATCAGGTGTAATTTTGAATTTCTCTTGTAGCAATGCTGCCAAAGCTATAGAAAAACGTTATATTATTTTAAAATTGATTAGGAAAACTAATATTTTAGATAGAGTGATTTTTTTTGTCAGTTTCGACTCTTCACTTTCACCACCCATGTTTCAATACATTCTAAAATACGCCTGAAGAATTATTGGTTAAAGCCTTCTCTAAAAAAAATACACAAAAGCAGAGCAGAAGAAGTAAAGGACGTTTTTATACAGGTTGTCAACACTTTTTTAACTGGCGGCCATTTTGTCAGCTGTCAAGTAATTTATGTTTAGTTTGGTTTGGCATTTCAACATGAATGGACTGACGCCTTAACACCGCTTCCAAATTTTGCAAATTTATTTTGAAAATCATGGTTCTGTTCGAAATACGTATACCGATTTTCATAAGCGAATTTTGTTTAACGATGAAGCTCACTTTTGGTTAAATGAATATGTCAATAAACATAACTGCCGTATTTGGAGTGATGATAATCCTCAAGTGTATGTTGAGACACCGTTACATCCAGAAAAACTGACTGTTTGGTGTACTCTATGGGCTGGTGAAAACATTATTCTGTACTTCTTTGAAAACGATTCTGGTCAGAACGTTACAATCAATGGTGACCGCTATAGAGCCATGATTACTGACTTTGTCATGTTTCGAACCCGTGAGTTGGTCTCCAAGATAGTGCCACTTTTTCTGTGGGGATTTGTGAAGTCGCTAGTCTACGCCGATAAGCCCGAAACGATTGAGCACTAGTAGGACAACATTCGCCAATATACGGCCACAAATGATGGAAACAGTTAACGAAAATTGAACCTCCATGTTAGACTACGTCCGAGCCAGCCGTGGCGGTCATATGCCAGAAGTCACATTTAAATTATAATGCCAGAAGATTATTTTTCGAATAAAGTAAATTTCATGTCAATTTAAAAAACTCATCTTTGTTTTATTCCATTTAAAAGTTATATACCTCTAAGAAAGACACCCTTTATAAAAAACATTCACAAAATTTAATTTATTAATTATATTGGAATTTAACAGTTTATTATGTGTTTTTGCAAAAAAAAAATTTATTTTCTCAATGCAAGAATCTTGGCAGACACAAAGACAAAAATATTATATTACAAAATTTATCTTGTTATTCTGCAGAAGTTGATTGTTTTGCGCTTTTATTGTTGAAATTGACTAAATAATCGAAAAATTGTTAAAAATTAAAAGAATTTTCATGTTTTAATGGAAAGAACTAGAATTTGCTCGTTAAACGTGCTAAAGTTGGCGACGAACAAAAGTGGTCAAAAAGCACATCAAAAGCGTATTTGTTGATCACCAAAAAAACATATATTTTCTTCACATTACTAGCGTGTTATATAAAGCTACGGCACGTATTTGAGATCAAAGTGAAAATAGGAATATCCACGAGTATTTGCTCAATATTGATTAGAGAATATTCTGAATGATGTGACTGAATTTTGGTTAATTTAACACTTTTACTAACGACTTTTTGTTTGTGGATATATTTCTAATTTGATTTCTAATTCTTTTTTGGGGCCCCTAAATAGGAGAGAAAAAGGTTTACACATTTGCCCCTCCACATCCCACCCACCAAAAAATGGTTTCGAAAATCAATTTTTTGGAACCTTTCAGCCAATTTGGATTACGAAAACATGCGAATGACCAAAATGATTTGGTTGGTTTTGTTTTGGTCATTAGATGAAGCTATGTGACAATTCTAGAATCTACATTTGTTAGTTTATGAGATATACCAAACGAACAAGTTTTCGGAGATAAACACTTATCAGAAAATCTGACTTTGTTAAAAAATATTGCCAATATATATACCCCTGATGGAAAGTTTATGCATAAAGTTCTGACCAATATCCAATATTTTTTGCACTTATGTATATAGTTTCTATATAATTATAATTATTTTTTTCTTGAATCCAATCTGTAGCGTAGAGTACTCCAACATGTAAATGTTACTTTGGAATTAAAATTATTGAATGATGATTTGAAGTTTGCAATGGAATTACAACCAGTTTATTTTTTGTGTGTAGACTCAATCAAAATAACCCAGCAAACACAGCAATACGATTACGATTTCACAATCGTATTGCAAGGAAGAAACATTTTATTACGGCATTAAGCGTATTCGTTTTGCGGCAGATAACATTTTTGGGCGCAGTGCGATAAAGCCATGGGCAGTAAGGCCATATTGTCTTATTTCACCGTTTTTAGAGAAATAAGACCATAAGGTGTTTTTTCCCATTTCAAAGCCATTATGGCTTTATTACTCAATTAAAAAATGTTGGTTCAACAAAAATGTAGTATATTTCATTACAAAAAAAATAATATTTACAACAAATTTAACAAAAAAAAGTTACAAATATTACGGGCTTAGGGGTTTTCTCCTCCAGTATGTCCCACTCTCGGCATCGCTGAGGAAAGCTTTTCTGTGTAAAAGTAATCTATAAATAATAAGTGGCTTTGCCGTGGCCGGGTACGCAGAAAAACGTTGCTCAGCACCCCACTCGCTCCCGCGATTGTACCATAACTTTTCAACACTTCGCAATGACAACTCATTATTTTGTCACTATGCAACTAAAAAAAAATACACAACATGGCTTCATTTCCCATTTGGTTGCAAAACGACCATGGCCTTATTTCCCAATGAGTTGGAAAAGACGCCATATGGCATTATTTCCCATTTTTTGAGAAATAAGACCATATGGCCTTACAGCCCATGGCTTTATCGCACTGCATCCATTTTTGTCAGAAAACGTGTCCCGAATGCAATACTTCACAGCAATACAAAAGCAATTCCTCTGAAAGATAAATCGGAGATATTGCTTTATAATCATCCAGAAGATATAAACAAATGTCACAAATATCGCCGATATATCTTCCGGAAGTTAACAGAAGATATCGCTAGAAAAGCACTCGGATGATAAAAATATATATGCGTATATATTTTTTACTTTTCCCTAAAAACAAACATATACACATAAAATTTATAAATACTCATCTTATTTGCGTAAACATATTTCAAATAAATGATCCCATCAACCAGTCCAGCGCCAATATGACACACAAAATAGGGATCTTTTTGCATACAAAATGTTGAGTGCTCACAATTTTTTATTTCTAATTCGATTTTAAAAAAAATTCGATTTAAAAAAATTGCGTTTTTAACAAACTATAAGATTATTTTTATATTATAGGAAAAAACTGCATTTCAAAAATACTCTACCAAATAATGCATTTTTGAAAGTAGCATAGGCTATACGTTTGACCGGCTTAAATTTATTTTACGGTCATGATATAAACTTTGAACTTTCTTTTTTTTAATGTCGGCGATAAACGTTAATTGTTCAAATTGTTTTTAATATAAGCTATCTTTAAAATTGTATGAAATTATATTCTTTTTCTAAAATATTTTACTAGAAATGTATTTATATTTTTGGTAAATGTATCGTTACGCTATATTAGCAATTAGTTTTAGAAAATTTTATCACGGTATCTTCCAGAATAAAGTCGTGTAATAAAAGGTTTCAAAAAGCACCAAAGTCACCATTTCAGTTAAGTATTTCTAAAATTCAGTTGATAAATATGAATATCAATTGAAGGGCTTATTGTAAAAACTTGATAAGCCACATTTTATGTTTGGTTCATTTTTGCCTTTTAATGTTGGAAAACATATAGAAACACGAATATTGCAGAACCTTTATACTCTAGGAACGTATGGTAGGTGTTTATGCTAGACTTCTTTTAAAAAAGTTGATAATGAATGTCTATAAAACAGCGAAAACTAGAAAATAATCAAAGTGGCTTATCAAGTTTTTACAATAAGCCCTTCAATTGATAATAAATTAAATTCAATTTATAAGTTTGAAAACAAATTCAATATTGCGATGTTTGCTGTGATGTGTCATTCAACATTTTTAAAATTCATGTAAATTTAATAAAAAAAAAACTCTGTTAGGTTAAAAAAACTTACTAATGTTTGGTTAAGGGATCATTTGGTTACGAACTGCTATTTTCACACAAAATAACAATTTAATCTTATGCTACGCTTCCACTGAACATATTTTGAAACAAATCATGTTTTTACTAGTTTTCCCATACATTTTTTTCACCAAAAGACATGTTTTACTCAAAACACGTCGTATTATTCTTTGTATGTACTTTGGTTCAACACTTTATATATACAGTGGAGTATCGTTATAACGTATGGATATTACTCATATGGTTATAACTCATAGGGACCAGACACTTTAGTTCGCCATAAGCAAAGTTCGCTATAATAATGCTATAAGCGTTGTAAACAATTTTCAAAAATTAATAATATGGTAGTATTTTTTTTTAAATTCTCTTAATTGAAAAGTTTTGTTTGTAATTTTGAATCAGTTTTTCTATTAAATAACGCTTCATACCATTTTTGATCGTTTTAGTGAAGTTTAAAGTAAAATGCTAAAGTTTTTGAAATTTTCAGAATAGTTTTCATTTTAAAATTTTGATTTTTTATATTTTCGTTGTAAGCGTAAAAATTGTATGCAAATTCGTAAAATGGTCAAAAAAAATAGTTCGTTACCCGATCAAAAAAAGTTACATTTCAAATACAAAATCAGATATAATTTCATATAGATCAATATTTATTATTATCCAAGTTTATGTCAAAATTGCGGTATCCAGTAATATCTGATTACGTCATTTAAATGTATTGCAGGATTAAATAAGATCAAAATTAATCTTAAAATTGGAGCATCCAAAAATATAGAATTTAAGATCAGGGTGACTCCAAAATATCTCATGGGATTAATTTATATCTACTTGGATCTTATTAGATAAGTAATTTTTGGTGGATTAAATGAGATATTTTGAGATTTAATATATTATTTACAATAAAATTTAAAAGATAATTAAGACATATATGGTGTTATATATAACAATGTATAATTAAGTCTTATGTGCATAAGAAATATTGATGATGTTGGACCATATATAATCAGGGTGCATGAAAGAACCCCCACTGAAATAACCCCCACCGTCGAAATGAAATAAGCCCCACTGAATTTGTGCCCACCGAAAATTAAATAAGCCCCACCGAATTTGTGCCCACCAAAATGAATTAAACCCCACCAAAATGAATTAATCCCCACCAATGAAAATAAATTAAACCCACCAAATGTGGTGGGTAATAAAATGAAATAATACCCACGTATTAAAATGAAACTTTGCCCACCAAAAATGAGATAAGCCCCACTTTAAATTTTTTATAAATTTATTTCATTTCGGCGGTGGGTGTTATTTCAGTGGGGGTTATTGCATTCACCCATATAATCATATCTCAAACTAAATTGTTAATCTTGTGTCATATATGAAATCATACATAATTATATCTTACATCATTTAATGTCATATATAGTTATAACTTGAATTACAGTATACATATAGCACCATATATAAGCATATCTTATATCACACACAAACAGATTTTTTATAAGACCGTAAACTCAGAAAAATTGGGGGAATATTATCGAAGTGCTTAGTAATTATACAACTACATAAGTTTCAAGTTAGATTTACAAATTTCTTGTAAAAACTATGATTTTTTTTAGAAATTTTTTACTAGGCTTATATATAATTTACAAAAATTTGTAAATATATGACTAGAACTTGTAAATTATGTAGTTGTATAAGTTGTAGTTTGATAATATTTCCTCAGTTTTTTTCTGCGTGTATATATTATTATATCTAAAATTATATAGCTTATAAGTCACCATATATGATTACATATTGCGTTAATATTGTTAGAATTTCTTATTATATATGACAATTGATCTTCCATGTCTTCTTATGTATAACATATATGCTTCATATCTGATTTTATAAAGGTCAATATATAAAATTATAACGTTAAACTTATAAAAAACCACATAAAAAACTTATAATAAGATGTGGCCATGAATGACACCCTATTTAATCAAATATTATAATATATTTTAAGATGAACAAACATGAAACCATAAATACATTTTTTTACTCGGGTATATAAAAAGTTCGCCATAAACGATGTTCGTAATAACGGTATTATTTTGAATAAAATATGTTAGTAAATGCGTTGAGACCAGAAGAATCGTTCGTTATAAAAAAAAAAATCGTTATAAACGGCTTTCGTTATAAGCGTATTCCACTGTATTATTAATTTATTATTTACCCAACACAGATAATTTTAAAAATGAGTTTGGGATTTCCCTATTTTGCGTTTAACAACTTTTTACCAAAATTGTTTGTATAACTTGTCGAAAAACTTTCCAAATTGTGTTCTATACAAATAACTTATACGCTATTTTTAGTTGAGTTTACACTTTCTATTTTTTGAGTGTACGCTTTCAAGACATTTCAAGACATTTCAGTGTTTTCTTTTTTGTAGAATTTAAAAAGTAACATTAATAACTACATTTTCTTTGATTTTGTTTAAATAAAAAATCATTAATAAATAAACGAATGGACATGAAAAAGAGGAATGATGTGGATATATTTCAGAGAAAACCTAAATGTCATCCAATGCAAGAAAACGAAAAAGCAGAAGAGGAAATAGAAATAGAAATTTTCGAAGCGGAAACGCCGGAAACAGACATTGAGGAAGAAGAACATGTTTCACAAGAAGAACAAATCGACCTAAAGCTTGTAATGCAAGAATTGGATTGTATGAAGCAACGTATACAAATGATGCAACTGCGTCTTAAAGTTCTAACAGATGAATGCCCAAAAACGGAATGTATGGACTCTGAGGTTATACTAAATTGTTCAGAGAATAAAGAAATATGTGAGTTACAAAAAAATCAGCACAAATTACAATATCAAATCAATGAACTTGTCAAATGTTGCTCGGTGGACAAGGATCAAATAAAGGAAATTTATATGCGAATGTGTGATAAATCACAAGAAATATTACAACTACAAAAACACGTTGCCACATTAATTGAATGGAAGAATACATTGCAACATGAATTTGGTAAATGTATTGAACGTTTTGAATATCTAAAACATGTTAAAGCTGAATGGCAGGATGTTATGGACAAATTTTCAGATCAAAAGAAATACTTCAAGGCCATGGAACAAACTTTTGTGCCTAAATTAAGTTTGCTAAAAGAAAAGAAATCATTTATTTGTGCCATTAATGAAATCAAAGAAATGTTAAAAGAACTTTTTCAATATCAATTAGAACGTTTTAACGGCTTAGACAAACGCTTTGAAAAAGAATTAATGCATAAATCATAATTCTCTGAGGGGTCATTTATTGAATGTTGTTAAATAAAACTTTTGTAAAATTTTTTGTAAATCCTCTTCCATTTTTTGTGCTCTAATTAACTTTTGAATTAAATTTGTTAAGTTTTAAGAACTTTTTCAATTTTTTCATTCATTTATTGTATACCATAATAATTAAAATCTTTTAAGTACTTTATCCAAAGGAAAACATATTTATTAGGGTGGCCTATATTTTAACCTATAGCAATAAATGATTAGAATTTAAAAGTTGCTTATGAAAAAATGAAAAAAAAAACAATTTTAAATTTGCAACTTTCTACGAAAACATATTTATTAGGGTGGCATACATTTTAGCCTGTTATAAGAAATTATATTTTTTTATTATGATTTGTAACCTGTCTTCAATGATGCAAGATATGAAAACAATTACTCATAATAAGAAATATTTGCATAAGGGGTAACTTCTGACGATTTCTTGTTAAGGAGTTATAAACAAATTATTAAGTGTAGGTTATATTAAGTGTAGGTTACTACGTTTTAATTTTTTAGCACTCTTGGTAGAAGAAAGTGTAATCCTATTAAGAAGGTACAAATTGCAGATTTTGTTAAAAAGTAAATTTTTATTTTTCAGTAAAATATTTATTAATAGCATACTTGGGAATTTTTCATTGGCATTAACATTTAATTTGCATTACTTATGGTCAATGCCAATAATTTTATTACCATTACAATGTCAATGACATTTTTTTTAATTGGCATTGACTAGACCAATGCCAATGAAATGGCCCCAATGCTTAAAACAACCAATGATAATTGAAAGAATAATTGTTTATAAAGAATAATTGTTTGAAAAAAACGAAAATTTAAGTCTTTATTTAAAAGTACATATTCGCTATTTTATGCAAGTTTTATCACGAAAACACTAGTCTTGTCATGATCAGGGACAGGAACTTCATGCCCTCAAAAGGTGTGTTTTAGGCGCCTATAATATACATTAAAAATATTAAAATTTACCCTAAAAATTCGAAAAATATGCACTTAAATATTATATAATTAATTATTTTTATGTTTTTAAGCTAATTTAATTTAAATTTTAAAGTTTATTTGAAATAGTTAATATATTCTCAGCATACGTTTTGCACAATTAACACAAAATTCTAATTATTTATATTAAAAAAATACACATTTAAAAGACCACCCTCTAAAACATCTTTCTCTTAATCCCAGTTTTCATTAAATATTTAAGAGAGCCTTTAACATGGCTAGAGCAGCTTGAATCCTCTTTGGTCTATTTGGTTTTTTACGAAAAACTACAATAAAAATATGTTAAATAAGTAAAACTATGCAATAAAAATATGCATTCAAAGTAAAAGAAGTTAAAATATGCAATAAAAATATGCATTTAAAGTGAAATATTCAAAAATATGCACTTATAGCAAAATATGCAAAAATATGCACTTACAAATCGATGCAATTTTAGAGCAGAATCGTTGATTCCCAAATATATTGATCAAAGGAATATATTTTTGCACTTTTTTGAGCAAAGTCAATTTTTGTTATCATATTTTTTTGGGTTTTTAAACAATTCAAAGTTTTTTCTAAATTCTCGGGAGGTCGTAACACTAATTTTTGGAATTCAAATTAGATTTTTTGCATTTTTTATGGTCATGAAATTGATTTTTTAGAACATATTTCTGGTTTCCTGGTAATAACAATTCGATCAAAAGGAAGCCAACTTAAAATATAAAACCGTGCATATTTTTATCAAGGCATCTACTCTGAGAGAATTATCTGCATGACATCAATGAATTTTTGCATTATATCTATGAAGTGTCACTGGAGCTCATCCACTGAAACTTTTCATTATTTTTAGTGCAGGTTTTCATAAAATTCAATAAAAAATTTCATATTTAATACGACTAATGAAAAAGTTTAATTAAAAATTGTTTCAACTATGAAGCTTTTTCATTAAGTTTAAGAAATTTTTCATTCACGTTATGAAATTGTTTCACTAAACTAATAAAGTTCATTAGTTTAGTGAAAAAATTTCATTAGAACTCCTCAAGAAATACTCTCTGTGTAGTTAGAAACAAAATCTCGTGTTTGCCAATTGATATGTTTTCAAATTTCATCTAATTATGCATAACAAATTTTTATTTGTTCTTATTCATTCTTTTACTCTAATTTTTTCCTTTTTGCCACTTTTTCCTTTCTTTTCTTTTTATTTCCTTTTTTCGATTTTACTGAGGGGGTAAAATTTCCCATTAAAATGCCCTAAAATATTTACAAAAGAACCTCAAATTTTAACTAATTTTTCACATGGTGCAAATATTTAGAAACAAACAGCCGGTACAATCTACTCAAATAAAAGATAATTTTGTGTAGATTTATATTCCTAAAAAAAAATCATGACTGCGATTAAATTAAACAAAATATATGACAAAGTGATCCGGATGTTGTAAATATAAAAACCGCGATAATTCTAAAACTGTAAAAAATGTTTTTTGACAGATTAAAAAAATATGTACTTCAAAAACAAGCTTTACAAAAAGTGGAAAATTGTTGCGTAGTGTAATTGAGATGGATTATTTCAGTTTTCCGTTTACTTTGCTATTTGGCTCATTAATTTGTCCGTGACGTTTTTCTCTTACGTTCTGAATTGTATTGTGCTTGTTCTCCAAAGCGCAAAAACTTTCCGAGCCGATATTCCAGGAAGAATGAGGGGGCCAAATACTATTGTTGTATAATGAATGACGAAACCCAGATCCTTTTTGACTTTTCGGACACAAAACAGCAAAGTTTCCAACTACATTTTTCGCTTGGCAAACAATTTACACTTGCTTCAAAATTATTACTTTTTACATTACAACAGACACTATTAATACCGATTTGTACATAAGAGAGCGTTTTGAAAAATGGCATTAGTCATTTACTCGGAAACATGAGGTATCTACTTTCTTAAGCCTGACTTTGCATTTTGTCATTATAGCAAATCGGCGGCAGAGAAGTAGCATGGAAATAATGTGGTTTTGGTTACAAGAGAGGCGATTATATCTAACTGCCCAGAAATGAGACGAATACAAAGATATTGGGCACTGGTCAAAATAATTATGATAAATACAACACAAGTCAACACAGATGCTAAAACTTTTAAAACTAAATGGTCATTTCACAGAAATTAGACCACTGAAGAATCGAAAAAAGCCTTAATAGCTAGTATTTCTGAAAAAGTCAAAATACTATTAAATTTGTTTATAAAATCTCAATTTGCATAAAATACAATTTAATAAATCGTTCTGTTTATTGATTTATATTGACTTATTCGTGCACTAGTTTGACTGATTTCTCTACTTAAAAAAAATTAAATTCATTAGTTTAGATGTTTTTTTATTTTTTTTATTTTATTTTGAGTCCATGGAGTTACATCCTTACAGACTATAATATTAAATAATAAAAAAAAGTATAATAATAATAATAAATTTAATTCTGAGTATTTAAAAACAAAATTATATTACGCTTCATAAGACTAATGTTGGCAGAATAATCAAAAAAATCGTACATATCAATAAATTGCAGACATAGTCTTCTATAAGGATCGGTATTAGCGTAGTTCGTTTGTACAGCTTGAAGGTATATTGGAGTATAATTACGAGTCGGTCGTTGGGGAACGTTAAAGCTGATATTGCCCAGCAGAAAGTCAGAGGTAGTATTTCCCTTAAGCAGATTGGCTAAGAATACAACATTAAGCATTATTCTACGGCTTTTAAGTGTTGGCAGTTTAATTATTGATAATCTAATGGAGTATGACGGAAGATCTTCAACACGATTAGGAAAAGAACTCCTTAAGCAAAACAGAAGAAATTGTTTTTGAATAGATTCAATGCGGCTGTTGTAAATTTCAGCGTCAGGATCCCAGATAATTGATCCGTATTCCATAATTGGTCTAACTAGAGATGTATATAATTGTTTTGTAATATTTGGATCAACAAACTCTTTTGCCCATCGTTTAATAAAACCAAGCACGCGACGAGCTTTATTTGTCATCATAGTAATATGTTTTATAAAGTTAAGTTTCGGATCAACTAAAATACCAAGATCTAAGAATTTATTTTCTGATTCCAAAATATAGCCACCTAAGAAATACAAGCAGGGCGAGTAACATTTCCTTGCGAAACGCATATGATTACATTTTTTTAGATTTAATTCCATAAGGTTATGATTACACCACATGTAGAAACTATCCAAGTCCCGCTGTAACAAGATTCTTGTCGAAGGTGATTTAAATGTAAGAAAGATTTTAACGTCATCAGCATACATCAAAATGTTGCAATATTTTATTGCCAGAGGAAGATCATTTATGAAAAGAGTGAATAATATCGGACCCAAATGGCTACCTTGTGGTACACCTGAGGTCACAGTAATGATTTTAGATGTGGTGTTATTGAAACAAACTCGTTGTTTACGGTGTGTTAGATATGATTCAATCCAATTTAGAGTATTATGTGTGAATCCCATTAAATATAATTTTCTTATAAGTAGATCGTGGTTTACTTTATCAAAGGCTTTGCTGAAGTCAGTGTAAATAACATCAGTTAGCTGACGGTTGGAAAATCCACGATTAACCAAAGAAGTAAGTTGTAGAAGATTTGTAACTGCTGAGCAACCTTTCCTGAAACCGTGCTGATGAGGTGATAAAATAGATAAAACTTGGTGACTGAGAAAATCAGTTAGGCAATTTTCAAAAAGTTTAGGTATAGCACTTAATTTAGCTATTCCCCTATAGTTGATTACATTGGATTTGTTTCCAGATTTAAAAAGCGGGATTGAAAACGATTCCTTCCAAAGTTGAGGAAAGTATCCATACTTTATCGATGCATTAAACATAATCGTTAATGGAGAAGCTAATGCATGGAAACAATTTTTTAAGATACAGCTTGGAACACCATCTGGACCACTGAGAAACGATGATTTTAGATTCTCCATATAATTTTTAACTTGGGAGGTATTTATTAAAGGGAACAATATGGGTTGGTTTTCCACAATAGGGTACGGGTATATTTTGGATTTGTCATAATAAACGTCAGCATATGTTGTGGTAAAAAATTCAGCAAATAGATTACTTATCAATGAGTCGTCACGACATTCAGTATCTAAATATCTCATAAACTTTGGATAGCCATTTGATTTTCTTTTAGAATTGACGAATTTATAAAAAGCTTTTGGGTCATATTTGAAGTTGCGCTTCATTTTATCCAAATAATTTGTATACAATTTCGTATTGAGTAAATTGTAGTCAGCACGAGCAACAGAATATTTACCATGATCAACAAGATATCCTGATTTTTTGTAATTTTTATAATGTTTGTTTTTTACATTTTTAAGCCTTGACAATTGTTTTGAGCCCCAGGGAGGGCCAGTATGTTCAAGCACACAGGCTTTCGGGACACATTCATCAAAATAATCCATTATAGTTTTGTAAAAAATATTAACCATTGCATCAATTGCTAAAGGGGTTCCATTTGTTATTGATAAAAGTTCTAGCCAGTTTGTATTGTTGAGTAAAAAGTTTAGATCATTGTAATTAGTACGTTTAAAACAGAACACTTTATCTCTTTTTTCGGTTGGTTCGCTTTTTTTAACATTTGGTATATTACAGCTAATTTCGATGGTGGGATGGAAAACATCTTCAGGCTTAGTAATAGGATCAAAACGATTTATTGAGCATTCAGTTGGTTCATTTACAAATACTAAATCTAACAGTTTTCCATAATCGTAGTACACACCATTAATTTGAAAAAGGCATAAATCGTGTAAATTATTTAGAAAAATATCAATCCAGTCTTCAGATTTCGTTGGAGTATAAAAAAAGGAATCTGGCAGGAACTTCCATGATACCGAAGGAAAATTAAAGTGCTAGGTCTAAACTAATCAATAAAATCCAGAAAACTTATACAGGAAATCTCAACATAAATTGCCTAACATAAAAACCCAAACATTTTAAAATCAGAGTGAAAAAAGAGGATAAGAGTCACCACAAGACACAATAGAAAATATTAAACACAAGGTGTATCGTAATAAGTAAAATTAGAGATGGTAAAATTAGATTATTTTCACTTTTACGAAGATTTTCTGTTAGGCTTTCTCTTTGTTATCACACTTGAATATACAATCAGGAAAAAAAGTTTCATAATATCAACAAGTCAAATTTCTTTAAAAAGTTTCAAAAATATTTAAATATTTTTGTCGGACTATTTATAAGAATTTTTTAAAAGTTCTGGTAATATTAGACATTTTTTACAAATTGTTATTTGGCAACTCCAATCACTCATATTAGTATGCTCTTTTGCTGATTTAGAGATACGAGATTATTTTTGATATTAAAAACAAAAAATTTTCTGCGTACTTCAAATTTTACAATAACGAAAAAATCTTGATTAGATCAATTAATTTGTTTCAAAAAATAAATTTTGAACGAAAAATTTTTCCATTTCTAAATATATAATTATGTATTTTTATCGAGTCCGGCAAAACTTTTATTACGCCACTCTTGCTTCATTTTTAATTATTTTTGAAAAAAGGGCTTTTAAAAAATTTTTTTTTTTGTACATTTTACGAAAGTTTTTGTAGCTTTGAAAATAATTTCATATTTTCATGCATGGATTATTGCTCGAAAGCGTGTGGTCGCATCCCAAATAATTTTAAAAACAAAAATGTATTCACGCAAACAAATTATTGCTTTTTCGCGTATTTTCATAATATACATAGAAACAAATTGTGTGCCACTAATTTTGAAATGTTTTATATTTGAAATCTGAAATCGGTTTCGGTTTCATAGATTTTCCCATATTTAATTTTCGTAAATTAAAGACAAGTTTTCATACAAAAACAATTGACTACATATTTAACAATTAAACGTGAGGTTGGCCAGTAGTGTCCCTTTCTTTTTTTTTCTTGCTCCTCCACAGAATATCCAAAGAATATTAAAATCTGCGAGTTTTGGTAGGGATACTTTAAAAAGTGCTTTTCAACAGTAACTTAAGTTTTTGAAGGTGTATTTTTGAAATGTGGTTTACTCAACAACACTTACTGGGTCGCTTTTCAATTATAATAAATTTGGTCTATTTTGTAGCACCGTGATATTTGTTGTATCATACATATATGAAAAAATATGTGTTAGGACCACGCTAGGTATGAGTTATATTTGTAATTAGAAATCACTCATACGTTTAGGTGAACTAAGTTTTAAGTATCTAAATAGGTGAATATAAGTAAGGACTGATACCTTTGGCTTTAATCAGTTAATCTCAAATTTTGTTTTGACAAAATCGAATGAAATTGACTTACTTTTTAGATATTAAAAATTTTGTAAAATCACCATGAAATAATATTTGTAGATTTAGTTGACCTAATGAATGTTACATAAGTGCCACTAAGTCCGGTTTAATCCTCTAACCGGCAAGCACGCCTCCAGCCGGAGTATTTTAAATTGGCCATAAATGCGCCAAATGGGAGTTCTATAATAATAAAGTAAGCTATTTCGATAGAAAACCAAATTTACAAATATTTTGTGAAGCTGTTTTTTGCTTTCATGGCACGGTTTGCCAGCGAAAAAGCGTTAAAGTTAGAATTTCGTAAAATTTAAAAAAAATTAATATTTTGAAATGAACACAATATTCAAAAATCTTGAAAACATATTTTTGTTGACTAGAAACCGTTGATAAGTAACAAAAAGTAAGATAGGAGCATATACTTTTCAAAAAACAGATCTAATTTTGGTCGAAGGACATACAGAATTCGAATAGCATACCTGTAAAGGACATCGTCTTAACTTGAAAACCTATGGACGGATTTCTATGAAAGATTATATTTAGTAGTGTTAGCGAAGTTTTCAAGTTTAATCAGTATATGTTGAAGTTAAGATGTGTTTCCGCATTTCTCGAAAAACGAAAATCGCCATATCTTCTTAAGTAAAACCACAAAAATGGTATTTTTTGAACAGTAGTTATATTTCAGTAAGACGAATTATTTATGCCTGAACTTATTCGGTTTTATGCATTGGGTTTCGAGATTCGCTCTAAACCTATTTTGGCCCATAGCGCCTAAAATAGGCGAGGAAAAAAATTTTGGCAGAGGAACATTTTGCTTATTTTTCGTGCCGAACAAGTGATACAAATTTCCGCTAAAAAACACGTAAGCGCTTTTAGATTTTCGTTTTTTTAATGAAAATCTACTGGAACATTTACGGTGTCATTCTAACGAATTTCAGCAAAAATAAAGACATTAGCGCTAATTTCTATGGGACAAAAACAGGTTGTTTAAATTTTTCGTTACTGAAAAGTACCGCATACAGCTTTTTACTTTAATAAATAACTCAAAATCTTGGGTATGCTTGAGCAAGTATGCATCTTTGGTTTTGTAATTCACAGGGCATTTACTGATATCAAATATGTATATAATTTTTTTACAAAAAGTTAATTTGTCTTCTATACTGGTCTTTTATACCATATTCAAATTTCGTAGCAATTGGATAAAATAAAGATTAAGTAAAACAGAAATTTTAAAAAACTTCTTAACTTTTGATTTTAACGCTCCAAATATAAATTAATACTAAAATGTTACAACTAATAGAGATAAACTATAAATATGAACACTTCAATACAACCAATTAGAAGAGCATTTGTTTCACAACTTTCGATTACACAGCGCAACACACGAACTGCAAACTCCTTTTGATGTGCGGTTTTTCGAAGTACTTATCGAACCTAACAAAACACCGCTCGGGTTTTGCTTGTTTAGCTGCTGTTCGGATTTTTATTGCCTCTTGTATATTTTGGCTGAAACATAATTTTCCCAAAGAACATGCATGAAACCAATTGGAATTTTGTTTTCCTGTCTTCGGCCCAATTGTAGCTATAGAAAAAAAAATTGTAAAACAAACTAGCCCGAAAAAACTGCATCTAGTGCATCAAAATTGCAAAAATGTAGAAAAATTTTAATTTTTTATCTTTTTTTAAACATTTTTGGCTGTGGTAAATTCAGTAAAGTAATCTTCGGTAAATTCAGTAAAGTAATCTTCAGAAATAATATAATCGGATCATGCAAAAATTCTCTGATATATGAAAACAAAATTTAAATTAATTTTAAAAAGCATAAATTATGATACATCATTTCTTTTTTCGTGATTTTGTTTTTATGATCAGCTAAAAGAACGTTTTGTGTACTACTCGATAGCGAAAAGAAAAAATTCTAAGACAATATTTAAAAAAATTCTAGAATACAGGAAAAAGATCAAATCGCAATATCTCGAAAACCGTTAGTTCGATTTCAAAAATTTTAAAATATTTGTGTTCAGCACATTTCTGCTACATTTCTTTTGGCAATTTAGGAAAATGATCAAAAATTTCGTTGTAAAGCTTTCCGATTTTTCTTAAATTGGCACCACAAAACTTTTAGATCTAGTGTGGCAATAATATGAACAATAAATTGAAATTTTCCGAAAAAAGTTTTTCTTCATACAAAATAATGCCGCTCTAATGACCATATATACATGACGGTTGATGATTGGTTTGGTGACCATGAAATTGCATTAGCGTTAACCATTGGTTCTAGAAACTTTTTTCAAAGGTTTCTCTCTCTTTGTAGTAAAATTGATTATTATTTTCTATTTCGAAAATAATATTTATATTATTAATAATGTTGAAATTTATGATAACATGATTTTAATTCGAACGACGAGGAAATGCTCGTGTAAAATATCATGTACTATCTGAATTCCACTAAAGCTTTATTGATTTAATAAAATTATTTATTTATATCATGAAGATTATTATCTCAGTGCAGTGTTATTAGTTGTATTGTAACAACTAAGTGTTACCCTTATAATTAACTTTCGTTAACTTGGTCACAAATGAAATCTTATACCTAGTTGGTATTTTTTTTTTTTCTTTATTACGGCCTTATAAAGTTCCCTAACATTATTTTGTGGGCTGTGTATTAATGGTAACTTTTGTAGCTATAAAAATATAAATTTTTTAATTTTATTCATTTCTCTTGTTATTTTCATAAGCGGTTTTATGTCCTCTTTACCATTTCACCATTTTGTCATGTAGGCATATGCTTTCGTTTTTAGCACCAACTACCCTTAAAGATATACTATTCGTATAGCAGCGGTTAAATATATTAAAACATTTTTTTACCATGGCAATAACCATTTGAAAATGTCTTTCAATTAAGATTATTAGAGCTTGAACAGTTTATTTGACTTTTGTGGGACATTTAAGAAGTGTAATAATAATTAGAATTTTTGGGATCACTGATTCTGTATGGATTCGTATTTGTATTTGTGCTGAGCTTTTCTTTATGTTATATATTTAGGGAATGATGTGTAAAGACTTTAATTGAGACAATTCTTAAAGTTACACAATTTCAAGGTTTTTAAAAAATGTATGCAGACATTTTTGTAAGACGGTTAATTAGTGATTTTGCATTTCGATCACTCATTGGTGTCAGTCATTAAGGGTCGATAGGTTATGTAGGTAAAGAACACTGCAAATGTAATTTAAAACAAATGAAGTTTCACTTATGTTTCATTAAATTCAACTAACATTTGTTTTTTACTGTTAAAAAAATTAACCACAATTGTAGTAAAAAATAAACACCCACGTATTTATTTTACTTTTTTTTAAAAAACAAAAAACCTGATAAAATGAATGTAAATTCATATTACAGTAATTTTATGTGATTAGTTTTTAAATGAACTGCAAATGTAGTCAAAAATGAAATTTATTCAACAAATTATTATTTTTTCATTTCAAAATAAAGACTGATACAGAATATCAGTTACAACTCAAACAACTGAAAATATTTACTGCTGAAGTTCACTAAGTGTAAGAAAACCCAGATTGGATATATTACTTGATATCTTGTGTATTCAATAGGGTGTCCCGAATAAAAAAAAAATGGGAATACCACTCAATAGATGCGTATTAAAGAGCTAAATTTGCGAAAAACAAAAATAAGGAACTTGAAGTGTATCTTCAGTTCCCTATCGTTTGTCGTGCATTTTACATAAAAAAACTTTCTAATTTTTCAATGAAAATTAAATTATTCAAGTTCTAGGCCATACTCTATATTTCTTTATTAGGATATTGTCCTAACAAATAATCTATAGAGTTTTTGTTTTCAAATTTATTCTTTGACCCTTGCAGGAATGTGTTGATAGATCTATTTCGGGAATTTTCTAGGTTCCGATCATCAGAACACGTTTTGAAAGCGGTAACAACCCCATGCGAAACATCAAACATTCATATAAACTGGTTTACTCACTACATGAGAACTAATATATGAGCTTGAAGTTAAAGATTATAACCATTGATCAAAAAATAAATTGAAAACTTGTTTGTTATGTGCAAGGTCCACCTCTGGTTATTATTCAATACACGTTTTTTGTTTTTTCCTCCTTTTTATTTTTTGTTTCGTTTATAAACAAAACAGGGGGAGTCAACTAGACCGTACTTTGTCTTTTATACAAGTTTGATATAATTTTTATTAAAAATAAAAATTATGTTTTTTTCCGACCTTTAATTGTGCAATGAAAATGAAAATTATTAAAGTTCGACGCCGTACTCGATATTTCTTTCAATTTATTTTTCAATTTATTTTTTGATCAATGGTGATAATCTTTAACTTCGAGCTCATATATTAGTTCTCATGTAGTGAGTAAACTAGTTTATTTGAATGTTTGATGTTTGCCATGGGATTTTTACCTCTTCCAAAACGTATTCTGATGATTGGAATCTAGAAAAAGGATCTAACAACACATTCTTGAGAGGGTCAAATAATAAATTTGAAAACAAAAACTCTATAGGTTATTTGTAAGGACAATATCCTAATAAAGAAATATAGAGTATGGTCTCGAATTTTCATTTTCATTGCACAATTAAAGGTCGAAAAAAACATAATTTTTATTTTTAATAAAAATTATATCAAACTTGTTTCTAACTTTTTTTCAAAATAGGGCTCAAAAGTTTCGAAATTTTTGGCTTATTATTGCAAAAATATTTTTAAATATTCTGTAGAGTTATTTTGGTACACCAAAAGATTTTTTAGTTTTTATTAAGCACAATTGTTTTATGTACAATTTTAAGAAATATAAAGTATAGAAATTGTACTTGATCTTACATAAAAAAATACTCTGGAGGTCCAAACCGAAAATTACAAACTATTCATTAATTAATAAGCCAAAAACTACGAAACATTTTTCGCTGGTAGAACTAAATATCCACATCGAAAATTGTTTACTTATTATTCCTATATTCAGCTCTTTAATATTTGTCAATATAGTAGTATTCCTTCAACCGATTCGAAAAAATGGCATATTCAATTATTCGACTTTTTATTATAATCGATTTATTGGATTCCGTTTCTCTAAATTAGTGTTCCAATTTAGCTCATCCTTGTTAAATTTTTTTTTTTTATATTTATCTCAAAAAAAAATCACTATTAAACTTTCTTTTACCTCAAAAATGTTTTATTGACTTAAAATTGCTTTGAAATCCCTATAACGTTTTCATATTCTCATTCAATTTCATTATACGAAGGCTACGAAGTCAGAACCCGAAATTATTTTCTCAGAATTTTTCATCCAAAAACCTTTTTTGTTTCAATCAAACTCAGCTTAGACCAAGTAGTCAAAAATAAGAAACAGCAGGGGAGCTTTGTTTTACTTCTTCCTCCTTGGCAACTTTTTAGAATATATCGCCATTGCCTATCATATAAATATATTGTGACGGAATTCTCTGCACCAGATTTCATTTGGGTGTTAATGAGTTAATAAAAAAAATTTTGGAACGAATGTGAGTCTATTTATAGAATATTACAATCCATAAACATAAAATATGGAATTGTTACAAAAAAAAAATTCGGAAATTTTATTTTTAATTCGGTTTTTACAATAGTATTAAAATTTAATAATAGTCATAGTACGTGGAACTACGAAAAAGCGATTGGTAAACAATTCAGTTGCAGCTAAAGGGGCCGCCAAATAACTTTTTTTTTTTTGAACTCCTGAACCAATTGGACTTTGTATGGCGTCATACCAAGGTCTTTATGCAAAATTCGTCTCAATGATGTCTCCGAAATGTTCAATTGTTGAGAACGACGGTGAATTGTTGTTGATGGCGCTTCACGCACACTTTCTGCCACAGCAGCAATATTCTCGGGTGTACGCACTGTTTTTGGCTTTTCACGCTTTGGTTTATCGATGAGGATGCCAGTTTCTTTCACTTTTTTCAAAAGATAACGAACATACGGACCATATTCGTTCAGCGGAAGGATAAAACTAATTATCTGTCAAATCAGACATGAGCTAAGTGTTGCCATTCACGAAATAAGCACTAGTTCAAAAAAAAAAAACGTTAGATGGCGGACCCTTTATAAATCTGTTTTCTGTGTGTACCAACCCAGTTCTTGACTTTTACTCGAAACAAAGTTTTGTAATCAAAAACAAGACATGTATCACTTGAAAGTAATTTTCTCCGTTTTATAAATAATTTTAAAAATACATCCTTCATTACGACACCTTCCTCTTATTTAGTTTCATATTTAAGTAGTATTAAAAAAATAACTGAGAACTGTAATCTAGATCGTAATAAAACAACTTAAATCCGTGTTGCAAATGCCAATATTCCCACCATAATATAAAACAAGAAAGCAAAGTACGAAATGATTTTTTTTGTTTGTTATTTTTAAAATCAGATTAACACGTATTTGTCTCTGAATAATGCATGGGATATACGCACCTAAGCACACAGAAACACACCACAATAAACACATATACACCCAAAACTAATATAAAAGTCATGATGATAAAGTAGGGATGATATCAGTAGTACTAAAATGTTTTTGAGTAAAAAAATTTGCAAACTTAAAGTACTTCAAAAAAAAAGTATAAAAATAATTAACATTAATTAATTTGTTGGCAGAAATAAATTAAACTCAGCACTCTTCAAAAAGTTCGAATTAAACCTACGAATTGTCGAGTGGAACGATGAAGTAATTTAATTTTTTTTAGATCTACATATAAAATAGCTGCCCATAAATAGCCAATTAAAAGAAAACTATAAAAAAATATATATTGATTGAATATAATCTTATTAAAAATTCATAAAATGTTTGCATCAGTATGTACACAGAGAAAAAAACTCAATTATTATTTGATATTTTGATTAATAACTTAATTTTTTGCAAAAATTTTTAAATTAAGAGTGAAACTTATTAAAGTTCATATTATTCTAGTTAAAATAAACTTTTTCGTATTTAAAAAATAATAGTTCAACATAAGAAGAAGAAAAATATGCATTTTAAAAATAAGTAAAAACATATTTAAACTAAATAGAAAACAAAATTTGTTTGATTTTATAGCTGTTTCTATTTAATTCAATGTTGTTTCTACTTGATTTTATAATGCATTTGTTTTGTGTGGGTACAATGTGGCGTATGAGTATTACGAGCAGGAATTAATAACAATCATACGTCTTATAAACCATACTCAATATTCACTTGACTACAGTAGGGAAATTTCAATACATAAAGTAAACAATTGTGTTAAAAATAGTAAGGATTCCAAATAAATAAAAAATATTTTGTGCTATCATAACGAAAATGTACAATTTTTAGTACCACACACTCCTGGTACTTAGAAACATCAAAAAAAAAAAAAAACAAAACAAACGTAAAACAAAGAACATTACTACAAAGCTTTAATCGAAAGATAAGGATGCTTTACTACTTATAATATTGTGTATGTGTGCGAATGTGTTTGTGGATTTGTTTTTATTCACACACAAATAAATATAAAATCACTAATACACCCATACATTTAAACAACCTATAAATATAACAAAAACAAGTATAAAATACTGTTAAACGCTTAAATTGGCATCCTTTAGTATACTCGTGTACAATCAAATCATGAAAGTTTTATTGGTTTGCCTGCCATTTTGAATGAAAGTTAAATTTGTAAATTGATGAGGAGCTAAGATAACGAAATAGGCTAAACGATTTACAACAACTGTTAACAAATACTTTCACAAACATACTACATATGTGTATACATGCATATATGCACGAACATATTAGTAAACATTGTAAATGCCTTCATTTTAATATTCGAATTTGGCTCGATTATTTAATGTGAGTTAAATATGAATATATATAAAATATAACACACGCTAATATATATACAAAATCTAAAGAATCTTTGGAAAATCCAAAAAAAAACTAAAAAAAAACATAGAAACAAAATTAATTTACCTTCTCTGATAATTAAATATAAACATTTATGGAAGAAACGTATATGGCATATGGTAAAAGCACATCTTATTTTAAAATCCATTCATATATATTTAAAATTTCATTTTCATTATTATTTGAAATTTGAAACAAAATATTAGTGAGGATTTCTAAACAATTTTAAAGGATTTTATGAAGTTATAAAACTACATATAACTTGATCAAATTAGATTTACCCATTTTTCGGATCAAATTATATCAGATGAGATCCCATGGAATCACATGAGATAAGTTATGTATACCATTTTTGGGATAAGCTAATATGTTATGTGATATGAAATTATATACGAGGGCGGATCAATAAGTCCGTGACTTTTTGAGTGAAACACAGTTTTTTTGCAAAAAAAAAAAAAATTATTTTCCAACATAATCTCCTTTTAGCTCAATACACTTAGTCCAACGTTTCTCCAATTTTTGTATCCCTTCCAAAAAATAGGATTTTTCGAGGTCCATAAATTAGGCATTTCTTGGCCATATGGGGTCGTTTTTTTTTTTGTTAATCCTCGTTGAATCGATACAATAAGTTGGCATACAATTCGCTGTTTATTGTTTTTCCCTTTTGAAGGTAATCGATGTGGATTATCCCGCGTACATCCCAAAAAACTGTTTCCATAACCTTATTGGATACGATTACCTTTATAGTCAATTGGGGGCAAACGCGGCACCCATCTTGCAGGCAGCTTTCTTAAACCCAACTGATCATTTAAAATCGCAACCACACTGCCATATGAAATGCCTATGGCATCAACAATCTCACGCACTTTTACTCTTCGATCGGCCAACACCATATCGTGGATTTTTTCGACATATTCGGGTGTATTGACCTTAATTGTCCGTCCAGAACGTTCAGCGTCATTTGTACTTGTGCGACTACAACGAAAGTCAGTAAACAACTTTGTTACCATTGAAATCGATGGTGCAGAGACCCCATAGTATTTATCAAGCTTTTCCTTGGTTTGATTGACGTTTTGTTTCGCAACAAATAATGTTTTTTGAGCACTCAAAATTCACTTTTTTCCATTTTTAAAAATATCCACGAGGTTGTATGTTTTAAACAGCTGTTAAACGCAAAGTAAATGACGGAACTGTCTCAAAATTTGACAGTACTCTATTAACAGGTGGTACTTGATGGCAGCAGTGTTGCATTTCATATAACTACGAGGGAAGTTCGAAAAGTCACGGACTTATTAATCCGCCCCTCATATATGAATATACCCATATCTGAACTTTTTTCATCGGATTTAAAATTTTTTATTTTTTAACGTTTATTTAGTTTCGAATTTTTGGATTAATTTTTTTTTTAATTTTGGGGATTTTTTTTAAATTTTTGCATTTTTTTCTTTGTTGTCAATAAGTGTTATAAAAATTGGAAATTTCAATTCATTTTCAATTAAACATTTAATACATATTATTAAACTTTTAATTGAAAGTGAGTTTGAATTCAAGCAGAAGTTTAATTGGAATTTTTTTGGCAACAATTTTTTTGCTGCAGGAAAACAAAAGCTTAACTTTTAAAAATAAACAAGTTTAACATTTAAGAAAAAAAGAGTTTGAAATGCTGTTTTTGTTTAAAGACTTATTTAAAACTATTTTTAATATATTTTTATATACAATTTGTAAAATGCTAACAAACAATGTTTGTATAAGAAGAACAGTGGTATGCTAATTGTTTAAAAAAATTTAAATTTTTGTACTAAAAGTACAAAAATTATTTTTTCGGTCTTTCGATATTTATATTTCTATATTTTATATAACATTGTTCTACCACAAGTCCAAAACCTAAATATTTTGTTGACACTTTTGCCATAAAAAACATAAAAATAATGATATACAAACAAAATGTATCTCTACTTTTACAGAATTTTATTCTCTATTTATAATAGTTATTAAATCCGCGGTCACTTATTTATTTTGTTTCGTATAAACAAATTTAGTTGGAAATTTATTTTTAATACAACATCTTCAAAAATTTACCAATCGTGTTGGTTATTTATGGAGATGAATGTTGATATTCTTCTTCATCGACATGCATCTTTAAAATATTCATGAAATACAGCTAAACTTCTGTTAAAGAGCTAAGAAAATTACTTGATTTTGTTAACAAATTTGTTAACTTTTTAAACCAAAAATCATGAGTAAAGTAGTATGAAATTTATTACAAATATTAGGTTTTTTAGAAAACAATAAGTATGTCAGATTCTTAGTAGAAACACAGGACTTTGAAATTTGTTTAAAATTATTTTAACGGTGGGCATTTTTAGAGCAAAATATTAGTTTATAAATAAAGAAAAGTTAAAAGCATTTGGTGATATAGTGAAGATGCAGTAGTTAAGGCATAAAGTGAATATTTTAAATTTTAATTGAATATAATCAAGAAAAAAAAGGCTAAACTGCACTTTATGGGGCGTTACTCAGCAAAGCCACTAAACTGCCTACCACATAGGAGAAATCCCTAAGATAGTCGGAAGTCCGGTCACCCAGAAAAACTTTCCTTAGCGAAACCGGGCTTTGGACGGACTGGAGGAGAAACTGTAATAAATTTTGTCCTATCGCCTCCACGCGGTTATCCCTGGGCAATGCCACCGATAGCAACTAAAACGTCATATTTTCATGTAAAATTCATCATTTGAACTGTAAATTTTACAAAAATAGGCAAAAAGAGAAACATTAAAAAACTTCCTAACCATTTGTGAACTTAAAATATACTTAAAATAGTTCTAGAGGCCGCTACGTATCATGGATCATAAAAATAATATAATTTTTTAAATCTTGTGGAAATTTGCCTGGGGACCCGGATCCAAAAATCCGAAGATAGAAACAATTTTCTTTTTTTAATTCCAGAGGGGGTTATATTTGTTTTAGAAACGCCCCATAAAATTCAGTTTTGGCAAATAGAATTGTGAACCGGTATCTAAAAAAATTATCAAGAATGAATAAATATAACAGCCCTTAATTTAAGATATATTTCTGAACTGCATAAATATGATGAATAAATGGTGACAAGCGATTTATGAAACAATTTAATCAATATGATGAAACTTTTTTCCTTGAGTGTATACATACGTTTTATTAAAACTCTATTTTGTTGCGTAAGACGTATATCTGTCCACTCTGTATGTGTTTTTTTAATTTCTACGCAACAGGCGAAATTTCTTTATGTTGACTACGCAGTTAAGTAGTTAAAAGATTATAAGAAGAAAATTATAGTATGTTTGGTGAAAAAAAATTTATGGGAAAACATGTTTTATTTCAAAACACGTAAAAAACACGTTCAGTGGAAAAATAGTATTATCGTCAAAAAATCGGAGAAACGTAAATTTTCTACAAAACACAAAAATAATATGTCATTAAACTCTTCGGAATTGAATTGAAGTTCTTATTGTACACAATTGATACGCCACATTTATTGTTTAATGGATTATCATTTTTGATGACAAATACATAAAGTTTAAACGTCCCGCAAACGTTGCAGTTTTGCATTTTTTCATCCTTTAAAATGCGAAAACAAACTAAAACCCAAATGTGGCTTATCAAGCTTTTATTATAGCCTTCAATTGTTAAAATAGTTGGAGACTCGTAAAAGACTGTAAACATAATATTTGTCAACAAATAACTGCATACGTTATTACTAGAGATGTCACAAATATTCGGCTACCATTTGGTATTTGCAAAATTAAGCATGTTTTGACCATTTGCCCGAATAGCGAATAATAGCACTGTTCTGCAGAATTATTCGGTTAAAAGAAAATAGTTTAAAAATCTGTATTTTTTATCTAAAAAAATGAGAACAAATTTAGTTTTTCATACAAAAGTATTACGGTTCAGTTTAATTTCGTCTATACCTAAAGAACAGTGTACTTTTATATCAAATTTTTGTGAAAATTAATATAAGAACTATTCGACAAAGGTTCGGTATTCGAATACAATATTTGTGGCTTCTCTAACTATCATACACACAAGGTATAATTAAAAATAATCGTTTCAAATTACATATAATTGTTTTTAAAATTGTATGAAGTTATATAGAACTCGATACAGTTGTTGAGAAAAACTAGGAACTGTTCTTATCAACTCTTATCCAAAAATATTTAATTATATCTAATTCTATACGCTTATATATAATACGCAAAAATTTGTATGGGCACAAAATTCGGAAGAAATTGTATCTAATTCAAATTTGTATCTAATTGCATCGAATTTGATCTAATTCGATACAATTTGATGTATTTTTGATACAATTATATCTTCTCATTTTTCGGATCAAATTTTATTTCATCGCATATCTAATTCATGTATAATTTGATGTTGGCCCATATCATTTTTTTTTTACTTGGGTAGTTAATTCATTAATTTTAATAAAACAGTTGTAGAAATTAAGCATGTTCACAAGAGGTGTACTAACTGTTGTATGTGTTGTATCGAAAATAGAGATGGTAAAATTTTGTTTTAAAATATACAACAATAGATGATAGAAATTTTAGACGGATGGAACTTCATATTCAGGGTGCTACGAGCCTTTAAAAATTCATTTATTTTAAAAAAATATAGCTTAATAAAAAAAAAAATTCACAATTTTAAATTAAATGAAACTAATAGATTTTTTATTAAATATGTTTCATTTGATCGTAGCAATTTAGGTAAAAAATATTTCTAGCACATTTGTAACCGTTTAAAAGCTTACGCTGAAGAACATCCTTAAATTTTGTGTATAATAAAAAACATAAAATTTGCAATAATTGTAAATTTTATTGATAATATCAATAAAATTTACAATTTAGTAATTTTTTTATAAGTTTGATATAATTTTTATTAAAAATAAAAATTATGTTTTTTTGACCTTTAATTGTGCAATGAAAATGAAAATTATTCAAGTTCGAGGCCATACTCTATATTTCTTCATTAAGATATTGTCCTAACAAATAATCTATAGAGTTTTTTGTTTTCAAATTTATTATTTGACCCTTTCAGGAATGTGTTGATAGATCTATTTCGGGAATTTTCTAGGTTCCCATCATCAGAACACGTTTTGAAAGCGGTAACAATCCTATGCCAAACATCAAACATTCATATGAACTAGTTTACTCACTACATGAGAACTAATATACATATGAGCTTGAAGTTAAAGATTATAATCATTGATCAAAAAATAAATTGAAAACTTGTTTGTTATGTGCAAGGTCCACCTCTGGTGGATATTCAATACACGTTTTTTGTTTTTCTCTCCTTTTTATATTTTGTTTAGTTTGTAAACAAAACATGGGAAGTAAACCCGACGGTTCTTTGTCTTTTATGCAAGGTTGATATATTTTATTAAAAATAAATATTATGTTTTTTCGACCTTTAATTGTGCAATGAAAATGAACTTGTGTGTCATGTTGCACCGTCTTGTTGGCTGCTCTTCACACCAAATACGGCAATTTTGCTTGTTCACGTATCCATTCAACCAGAAATGAGCTTCGTCGCTGACCACAATTTTCCGAAATAAAGTGGATCTTCATCCAACTTTGCAAGCGCCCATTCACCAAAAGTTAGCCGTTGTGGTATATCGTGTGTCTTTAATTTTTGCACCAGCTGTATTTTAAAAGGTTTTACACCCAAATCCATCAGCAAAATTTTTCATGAAAAGGAGTAACAGAGGCCCAATTGCAGCGAACAGCGCCGAATCGATAATTCACGGTCAGCAACAACACTCTATCTATGTATGTTTGTGGTTTAATGTCCAATAATGTAAATTTGGTGCGAAATTTAGTCACAAGATTCCGAATAGCCTCCTCAGAAGGTCGCCCAAACTGACCATAAATTGGAAGAAGTGCGCGATGAACTCTCTTAACCAAGCTTGAATATTGATAATAAAATTCAATAATCTTATAGACCAAACTGAACATGTTTAATAGTAACATGTTACACGAAAACAGCTGAGCTGCCAAAAACAGTGTTGCCAAAAAGAAAGTTGCTAAAAAATCACCCTTTATATGATTACCCAATTAAAAAAATTAATATGTTGCAACAAAGAAATGTATTTAATGTTATATAACCTTATATCCAATTGAAATACAATTTGATCCGAAAAATAGTGATTCGTATTGTATATAAATGAATTATATTACATTGAAAGTGATATAATTTCATACTAGCCAATCCAGTGAAAATAAATTTGTAACATTGGACACCGGGGGTCTAGATATTATGGTCCGATTATTAAATAAAATTTTAATTTTATATGATTAATAATCAAACATTTGTATGTCAAACTAAAATTTTTGGAGTTTGATATTTTAAATTGTGATGTTCATTTAACATAATTTCAATAGATATTTTCAATAAAAAATGTTCATGTTAATATTAGGTCTGCTTTCTTACTTTTCCAGTTAAGTCCAGTAAAAAATATTCAGTACAAAATTAGAGAGAGTAAGTCCAAAATTGTATTAAGTCAAAACTTGTAAGTTCACTTCAATCAAACTATCATGTTATTCACTCTTTTTTCTATTTTCTTACTGAGTTTTTGTGTGAACAAACACCTTCCAGTAAAAACTTTTACAAATATTAACGAATTTTTACAAATATCTTTGTTATCAAAAAAATTATATTAATTTCGAGAAGGATGCTATGCATTTCAAAACAAAAACTTTACTTTTCCACAACTTAAAAAAAATATGTTTTTTTTTTACATCGGACAATGCATTGTTTTGTTTAATCCCATATATTAATTTAATTCTGCCGATCCGATATGTATTGCTCGTCTAATGATTTATGGTATAAAATATTGTAAGATACAGTTAAATATACCGTTTTATGAAAAAGTACAGTGGCAAATAAAATTGCCTCGTTCTATACATGGTGTCATTCTATACATGGTGTCATTATAATATTAATTTTTACTCGGGAATCCAGTTATCTATTGCCCTGCCCGTCCAATAACTTATGGTATAATATATTGTAAGATAAAATTACTATACATGATGTTACACTTTGAAATTCATTGGTATGGTCTTATTGATTTAAATAAAAATACCGTGATTTTTCTCCATTTTTGGAATCAATCAAATCGCAAATTTTTTTAGCACTCAAGTCTTACTTTTTTTAAGATTTTTAAATTTTTCATATATAAGGTGGCGCAAAAGTAATCCTCCTATCAGAAAATGCTATACATAATAAATACATAATAAAAAAAAAAAACATCGGAAGGTTATTTTTGCGCCACCTTATATATGATTTATTGTTGAGTAGTGTTATTGTATTTTAACGAACTTTTTTAAAATTATAAAATTTAGCTCGCCTAAATTTAGCAGACCATGATTCTCAGCATCATTAAATATTCTGCAGGTGCAATTACAGATACCTACTATTTGTAGCAGGATTTTCAACTATTTCGCCTTAAGAGGTGGAGAGAAATATGTTAACAAGTATTTGTATTTTTGTACTACCCTCTTTTCCTGTCAGTGTGACTTTATTATGGTTTGTGTCAAAGATAACGGAAGTTAAAATAACCATACATATAAATTTATTTATTTCTACTACTGACTGAAAACATATAAAATCAACCACTCTATTTCCGCAACCACTTCTATTGTCAACCAAACTTAGTATAGAATATGAACGTAATATAGGGTTGCCAGATTAAAATTTGGAAAATGCTTGACATTCAATAAAAAAAAACTTTTTGAAAAAACACCATTCGTTAAGCTATGTACAGACGGTGGTCAGATCTTACAATATTGTCAGAAAAATGTCAGGAAATGTCTAACAACAGTGTGAACGTACAACTTTTGTCTTGCAACATTGTCAGAAAAAGCATTGTCTGTACATTGTAAGACAATAATATTGTCAGACATCTCACATTCGTATGAACCCCTACGTTGCCATTGTCAGATAATTGCAAGACATTGTTACCATTTTTTTATTGGCAAATGTGTTTAAATTAATACATCTGACAATGGCAGTATTGTCACAGAAATGTTTCTCTCGGGATCTCTCTCGGACCTAGCCTATTTATGTTATAAGGGTCTATTAATACTACTGTGGAGCAAAAATTTTGTTCGTTTTGTATCTCGAAAACTAAGCATGATATCGCAAAATGGACATCATTTTTGCAAACCTTAATAAAAGACCTTACACCGACAACACAAATGTGTACAGTGTTCCGATTCCAATCATTCCCCGTTTCAATCCATATCGTTCATTTTTTCCATAAAAGAATCTGACAACCGTGTGAACTGACAATTTTCGTTGGCAGATAAATTTATTGTTTGACAATTGTCCGGCAATGAAATTGAAAGGTTTTCTTACAATCGTCTGAACTGACAATATACCTTTTGCTAAACATGTTTCATTGCCAGTACATTGCCAGCACATTGCCAGGTCTTACAATATTGTAAGATCTGACAACCGCCTGTACATAGCTTTAGTAGTAGTATTTAAATTTAATTTATTTTTTGTATAAAAATATATATTTTTTTATAAAAAGTATAAAAAAAGTGGTATAAAAAATTATCAGTTGGAATAATCCTATTCATTATTCAACCTTTACAAATAAACTGTATATCTTGCATTTTTGTTGGTCCAACATCCTCGTTATTTTCCATATATTTTCACGAATTAAATGCCTTAAAATAATCTTTTATTAAAATAACGCAATCATAAAAACCAGTTGAAAGAAAAATATAAACTATGCACTCACTATTTGTTAACTGGTTAATGGTTTTAATTACACTGTGCAACATGAAATTGTATACCTAACGAGTCTTGCGGCATATAAAACTAGACTATCCTTAGACGAAAACACCAAAGCGTTTTGAAAACTTTGCTAGTATTTCATTTTTATATCCTTATGGAATTTGTCTTTTTTAACTGTTTTTTCATTATGGTTTAAAAGTAAAAGTAAAAAAGATTATTTACTGCAGACAAAAATATATTTTTTTAAGATTGCGAATTCTAAAATATAAAAAATTTTTTATTAAAAAAAATCTAAAATGTCATACTTAAGGAACGCTTATTATAAAAAAAACAAAACACACCCTGGCGAATGAGTGATATATAAATATTTCGTATAATTTGTATTGCGTGGGTGTTAGTGATGCAAACCAAATTTTGTGTTGCATACTTTTGAGAAAAATATTATGCAAACAAAGTGGCACAGACGTATGAGTGGTATTTAAGTAAGTTGTAATAAAAATACATTTTTTTTTGGATTTTGATCTAAAATTTTAAGTCTCACATAAAATTAAATTGAAATTGAATTGTTGTGACCAGGCTTGCCAGACTTGTGGTTTTGTCCCCGAATTTGAGGATTTTTTGTTGGTCTTGGGGACAGGCAATTTCAATGGGGGACAGAATGTTTTTCGAGGATTTCAAAAATATTTTGTTGATTTTTTGGGTATAGTATATTTAATAAAAATATTTTATTTAATTATAGATTTACAATAAAATCCGTCAAGGTTTTTATATATAAAATTTCGAATTTCCTTAAAACATTTTAAAGAAAACCCCTTCTAAAGTTGCTTGAAAAAAGCTGATTTGAGTCATACACACTTTAGACGAATAGTATTAAGATTAAATTAATCAAAAAATAGCTAAAAATATATTTCAAAAAGTTTAACATTTTTATGGCGTTAGGTAATAGCGTCCAAAACCATAAAGCCCAAAAACCGAAAGGTCATATCGCCCAAAAGGCTAGCATATTGCCCAAAAGTTTATGTACAGAATTGTCATATCACCCAAATGCAATGTCATATTGCCTAAAGGTTTTTTTGGGCAATATGACATTTGCTTAAATTAGATAATTCTTAAAAATACAAGACAGTAAAACCGTTACTTTTTTGTCTCTACTTAATACTAGTATTTTACATTTAACATTTATGGTACATGGTATACAGTATATTGTATTCTTTACTATAGTGCGGTCGTGATTAATACGAGATGGAGCCGGAAAATTTTGAATACGTTACCGGTAAAAGAATTGATTCCAAATTAGTTTATTTATCCAGTGACAAACAGTTATATAAAAAAAAATCTTGTTATAAAGGCAAAATATTTTACAAGTGTTATTATTCAAATTGTAAAGCACGTATTTCAATTTCATCTAACCAAATCTGTGAAAAGTGTAAAAATGTTGATCATATTAATCATCCTAGTCAAGAAAATTTATTTAATGAACTAAAAGCAATTGAGAATATAAAGGAGCAATGTAGAAGCCCCACAGTACTTCTAAGTGATACTAATGCTTCAAGCGGATTACGAAAAGTTTTTCAAAATGTTTGCGAAAGGTAAGTGGTTAATGCGCAATTAACGTATTGGAAGCGCTGTGGCCTGCCGTGCCGCACCGGCCGCGTTGTGGCCTGCCGTGCCGCGCCGGCCGCGCCGCTAGCGAACCGCCGCGCGGCCGGTGCGGCACGGCAGGCCACAGGGCTTCCAATAAGTTTATCGGGGATTGGTTGAGTAATTTTATTTATCTCTTTCGTATACAGTAATCCGGAGGGAACAAAAAGTTTAGTCTACACACAAATGCGAAGAACGCTAGAAAGGATTTCATCGAATATTTTTTTAAAATCTCCTCGAACACCATTGGATGTCATTGAGTCCTTCCAGCACGAGTTTATTTGGAAAAGCTATGGACTATCAAGAGATCCTGATTTCACACGACCTTTTTACAAAGCTTGCATTTCGGAACCAGAATTTTCATACTGCATATTTGCATCAGAAGCAATAATGCAAGGCATTGTTGAAAATATCAGCGTAGGTCAGAGACGATATTTAATTGATGGAACATTTAAGGTAGTTCCAGTCGGCTGTTTCAATCAGTTGCTTATAATTTATATTCAATATTTAGAAGATCAGGTAATTTAAATAACATTTTTTATAAATTTTTATGATCTGATAAATCCTTATTTTTTCAGGTTTTTCCGCTTTTTTTTATTTTGACTACAAACAAATCTTCAAAATGCTATTCGCATTTATTGAACTATATAAATAGTTCTATTTTTAAATTTGAACCTGGAAGTTTTATGCTCGACTACGAGAGGGGTTTGCGAAAATCTTTAAAAGAATGCTTTCCACAAGCTACTTTAAAAGGTTGCTGGTTCCATTATTGCCAGGCAATTAGACGTAAAATTTCTATTAAGTTTAAACCATTGATGTCCTCTATTCGCAACAACAAAAATATTTCCTTATGTTATCATAAAATCCTTGCCCTTCCACTTTTACCATCTTACTCGATAATCGATGTTTTCGAGAGGGTAAAAACTGATATCAAAAATAATGACAAAGGTGGAACATTTAATGGTTTTTTGGAGTATTTTGAAAAAGAGTGGCTTCAAAAGGTAATTATATGGCTTTAGTTTGTTAAATTACGTTCCATTTTTTATAAGATTTCATATTTGCAGGTTGGACCCGAACAATTGTGTGTGTTTAAAGAGTCTTTTCGTACAACTTCTTCTGTGGAAGCGTACAACGGTGTTTTAGGACGATTAATTAAACCAAATGGAAATTTTTTTAAATTTGTTCTTGCATTAAAAAAGGAAGAATTTGAAAAAAGTCGTCTTTTTAAAATCCTCACAGATAGCGGCGGATCTTTTGGTGCAAGCAAAAAAAGAAAGCTTAGCAGAGATGCAAATACAAAAATAACGAATGCAATTGAGGATTTAGAAAAGGGAAAAATAACTACATATGCGTTCTTAAATAGATTAGTTTATCCGAATAATCACATTTGCTCCGAAAGAGAACCGTTGGAAGATATATTTGAGGAGCCTCCTGCTTATGATTCATATGATGAATCTAGTGAGGATGGCGAAACAAATGATTGTAACGAAAACGCTTCAGCTTCACTTTGCGTCATTTGTCATGACGTTGCCCCAAACATGCTAGTACTTCCATGTAGACACCTTAAAATGTGTAATGTATGCTGTATAAAATTACAGGCACAGGCTATCGCGAATAATGCTATGAATGCTAAATGCCCCTATTGCAGAGAAATTATTGTTGACGTAATGCAAGTTTACTTATAAATTATTTACGATTATATTTAAATTTAAAAACACTATTACATATTTTAATTGAGAAATGTTTTTTGTTTGTTTTGTCTGTAAAACATTGAATAAGATTAATGCATTGGATGTAGTTTTGTTTTATAGATATATGTATGAAAGTACGTTTTTTGTTTTTTTTTTTTTGTTAAATATTGAATATTACAAATATTCACAAAATTTTTGTTTGTTAAATATTTCTATTAGAAAATTGAATAAATGTTTTCTTTACTTTTATTAAAAATATTAACTCAACTCTCCTTTATTTCGGGCACTATAACATTTTCAAGGCTGGAATTTTTGGGCTAAAAATTTGGGCGTTACCTAAAAAAAATGTCATATTCACCAAACTCGATGCCATGTTGCCCAAAAAATCAAAAAAATTTACAACAACAAAATATACAGACTGTTTTTGGGCGAGATGACATTTTGGTTTTTGGGCTTTATGGTTTTGCACGCTATTACCTAACGCCCATTTTTATGTAAAGGCGGTTCATACAAAAAATATTTTTTTGACTAAAAAAATTAAAAAACATATATACGCTTATTCACAGAATGTTTAAATCTTTTTGGTTTTCCGAGTAATTTCCGAGCCATTTTTTTTTGGAAAAATTCCGTTTTTACCCATCAATAATTAATTTTAGACGATTAGACGTGTATTAAATATAAAAATTGTCTTTTTTTATAGCCATACCCAGCAAAAATCATGCGAAGTAGTTCAAAAGAATCAACATTTCCATTACACACAAAGTGGCTACTACTACTGATTTTTCTGATCTAATGCTGTACTTTTAGATCAGTCATCATATACAAGGCTAACTAGTGGCAATGTCACGAATGTTACAATTTGGTATTTGACATATTAGAATGGAACCGGGAGTTTGTGTCTTTTAACAACAATGTTCAGCGGAAGGATAAAACTAATTATCTGTCAAATCAGACATGAGCTAAGTGTTACCATTTGGTTACCATTCGGTATTTGACATACTCGGGAGTTAGTGTATTTTAACAACTATTTTTTTATCTCGATTTTTTTTTTTTTTTAAGAAAAGCAACACTCAGGAAATTCTTCCTATTTATTTATGTGTTGCTTTCTTTGGAAAGGGGATAGTGTAGAGATGAAAGGTGGTAAAATATGAAGGGCTTCAAACATCGCAACACTGTAATTGCGCTATATGATAAATCTTAGAACAGTTGTTGCTCGCCATCTGATGTAGAGTTGGCGAGTTTATTGAAGCTTTTTGTTTCATAGCCCTGATTTTTTATTTTACTTCGGTGGGGTTAAGTGCTATGGGAACACCGAAGGTGGGCGCAGCGATACATATAAGTGATAGAAAGCTCATACATATTATTTTTTTAAATTGATGTTGTCGTCACCGGGAATCGAACCCGGGACCATCTGTGTAACAGTCCAACGCGCTAACAATTAAACCACAACACCCACATATCGCTTTGAATTAGTGTTTTCCGACCTTTAAATTTGAAAAACAATGATTACAAAATATCAGACTTAACAATAGTTTTCTTCCTTATCAGTTGAACGAAAAACTATTATTTCGCTTTTTTTTTAAAGCTGGGCAGCTGTTTAAAAGTTTTTTTAATTATAACCGTTTAAGCACTCCTACAAATTCATATTATCACTCGGTAAAGCAGATGTGACTTGTCATCACACTTTGACCACTAATTAAAAATAACAAATTAAGTCCTATGAAAAAAGGACACCCAAAAATACAATCTTTCATAACCTTACACATAGTACTTTTAATTAAGTGAAGTTTAAGGAATTTGCATTACCTCCGTCCTATGACAACCCCATGTTAAAATCATGCGTGTTTCACCTCAATTTGCACTACATCTGAATCCGTATATGTGATGATTTTACTACATCTTTTTCCACTCTTTTTTTTCGCTGAGATATTAATTGTAGGGGAAAATCCGTAGAATCTGAAGAAGTATGTACCTAAAATTTTTATTAATGTGAACTTATTTATAAGAAAAAAGTTTAAAATTATAAGAACTTTAAATTTAATTGGCTTCTTAATAGATATAATAATAATAATAATAATAATAATATTATAAGTTTGAGAATTACAAAAAAGTGAATGACGAATACAGTAGTCGCTCGGTTATGTGAACTAATTTAAACAGAGCCTGTTCACTAAATGGAGAAGTTCACATAATCGAGAGAATATAAAATAAGTAATTCAAATGATTTTTATTACATTAAGTTTTTATTTTGAATAAGTTTTTTAATAATTAATGTACATGCAAGTAATCGGTTATATTTTTTTTGTACTTTTTTTGCTTCAAGGGATTTCTGTAGTGCCTTGTACTCAAAAGACAAAAGACAATCACTCAAAACTCCACAACTCAACACTCAAAACATTAAAAAA